>JAODUO010000883.1:0-225000 GCA_025642075.2 Ridgeia piscesae | reverse complement strand
AGCCATGTTCCCTTCAGAGGCAAGCACTACTTTACACCTTGCCTGACTACTGGTAGAAAGCTAAGTTCCATGTTTGGATCTTCCTAATTTACAAATGGTTTAACTGACTGACATCTCAACAGGTTACCTCCTAATATGGCAGACTGGACTCTGATTATTTTCAGTAGTTTTACCGAAATGTCTTGTTACCAAAATGTCTTAATTGTTACCGAAATGTCTAGTTACTGAAATGTCTAGTTACCGAAATGTCCTGTTACCGAAATGTCTGTTACCGAAATGTCCATTACCAAAGTGTCCTTTACCAAAATGTCATGGATCCGTTTGTGGCATGTTAAAGGGAACCAAAAGGGAAATATTAAGTGCTATGCACGTGAAAGAGCAAATACAAAGCAACCATTCTGAACGGTAATCACATTTTTAACGTCAGTGGTTTATTAGTAAAATTATTCCAAAGTGGATCATTTTACTGAAATCATCGGCTTCATACAGGCGTCCATGATGCGCCTCTTCCTGTTGTCTGACCGTGGTCTGACCACTCAGCACGCAGAACCGGCCTTAAAGTCACGTGTCCGATTGCGTGCGTCAATGCTATCGCCGTTGAAACACAATGTTGTAAGATACGCGAACTTCGAAGAAGGACATCCGTTCGAAGAACGTTGCTTCGAATAGGATGTTTCTCGCCGTATATACTGGGTCAAGATCCGCAGAAACGTCGGCGACGTCGAGTTTTCAAGTATGGAGCTGTGCAAACGATATTAGCGCGATATTTAATCACCAACGATAGTCGTCGAAACGGGTTACCGGTCGAATCCTTCCGTCGCCGTAGCCAAGTCATCAAAGCGCGCAAGAAGGTTAGTAAATATTATTAAGTCTTCTGTATCTAAATTAGTTGAATCTTGTACCATTAGACACATTGCGATGTCTGTCGAGATGACTTATGTACATACTGATATTGTTCGTAAACGTCCACCACAGTTAACGTTCTAGAAGGTATGTACACGGGATCATGGAGCCGCTAACTAGGTCCAAGCGAGTTAGGCCGTCCGATATTGTTATTCATTATTATTTGTTTTATTTTATCCTACTTTGAATGGCATATATCACGTTTCCATGAACAGAGGCATAAAAATAAGGTAAAGCTACATGTCAATAACACAAAAAACAGCTGAATGCAAGCCAGATAGTAGACGTCGTAGTCAATCCGCATGAACGATAATATAGGCACTTTGATATCACTCGCTAAATAACTTCAAAAGTACTGCCTTTCGAGTTTCGTAGCTACGCATGCATTTCCTATTTTCAGGTTGACCGCTCTGAAAATGCCAACATGACTGCTATATTTTTCAGTAAACATATTATTCAAACATAAAAAATAGCATTGCGAATGTTGTTTTCAATCATTCATGTTATTTGTTCAGTGAGAGAACAAATTACAAATTCTGTGTGCTGTATCAGTTCAGATACTCATACAACATTGATACTAGGACGTGTTACAGGCTTACAGTAAATGATGAATAATTAGCTATGATGAGACATAACTTATGTACTGTAAACAAATCACTTTGCAAATTTGCAATATTATTGCCTTTATTGGTAGTTTCTTGAAATATTGGGGACACACTGAGCAAACAAGAAGAAATATTAACAGACTAGCATAATATACTAGATGGAACGTGGACTTGTAGATATCCCACAAGATCACTCTATCCAATACAACACTAGATCTTCGGGTAAACACTCGGTAAACATTTGGAACCAGTTTCTTCTCCACCACAACGAGTGGAATTCTCTACCTTCAACCATTGTGTCGTGCAAATCACTAATGTAATTCAAAAAAAAAATTATCCAATGGTTTAGCAAGTAAGTCAGATGATCCACCATGCACATTAGCGTGATGTCTCAATATGACATTTTGCCAGTTAACAATATACCAGAGATGGAGTGAGTACAATACAAATGTACTCGAGTACAAGTACGATTACTTTGAACATGCATGAGTACGAGTACTCAGAAAACAAATGTACTCGAGTACGAGTACGATTACTTTACAATATACTCGAGTACGAGTATGATTACTTTACAATGTAATCATGATTACTTTCATGATTACTTTAATGAATATCCTGTTTCTAACATAAAGGCGACTTTCATGGAATCCCTAGGTGTCATTCTTGTTCTGTTGTTGTGTCACTAATGTTCTAACTAATTACTGCTATCCACTATCCAGATGTTATTGTTATTAATAATTAGACGACTTTCTCAGGTATTGGATGAATCATTTAATGCTGGATTAATAATTTAATTTATGGTTTCTGAATCAAATACAAATAGGAGGCATTTAAAAATTTCAAATACACATGATCAAATACATTACAATAACAACACTTCAAAACCAGGGGGGGCATATTCAAAATGAGATGGGTCCAGACATGGGGGCAAATACATTTGTATTTGAAAGTATTTAAATACTTTTTAAAGTATTTGTATTTGATGTTTAGGAATTAAAAGTATTTGTATTTAAATACTTTCCTAAAATATTTGACTTGTTCAAATATTTTTTTGAAATACATTGTCAGTATCAACATTTCTTTTTCACTGTCACATGTAATGCCTGCCAAACTGATTACCTTAATGCACTGCAACTTCACCCAACAATGCTAATTACTGATGAAGACACTTAACAGCAGGCTTCCCCCTGGCCCTGCAGTGACCACAACTTGTGTTTGCTCAGAGCCAGAGGATGCACCTAACAGTGACCATAGGTCAATATCCCCTTTTGTTCTTTAGTCAGGGTTCAATTTGGCACCCAGGTTATTCTGGTTTCCTGGCTGACTTTGAAGTTGAGCCTTCCTCACAACATGGTAGCAATGATTAACAGTGTCTCTTCTGAGGGCAACATAGGCATCATATTATTGTGGACCTCCTGGCGTAACATACAAACAATATATTTTGGCCTTTACCTCTTTCAGTCAGTTGTCAGTGATGCAGTTAGCAATAACAATACTCCTTAGCACTGGTCTGCCTGTCATCATATGAGCAAAACAGTAATTATGCCTATAAACTAGATGTCTCACAATATATGTGTTGCTTTTCTTTTTACCTACATAGTAATACAAAATGAAAAGTATTTGAAAAATATATGAACAAGTATTTGAAATACTTTTCAATGTATTCATATTTAAATACATTTATATTTAAAAAGTATTTGTAATCCCTCAAGAATATTTGTATTTAAATACATTTCAATGTATTTGACCCCATGTCTGGATGGGACAAACACAGAATGGTTGTGGATTTAGACAGGTTTACAGTTTGCACTTAATTAAACATAATAGACAGGGATTTAGCAGCTAACCGCCCAGACCCAGTCAGGATTCTGGGTGTTGGAAATATGACCAGTCATTCACACCATACTGACAGAGCAAACAGTACAGGTGGGGCTGTAGCCTGGCTTCTAAAATTACAAAGCAAGATGTTAGGGGATGCTTATCTCCTGCAGTGCTTCTCAGGGACTGTCACAATATAACTTGTACTTTGTATTAAGCAGGAGGGTGAGGAGATGTTGCTTCTCTGGGAAGAGAAGGTATTAATTAGAGAAATCTGACTGAATATTTATTTAACTGAAATGCTCAACAGTAATAGAAAATGAATACCTTGATTATTATTACATTTATTAGATTACTTCTAATATTTCCATTTTTATCTGTCTAATATAATATATTAGACAAGCAAATATTATTTGCTTGCAACTGTTCATATGAAAAATGTAATCGTGAAAAATAATCGTGAGTACGATTACCTTGGTACAATATACTCGAGTATGAGTACGATTACTTTCCTTCGTACTCAGTCACAGTACGAGTACTCAAAAAGTACTCGTACTCGAGTACGAGTACAAGTACACGAGTACGATTACTCCATCTCTGGACTGGAGTGAAATGTTTGTAAGACAGGTATTATTTTACCAATTATGTATTCAATACCACATTTACCAACATTAGGAAATTGCATGACTGAGCACTGTCAACTCTAGTGCATAAACACTAAGTGATCATGTAATCAGTTATCAAACCTTAGTTTATGTAATATGTATCACCACAAAACATACACACATCTCTATTCAATGAAGACAGCAGCTGGAGCAGCATCACCATCTATCTATCTGTGCAACAATAAAGGCAACTCAGTATCTGTCAGCTGTCAAATTAAGATCTTAGTGAGTGTATGTCATCTGCCAGAAAACTTCTGTACTCTATCCATGACCCGTTCCATCCTTACAGTCCCATTTGCTTTCTTGATAAATGTATCTAGCCTAATCCTGTCCTGGTTGTTGATATTGCCATTTCAAACACACTGCACCAAAGTAAAGGACACTGTTCACTATTACACTGTAACATATATGCTGCTTATTTGGCGCAGATTGAATGATCTTTTTTCATATAAAAACATAGTAAATTCAAACAGTCAATATTTAGCACTACGGCATGTCCTGTTTATTTATAGGGATGGAACCATGGCTCTAGCAAGAACGTCCGGCCAAGTCCTAGCGAACCCTGACAACATGGCTGTTTTCTGTTCAGGACGCAAGCAATTGGAGCTGCAGAAGACACTACAGCTGTATGTTTACCTGCAGATCCACCAGCCCATGGCAGACAGAAAGAGAGAATGGTGAATTACATCTTTGTCAGAACTCTGGCCTGGCCGCTGCCCACAATGACTGTCCATGTCGGAATTGCAGTCCTTGGGACAGATATGCCCAAGCTAATGAAACAAGATCTGCTTGTGTCAAGAGTCAGTTGATTTGTTCATAATCAATCCAACTGCTTATTTACAAATCAACTGATCATTTGTAAGGGCAGCAGTCAACAAGTGCTGAGTGTTATCCCATATCTTGTTCTCCGCTGAGAGCACGGAAGTTCCATCTTATGGCTGGTATACACTGGTATGACTCTCTGTACCCTTCGACCAAGCCTGCCATGGATCCACCAGGTAAAACTCTCTGTATATGGCCGACTTGGACACCTGAAATAAAATAAGGCCTAAATAAATATATCAACTAGGTACAGTGGCGCAGTGGTTTAAAGCTTTGGACTCGGCTTCAGACTCTCAACTACGAGAACGAAACCATGTGGTGCTGTGTCGAACCTTGGGCAAGTCTGTTCACCCGTCATTGCTCCAATTCACTCAGTTGTGTAAACAAGTAACTGGCTATAGACGATGGTGGATATTTGTACACAAACCGTCTTGATTAATTAATTACAGCTTGGCTGGATGCTTCCCACAGTCATGAGATGGTGTTTAATTAAGTAGGTCTGCCAGGGAGTAAAGTGTAAACCACTTTGACAAGGACAATGCTAAGCAGACATTGGGTCAAATACATTGACATTTATTTAAATACAAATACTCTTGAGGGATCCAAATACTTTTTATTCCTAAACATCAATTACAGATACTTAAAAAGTATTTAAATATTTTCAAATACAAATGTATTTGCCCCCATGTTTGAGGATTGGATACCGCACTATATAAGAACTGTGTTGACAGGTGACATATGAAAATGGAGGTAACTCAATCCATTATCATTGTAGAATACATGTTGTGTTTTTATAAAAATCATTGGAACGGTTTTTTAGTTCTGACATAGTGGACAACTGGGCATGCTACTCGAAATATTCTAGAATGATCCTAAATCAGTTACTGTTAAACATTAATTGTTGGGTATATTTCTACTATAGAATAATGTGTGGTGTTTTCATTGTATGAAATATCATTTGTATTATATAAATGTTGTATCATGTTAGTTTGCTTGGTGTTCTGGTTGCTCTAATGTTATTTTCATTGTCAATAAATTGTGAGCAACACATTTCACTGTTTATAATACATGAACATATACTTACATTTTTGTTGGCAGATACATGTGAAAGTTGTCTAACCGGTTACATTTGGAAGCACTGTCTGCTCCAAACACAGAATATAAAATCCATGGCCATTTGTAATATATCATGGCACATCTGAAACAGAACCAGATGTTTAAATTAGTTTTTCATGAATTAGAAATATTAGTAGCACAATGTGGAACCTGACGGCTACTATTATGGTTACCTCGCCACTATTATGGTTACCTCGACAACAAAGTTACATTGCAATTAAGATCACCGCAGAATATACATAAATATATCCACATATGTTATAGTTTAGAATATTTGTTCTGCTAGTTGTGTTACTTTTACCCAGTTCAAATTGTTATATTTAATAGAGACATTCCACTGTACATATATTTCAGCTAAAAAACAACTATTATTCAGCATGAAGTCGATTTCATAAAGAACATGGGTGGTGATTTTCTTTTTTATTTAGCCCTCCAGAATTATGCTCCAAACTTTCCCTTTAAATATACCACGCCTATTAAAAGAACAATCAATATTGACACCACATAGTTAGATAATTAATCTTTCCCTATATGGCTATAGTTCGATCTACTGGTGTGTTCTATTTATATCTATGATTGACACACATCTGTTTCATAGCCGCACATGTCATGCTATATCAATAATACAAAAGCATGCCACAGTCGCTACTGTTAATATAATAATGTCCAGTATTTGAAAAACAACAATTAATCTGCATTTTTGTCACAGTTGTGGACAATTTGGAAATTGATTCCTGAAAACAGTTTTAAGCTAGGGCGAAGGACCGAGCCTGTCACTCTGTGTCGGTGTCACGCTGACATAAATCGCAGAGCCATGACCCCATATGATATTTGTTTCAAATTGGGAAACCTCACGTTGTGTATAACATATCCGACACTACACCACTGATTTGGAGAATAATACATGGCATGGCTGTGACTAAGAAGAAACTCGCCGAATCCCGGGATCGAATGCGAGGCCATCAAAATACCTGTCAGTGTTTCGAAGTTTCAGCGAGTTTCGACCACTTGTCAATGTCGCCTCGGCTTGTTACTCGCCTCTGCATTTCGGCTTCCGGCGGGTCTTGTTTACCAGCGCGTTCAGTTCTATCTTGAAAATGTTGGCCCTTATCGTTGCAACCGAAATTCAGCTATTTCTGAACGAAAATCATGTTCGCTTCACACGCCGGGTACACGAAGCGGATGTAAACATCGCGACGCGCCACCTGGCGATTATTTTAACGGAATTTTAAATACAGAGTTGCCCGCTCTGCCGCTCAATGAGCCAAGCATTTGCCGACGTCACACATCAGTCAAAATGGCGCGACTTACGAACTTTGATGGAAAAGGTGTTCAATTTTTTTATATTAATAAACCACTGACGTTAAAAATGTGATTACCGTTCAAAATAGTTTGTTTTTATTAACTCTTTCACGTGCATAGCATGTAACTTTTCCCTTTTGTGTCCCTTTAAACTGCCAGAGTTATATGTCACGAAGACGCGGGGATTTGTATTTAATGCTGCACGTACTATAGACTGCATTGAAACCATGGCTGTAACGAAGTCATAACATGCACAACGCTCTGAGACAAGGACATTAAGAAAACACTGTTTATAATTTTTTTACAAGTAACGATGATTGTGAGGTTTTGCTATGTTTATTAATAATAATTGCAAGAAAGGAAGCGCATCAATAAATGATTAACATAAACTATAATATGCATGGTTCACTCATATGTTAATTCGGCAATCACCATGTTTACGCTGGTCACAGTAGACGTTAACCTTTGTCACGCATGTAAGAAGTCCATAAACAACACTCAAAACGAGGTGGAACGACATCCTGGACCGGATATACATTCCAGACTGGCTAGCCGCGGGCCGTAACGTCGCGCTAACCTTTGCCATGAACCGCTAACCTTTTGACATGAACCGCTAACCTTCGACGTTCTGGACCGCTCGACGTTCTGGACCGCCACACCGGGCTGCGCCAGGTAGGTTCCGCAACAGGGCATTTTTCGACCAATGAGTAACGAGCATGTGTCCACGTGGACAGCCTCTGTTTACACGGTACACGTGACAATGTTTCCACGTGGTTCTGCTTGTGTTTATATTGTACACGTGGTGAAAACAAGTATTCATAACTATTTTGCTAAAACTAGACGTACTTGTTTCGAATCTCCGTGTTGATCATGCTCTGCGCATTTTATCTCAACGAACTGAACAGAAATATTATAATTTCCACGGGACAGCCAGTGTTTACACGGTACACGTGACCAACCGTGTTGCTACGAACGCCACGTACAACCAGCCGGAAATTTGAGTCTAAAGATGTTTACAATTTAGTCCGATAAATGGAAATACGGTCACGGATTATGGCGCACCAGTTACGTGCTATCAGATTTGTTCTCAAAACCTACTTACCGCTTTTTTTGTTACAAATAACTGTGCTGCAAAGGTGTAGATCTATGACTTTCCTCACAGTCATGTCCGATATATCTCACTAAAAATGTATAAATATAATCATGAGACCGAAACCTAGTTGGTGACCACAAAATTAAGTAGTGCGAAAATGGGCATGGGCCATGGCGGGCCCCCCATGCCAATGACTACACCCAGAAAGTTTCAAAACAGCCTCCTACCTCGGTCATTGACTATATGAATCTATCCTTTCCGTTTTAATTTCACTTACTCAGCATGAAATCCAAACAACGGCAGGTCAGATCCATGTGCGCATCGATTAGAGCATCTCCAAGCAGAACAAAAAGACGTAGCGCATTATGTTATGATCCCGTCCGTATGAGACTGAAAATGGCGCGCTCGGCGTTTAACCGGCAGTAACGTCTGCTAGGGCGGATATGACGTCAACACTGGTTTCCAGTATCCACGACGAAAGATCGAGAACGCACTAGGTCTAGGAGAGGCGCCGCTGTATTCAGGAAGAAACGTCTTGGTGTTCGGTTCCAACACGAGAATGAACCTGCATACACAACTGAGAGGTAGGTCTGTTGACATTTCAAGCGAAATTTCAAGTGCACTTAACAGCGAAAATTTATAAACTTCAAGTTGTTTGTTGTTGCGACAATAATTATTCATGCCAAAAATATCATGGCGACGCTGAATTAGTGAATAGTCCCGAGAGCGGCCAAAGCTAACCGCAGTTTTTTGTTCGCTTATCACTCAGTAATATCACAAAGATGAACAGTAAATAATAATGTCAAATTACTTTTACTTTCAGACTTTTTGAACACGGACCATGCTGTATGATAGTTTAACTTCATTATGTGACTTCCGGTTGCCATTATATTTCGGTGCATAAATATTGTTCTCATTTTTATGTGTGAATTACATACACGCACACGGCACGCGCGCACGCACACACGCACGCACGCACGCACGCATCCTTCGACCTTCGTCTTCTGTCGTCTCGGGAGACGTTCTGCGTCTGGACTGAAGCATGACGAACAACAAAGTGAACTAGTGGGGTCGCTAGGGGTTTGATCGTGACACACTAGACCAAAGGCAAGCACCAACTTTGGCACAGTTGTACCTTAGTACCATACAACACGTTTTAGAAGAGGCTGCTCGATTTTAAAGGTCTTATCTTATTTTCTAACAAAGATCTTGTTTTCATATTAACAAAGTGTCTTCACCATGCCATTATCTATTCATATTCCTAATATCAGTCAGATCTGTCCATGGTAACTAAGGTACATTTCATGAAACATGACAAAAAATTGTTGAAACTTTGAAGGCAGTTTACTCAGTTTGAAGGCTTCTACCCCACACATGCTTGGCGAACCGTAACGTCACTTATAATTGGCATGTCTTCTTACAGTAAAGCTGAGACTGTGCTCTTTCTAATGGTACCAATAACTCGATTTTGAAAATTACGACATCCTACTCATTTTGTTAAGATGGGTCACAATTGTTTTATTTGTAGGCCATAAATGTTTATACAGCATCTTTATCTTATTTGTGTGTATTTATTTTAATGTTATTACATTTTTTTATTTACTATTTATATCGTAGTTTTAGTGAATTCATATGTAAAGCACTGTGCACGGCGTGCACGCTATGAATATATATATACTGTATAAAATAAAGATTATTATTACTTAAAATTTTCTTTCAGTGTATCACCAGATAAACATTTGAACAAATTAGCATAGAAATAGTTCTGCAGTCTTTCAATCAGTGTAGGCCATAAAGGTGAGATTTTAAGGCTGTATTGAATGATTTCAGGGAGGTCTTGGACTTGACAGTGTAGTTGTTAGTCCATTCAGTACGTGAGGCAGTAATAATTTATCAGGGTCTGTTAGCGATGAATTAACCAGTGTTCCTTGTGGCTCCCCCTAGTGAACCAACGCGGCTTTGATTCAATAAATAAGTTTCGACGGAGCCACGCTGCCACCCCCAAGGAGTGCGACAGCCGAAGGTGGTCGGACATGACTGTGAGGAAAGTCATAGATCTACACCTTTGCAGCACAGTTATTTGTAACAAAAAAAGCGGTAAGTAGGTTTTTGAGAACAAATCTGATAGCACGTAACTTCAGTGCGCCATAATCCGTGACCGTAACATTTCCATTTATCGGACTAAATTGTAAGCAACTCTTTAGACTCTAAATTTCCGGCTGGTTGTACACGTGGCGTTCGTAGCAACACGGTTGGTCACGTGTACCGTGTAAACACTGGCTGTCGCGTGGATACATGCGCTAATATTTCTGTTCAGTTCGTTGAGATCAAATACGCATAGACTGTAAACACGGAATTCGAAACAACAAGCAGAACCACTTGGAAGCATTGTCACGTATACCGTGTAAACAGAAGCTGTCCACGTGGACACATGCTCGTTACTCATTGGTCGAGAAATGCCCCGTGGCGGAACCCACTTGGTAAAACGTGCCGGTGTGGCGGTCCAGAACGTCGAGCGGTCCAGAACGTCGAAGGTTAGCGGTTCATGTCAAAAGGTTAGCGGTTCATGGCGAAGGTTAGCGCGACGTTACGGCCCGCGGCTAGCCAGTCTGGAATGTATATCCGGTCCAGGATGTCGTTCCATCTCGTCTTGAGTGTTGTTTATGGACTTCTACATGCGTGACAAAGGTTAACGTCTACTGTGACCAGCGTAAACATGGTGATTGCCGAATTAACATATGAGTGAACCATGCATATTATAGTTTATGTTAATCATTTATTGATGCGCTTCTTTTCTTGCAATTATTATTAATAATCACAACAAAACCTCACAATCATCGTTACTTGTAATTTTTTATAAACAGTGTTTTCTTAATGTCCTTGTCTCAGAGCGTTGTGCATGTTATGACTTCGTTACAGCCATGGTTTTCAATGCAGTCTATAGTACGTGCAGCATTAAATAAAAATCCCCGCGTCTTCGTGACATATAACTCTGGCAGTTTAAGAATATGTAACTGTCTACTAGCTGAATGTATTGGATGTAACGTGCCCGAATTGGCATAGTTTGTAGGCAGTCCCTATATTTTGAAAACAAATTAAAATAAAGCTGTATTGTAGATACATACGGTTTAAATTGTATATGTGATGTAGATAGCCCATAGAGGTAGTGTGTACAATAAATTCGTCAGGGGATGGGTGTGGATCACACTTTTATAATGGCATTTATTTGCGTCTATTTATCATGTCTGGAACACCCTTTTATAGTGGTCCTATTGGAATGTTTTGTAGAATTATATTTTTTTATTCAAAAAGACGTTATATGGGCTTAACATTGCAGTATATAAATCCCATTGAGGTGCTTCAATATCAGTACAAAGGAAATCTAAAAAAGATGGGTTTAACATTGCAGTATATAAATCCCATTGAGGTGCTTCAATATCAGTACAAAGGGTGGAAATCTAGACGTTACCATATCCAAATAGTTGGTTTTACCCAACACAACTCGGCAATGATTTAATAATATATTTTGGGAAATGAGTCATGCATTCAAGACTTACATAACTTTATTAACATATCGACTGGTGTAAGTATGTGTCACATAACAGTTGAATAGTAGTGTTAAATGAAATGCAAACAATATCATTCACAACAATAGAAGCTCTTTGTATGAACCCTTGCATTTAATAATGATTAAATAAGATTACTTTCAAAGATTTATAAACTCATGCAACAACGCGGGCCGAAAACCAACAACGGCGGCCTGCTCTATTTGTTTTGTCTCCGTTCCGTCGCAGATGGCCTTTGCGTACTGAAATATAGTCATATAGATACACATTATTGTTAATATTTCCCTGTGTTAACAACACATTCATATGAATACCTCTTTATGGTCCCCTGGTAATGTGACTATTGTTAGTCACATCGTTTCTTTGGTTGTTCGGTTAAATTTAACACTTCACACAATAGTGAAATAATATAAATGACAAAAGATGTGTATTTTAAATTTTGAACAGAAATGTTGTTCACATTTATCAAATGTACACCTCTTTAACCGATCAACTTTGACCTCGTGCCAGAATGTCGAGACTGAGTTCATGACCCCCGCGGCGACAGTGCTACATAATAAATCATTTCTGCGCGCTGCAGCGACGACCTACTTTTCGACCCCCTTGCACACTCCAGCGCGCACGTGTTCTTGTCATTTCTCTGCACAACGACCACGATGGCGAGACGTGTCGATAGCGAATTCAAACAATACACGGACTGCATAAAGCAGTACATAACAAAGAATACGCACTTGGCAAGTGACACCCGAATGATCAATGCTGTCGTCAGAGCGGTAAAGACTGGAAACTACCAAGTAGACGGTGAGTAAACAAAACACTGTGTATTGCTATTTGTTATGGCCACACCTCGAAAAACCATGAGTGACAACTGATCTGTCAAGTAAAATGTCACATCGTGAATTTATTAAACGTATGCTGCACAAAATTGCCCTGTGATCAAACATTGAAATTACTGTCATTTATATAAACAAAAGTCACACTCATTTTCACGCGTATACATTAATTTTCACATTAGACTTGGTAGATGGCGTGAGTTCAGTGGGGATAGACCAAACTTCATATTCCATAAGTAAGATTACCTTACAATTAATATATTATATACAGTTGCTTAGCCTTAGGGTATATGTACTGATATGTGGTTGTAGCAATTACTGCTGAGCTTGAAATGTTATTTACCAGACATGATGTTTAATGTACTTAATTCTTAAAGTACATTATCATTTTTTTTAAACAACATAGTTTTCAGATAATAATTATAACCATGGTTTATTATATACCAGTACACCGTGTGATTGTTCAACCCTTGCAGTTATAGTGTGTGTGTGTGTGTGTGTGTGTGTGTGTGTGTGTGTGTGTGTGTGTGTGTGTGTGTGTGTGTGTGTGTGTGTGTGTGTGTGTGTGTGTGTGTGTGTGTGTGTGTGTGTGTGTGTGTGTGTGTGTGTTTGTGCGTGCGTGTGTGTGTGTGTGTGCAGTACTTAGGTCTACCGTGTGTGTGTGTGTGTTTGTGTGCGTGCGTGCGTGCGTGCGTGCGTGTGTGTAACGGTAGTACTTAAGTCTACCGGTTTACTTTGCCCAAAGACTCAGTTGTATTCGGGTTATTCCAAATTTGTGATTCGATAAAATCCCGGCCAACTATCAATATCTGTAATATTTCAATAAACATGATACGCCAAAACAATTATGTCAGTGTTACATGTTACGGGACAAAATATAGTTTACTTTTCCAATAATGCTACATCCATTAAGATATAAACTAAATAAAACTTGAACATTAAATTATTCCTCCCTCCCTCTCTCCCTCAGCCCTCCCTCTCTTCCTACCTTCATCCCTTCCTACCTCCCTTCCTTCCTCCCTCCCTCCCTCTCACTCCCTCTTCCCCCGATCCTCCCTCCTCTGTCTCTGCGTCACACTATATCTATCCCGTTTTCCTTATTCTTTCCCACTCTTCTCTGCTCGTCTACACCACTCTCTTCCTCCACGTTTTCGCCCGCCACTCGTTTTTTGTACCCATTCTCTCATTCTCATTAAGGCGCACATGGATTCGGTCATGGCTATTTGCACATATCTACACGAACGTCGAAGCTATTTATGCCATACAAAGCAATTGTGTAATACCTGCCATGCTTCATTGACATTATCACAGTTTAACACAGACAATGCAATCCGTCAATTGGTGTTGGACATTCTTGGCATAGCTAGCTTGGGCCTCCTAATGGTTTTGCTGCTACGCAAGAACGCAGGGGTTGACAACATGTAACTTCGCCATATCGGTGACTTGCACGTGACAGCATGGAATAGTTGGGGTCAAAATGTAGTTCTCCCCGTTAACAGTGCAAGGCCAACTTTTTGTTCGATTGGGGTCGAGTGCAGCAGACGATGCACGTTTGACGCTCAATGTAGTGTGACAGTTGGTCTCAACTAAGCTGCACACAAGGTGCAGTTTAAGATGTCAGCAGACACTAGGATATCAACAGATGCCGAAACACAACGAGGACGGGCATAGATTAGACGATGCAATTACTCGAAGGTATGAACGTTTATGGTTTGTGAAGGAAAGACAACTAATGCTCGTACGTTCCATTATTGTTATATAATCATATTCGTGATTCAATGCATGTTTCTGTTGTAATCCCCTCTACCATAATTTTACCTTTAACAGCATCACAAAATTACAATGTGTTCAGAATTGCTTAGCAAGGATTGAGACTAGGTCTCCATGTTTTATTCGTTATATGCGGCTTCTAAAGTCATTGCATTGTCTTCCTGTCTGATATCGTATTATCTTTAAGATCTTTAAATTCATTGCTTACTCCGATGAGAAAGGTTGCCTAGCTTCGATCATTTCTAGTTTTTGTCCCTAAAGTCAATACCATTGTTGGGACAAGTGCTTTTGCCTGTTTAAGCTAACACGTATGTGGAAAACAAAATTATGATCACTATGCTGATCGGTGTTGATAATATCTTAAATAAAATAAATTGGCTTAGTCTACATCTGTTATATGTTTATTATTTTATGTTATGTATTCTTGTTTACCAATTTGAGTTATATGAATTATGCGAATTATGTATCAACATTTAAAGTAATTCCTTGTTACATTTTATGAAGGACAAAATGGCGACGATGTGTGCGCCATCTTGGTTTCACGTCGCCTGTTGTAAAACATACCTATCCATAACTGTGCATGGATGAATAATTATAGTTTCACATGTTAACATGTTTAATGTATCATATGATATAATATAACATATAAACGATGTTTTAACGCCATTCTACAATACAAATAACTTCACTGGAAATAGTTATATCAGTTTAAGTTAAGACAAGTTGACACCACAATCTCGCCAGTCAAACACCAAATGGTATATAAAGAAAGGAAATTGCTACTATAATTGTAACTGATGTGTATTCGATGCCTCGTGGCAAAGGATGTACTCGCAATATGGAAGGTCACATCCGGCAATGGAACGCCGGGCTTAGGGGCAGATACTCCCTCCCTCTCTCGTAGCACAGTGATCAGTTGTGAGGTTTGAAGGTCGTGACATTTCTCGCCAGGGGAACTTTGTAAGGAGCAACCAAAGCGGAGTCATTAGATACTGTACTATGTACTAATGTACTATAGGCAGAATGTTCCCAGTGTCTCCCACTTCCGGATACCCTCTTAAAAAAAAATATATTAAAAATTACATAATTTCATGGATTTTATCTTTAAAAATGATCTCAGTTTCACGATAAACTTTAATTAATTCGTTCTACGTTTTGTTTGTGGAAAATTTATTATATTTATATTATTGAAAGATATAAAAATGCTTGAACCTGTAATAAATAGTTACTTGTAGTTACTGCTTAATTATATCTTGGAGGACTTTCATGTAGTCTTTAAAATACTGTATTGATGGATTTTTATTATTTTGTTTTTGTTCATTATATTTTAATAACTATTATATTTTTCTCGCTTATATATCTGTTAGCATTGCTTTATTATGGAAACACCAGATAAGAGATGAAGAGAAGGCCACCTGGCACAGACACTGAACAAGAAAAAAAAGGATATGGGATAGCCACAAATAGAAACCTTGAACAGGAGAAATGAGCAGAGTAAATAAGAATTGTTACTTGACTGCAGTGCCACCAACAGTGTCACCCTTGCGAAGACACTAATTTGAACAAGTCTACGTCAGTCCTATTATAAAGTTACATTGTATTAGTCAATAAAGCAATGTCATAACTATTTTACACACATACCCCACATAAAACCTAATATGTATTCATATTTGGGATGTCATTAGACATACAGAGGATAATCAACTAGAGAAAATGCTGGATATTGTTAGGCAATGCAAAATGTCCTGTTGTAATAACCACCATTAAGAACTCGTGCTTGTGGGAAACAACTGTACTGGTTTTGTAATTTGTCACTTTTTCAGGTAGAAACAATCGTTCAAATAGGGTGTTTGACAGCCATGGTGACGGATGATGTGTTTCCACAAAAGAAGAGTTCAAAACAAAGTTAGCAGTGTTATCCAGAAAATGAATTTGTGCATACTTGTTTTTAGATTTTTAATAATTATGTATTCCTGTCAGATGATATAAATTACAATTTTCTAATAATATAAAATACAGTTGTGACTGATTGCATTTAGAATACTGTGTTGTAATGCAAATGCATTGTCAGTTGTTTGTCTAACCATTTTGTTCACTTGGATAGTTTAGGGTAATATCGATTCAGTGTTGTGTGTGGCAGATTCACACCCTGCTGGTGTTCCTTATGCAAACATTACATGTTGTGTGCACACGCATTGATTCTATTTAAAAGTTTTCAGATAATAATTATAACTATGATTTATTATATCCCAGTACACCATGTGATTGTTCAACACTTGCTGTTATAATGTGTGTGTGTGTGTGTGTGTGTGTGTGTGTGTGTGTGTGTGTGTGTGTGTGTGTGTGTGTGTGTGTGTGTGTGTGTGTGTGTGTGTGTGTGTGTGTGTGTGTCTGTGTGTGTCTGTGTGTGTGTGTGTGTGTGTGTGTCTGTGTGTGTCTGTGTGTGTCTGTGCGTGAATATATAACTTCAGAAAGTATGTGGAACATGCATGTACAAACTGTTTTTTAAGATAACATAGGTTGTCATTCAGCCATTCCCATGGCAAAAGTGTGCGCAAATCTTTCTGTGTCATGGTGATTCCACCAGCTGTCACCTTAGACGGAAGAGACAGTGGGGTATGAGAAGACAGTGGGGTATGAGAAGACAGTGGGGTAGGATAAGACAGTGGGGTAGGAGAGGACAGTGGGGTATGAGAAGACAGTGGGGTAGGAGAGGACAGTGGGGAGAGGACAGTGGGGTAGGAGAAGACAGTGGGGTAGGAGAGGACAGTGGGGTAGGAGAGGACAGTGGGGTATGAGAAGACAGTGGGGTAGGAGAAGACAGTAGGGTAGGAGAGGACAGTGGGGTATGAGAAGACAGTGGGGTATGAGAAGACAGTAGGGTAGGAGAGGACAGTGGGGTAGGAGAGACAGTGGGGTAGGAGAGGACAGTGGGGTAGGAGAAGACAGTGGGGTAGGAGAAGACAGTGGGGTAGGAGAGGACAGTGGGGTAGGAGAAGACAGAGGGGTAGGAGAAGACAGTGGGGTAGGAGAAGACAGTGGGGTAGGAGCAGACAGTGGAGTAGGAGAAGACAGTGGGGTAGGAAGGTGAGGTGTGTGGTAGGGTTTCAGCTGGTCATAGGCCACCTATGTCATTAAGATCACGCCAGCTGTTTTTGCCAGTGTCACCTGATAGTTTGGTCCGATATTTCTGTTCCTGGTGATAAGGAACAAATTATCAGGAATATTATTATTATCTCACAGTAATCCAATCCCCAATATCATCACCATCTTGCGATGACTAAGTTTACCTCCAATGATCAATGTTTGTCATTGCATTTATCAGAAAACTCCAAGTAAGTAATATGTGATGCTTGAAGAAATCCAATTAAAATGTGAATAAGTATGTTGTTAGTTCTAGGAGTTGTAACCTGATAACAATGTTATCTCTATCTGAC
The DNA here is from genome assembly GCA_025642075.2 of Ridgeia piscesae. NCBI lineage: Eukaryota > Metazoa > Annelida > Polychaeta > Sabellida > Siboglinidae > Ridgeia > Ridgeia piscesae. The sequence continues at coordinate 207,070 of JAODUO010000883.1, read as the reverse complement.
CAGTGGTTGTGCTATATTCATAATCAGCTTATGTTATCTGTATGGGAAAGTAAGAGACTTTGAATTCAGTTGGTGATATGGATCCACCAATGAAAAGCAACATAAATTGGTTCATCACATTGGACAGGGTTACATTATTTTACTGTTTACATTATCTTGTAAAAACCCTGTAACACGTATAAACTTTCACAACTTTTACACACCTGTTCTGCGCATGCTAAATGCGACCTCTTCCAGGTAGTCGTCCTAGTCATCCTGATGTTCACCCGTCAACTTGCTCAGTCGGGTTTTGAGTGTCTGATTGGTTCTACAATCAATCCAGATGGTCAATGGTTGACAATTCTATAAGAGTAATTCTGGGCTTGTGAAAAACAATGAGACATTTTTTACATGATTAGACAAACGTATCTGCTATTTATATTATTACAAGTTTGGGTTGTTATACGACAATAACAATACTTTGAAGAAAGAAAAACATTGTTTTATTCATAATGTGACTGTAATGCTAATAATTAATAACTGCTACCTCTCATCAAGTCCCTTTGTTTGGGGAAGGTACGCTGCCGTAATCATGCGGTCGATATTGATTTTTTTTGGCCAAATCTGCATTGATGGTGTTGACAAATTCACGACCTTGGTCAGATAACAATTTCTTCGGGGCACCATATCTGTAAAAAGACACCAAATATGAGACATTCTGCTGAAGATATGTGGTGAGCTTGGTTTAAAATTAACATCTTTTCCAGAATTAAATCAAGGCCTATTTTGTGACGAAATAATAGATATGGGAAAGAAGGGGTAAGGGGCAGCAACCTGCTTGAATTTCCAAAAAAATCAAAATATGTCCCCCATCTTCCCACATCATGATCTATCGCGAGAGAGTGAAGTGGAGTGGTGCTGATGCTTGAGATCCAGTGCTTTCCAGCCCTTCCAAATTGTTTCAGTTCCGGCATGAAATTACTGTTTTTATTGTGTAAACCAAGTCAATACATTGAACAGCATAGGGCATCTGACATATAGCTATCCTTTTTCTATTTTTTTTGGATTATAACCAATTATTATGAAATTTATTTTGTGTACTGCTACAAACATAAGTTATTTAAATTAAGTATACAAGTCTTCTTATTAACATTGTTAGGCTGTTTAATGTACTTAATGTAGCATGGGGCACATCAGCAGACAACACACATATATTGTTGTCTTGACATGTTCTTTATTTCGGCATAAATACGTGTCTAGGTTGTGAAATGATCATAAGTCCCTAAAATAAGTAAGTCCCTAAAGGTACGTTATAAGTCAGTAAGTCAGTCCTACAACAAAGAAAATAAAAATACTAAATACCTATAACAATCATCAATTAGATAACATCCGTTATACAGATACATTAGCAAGTGAAATACATTCGCTCTTGCATATATACTGATATATTACCAACACTGGTAGCTACAAATACATATATCACAAGCATCATTGTTTCAACAAAGGAAAGACATTCACATTTGTTTACAACAAATATAGCTAATTATATGCATGTAACACCTGATAATATTACTAACGATATACCTGTATTGAGATTGTTTTACATACTAACATTAATAAACAAAAGGTATAAGGATAAATGATGCAACACAGTCTTCCATAAATTCATTGACGCTTACCCCACCACAGCTACACCACTGCGTGAGTGTGTACGTCACTTCATCCTGATTGTGATCTGAATAACAACATACATACATTCTGTTGATGTGTTTCTACAAGCAAATTTGCTAGATACATAATGTTTGCAATAGAGCATAATTATATATTGGATTAACATTACAAGACATAGCTTTCACTAACTCATCTAATTATATAAGTGGTGTTACAATGTAATCACAAAGAACAATATTTGTCCGTAATCTACTAAACCCAAGCAAACTACTGTGTGTGTTACTTTAGCCCTGCAGTGTAGGCAGTGGGCACTCAGTCATTAACACAGCTGGGTGTCTCTGGTCTACTACAACTAGTGGTTCACTATAACTAGTGGGCATCTGTGTTCTGTCAACCCCTGCTGGCTGGAACCAGCCAGTAGATCATTTGTCATTTTGACATCCGGCTTCAGTGGTTGCTCTGAAGCCGGATGTCAAAATGACAAATGATCTACTGGCTGGTTCCAGCCAGCAGGGGTTGACAGAACACAGATGCCCACTAGTTGTAGTGAATCACTAGTTGTAGTAGACCAGAGACACCCAGCTGTGTTAATGACTGAGTGCCTACTGCCTACACTGCAGGGCTAAAGTAACACACACAGTAGTTTGCTTGGGTTTAGTAGATTACGGACAAATATTGTTCTTTGTGATTACATTGTAACATCACTTATATAATTAGATGAGTTAGTGAAAGCTATGTCTTGTAATGTGAATCCAATATATAATTATGCTCTATTGCAAACATTATGTATCTAGCAAAGTTGCTTGTAGAAACACATCAACAGAATGTATGTATGTTGTTATTCAGATCACAATCAGGATGAAGTGACGTACACACTCACGCAGTGGTGTAGCTGTGGTGGGGTAAGCGTCAATGAATTTATGGAAGACTGTTGCATCATTTATCCTTATACCTTTTGTTTATTAATGTTAGTATGTAAAACAATCTCAATACAGGTATATCGTTAATAATATTATCAGGTGTTACATGCATATAATTAGCTATATTTGTTGTAAACAAATGTGAATGTCTTTCCTTTGTTGAAACAATGATGCTTGTGATATATGTATTTGTAGCTACCAGTGTTGGTAATATATCAGTATATATGCAAGAGCGAATGTATTTCACTTGCTAATGTATCTGTATAACGGATGTTATCTAATTGATGATTGTTATAGGTATTTAGTATTTTTATTTTCTTTGTTGTAGGACTGACTTACTGACTTATAACGTACCTTTAGGGACTTACTTATTTTAGGGACTTATGATCATTTCACAACCTAGACACGTATTTATGCCGAAATAAAGAACATGTCAAGACAACAATATATGTGTGTTGTCTGCTGATGTGCCCCACGCTACATTTCAATTCAGCAAATGATAAAGCAGCCTAACAATGTTAATAAGAAGACTTGTATACTTAATTTAAATAACTTATGTTTGTAGCAGTACACAAAATAAATTTCATAATAATTGGTTATAATCCAAAAAAATAGAAAAAGGATAGCTATATGGCAGATGCCCTATGCTGTTCAATGTATTGACTTGGTTTACACAATAAAAACAGTAATTTCATGCCGGAACTGAAACAATTTGGAAGGGCTGGAAAGCACTGGATCTCAAGCATCAGCACCACTCCACTTCACTATCTTGCGATAGATCATGATGTGGGAAGATGGGGGACATATTTTGATTTTTTTGAAATTCCAGCAGGTTGCTGCCCCCTTACCCCTTCTTTCCCATATCTATTACTTCGTCACAAAATAGGCCTTGATTTTATTTCTGGAAAAGGTGTTAATTTTAAAGCAAGCTCACCACATATCTTCAGCAGAATGTCTCATATTTGTTGTCTTTTTACAGATATGGTGCCCCGAAGAAATTGTTATCTGACCAAGGTCGTGAATTTGTCAACACCATCAATGCAGATTTGGCCAAAATCAATATCGACCGCATGATTACGGCAGCGTACCTTCCCCAAACAAAGGGACTTGATGAGAGGTAGCAGTTATTAATTATTAGCATTACAGTCACATTATGAATAAAACAATGTTTTTCTTTCTTCAAAATATTGTTATTGTCGTATAACAACCCAAACTTGTAATAATATAAATAGCAGATACGTTTGTCTAATCATGTAAAAAATGTCTCATTGTTTTTCACAAGCCCAGAATTACTCTTATAGAATTGTCAACCATTGACCATCTGGATTGATTGTAGAACCAATCAGACACTCAAAACCCGACTGAGCAAGTTGACGGGTGAACATCAGGATGACTAGGACGACTACCTGGAAGGGGTCGCATTTAGCATGCGTTCATGAACAGGTGTGTAAAAGTTGTGAAAGTTTGTACGTGTTACAGGGTTTTTACAAGATAATGTAAACAGTAAAATAATGTAACCCTGTCCAATGTGATGAACCAATTTATGTTGCTTTTCATTGGTGGATCCATATCACCAACTGAATTCAAAGTCTCTTACTTTCCCATACAGATAACATAAGCTGATTATGAATATAGCACAACCACTGGTCAGATAGAGATAACATTGTTATCAAGTTACAACTCCTAGAACTAACAACATACTTATTCACATTTTAATTGGATTTCTTCAAGCATCACATATTACTTACTTGGAGTTTTCTGATAAATGCAATGACAAACATTGATCATTGGAGGTAAACTTAGTCATCGCAAGATGGTGATGATATTGGGGATTGGATTACTGTGAGATAATAATAATATTCCTGATAATTTGTTCCTTATCACCAGGAACAGAAATATCGGACCAAACTATCAGGTGACACTGGCAAAAACAGCTGGCGTGATCTTAATGACATAGGTGGCCTATGACCAGCTGAAACCCTACCACACACCTCACCTTCCTACCCCACTGTCTTCTCCTACTCCACTGTCTGCTCCTACCCCACTGTCTTCTCATACCCCACTGTCTTCTCCTACCCCACTGTCTTCTCCTACCCCACTGTCCTCTCCTACCCCACTGTCTTCTCCTACTCCACTGTCTTCTCCTACCCCACTGTCCTCTCCTACCCCACTGTCCTCTCCTACCCCACTGTCCTCTCCTACCCTACTGTCTTCTCATACCCCACTGTCTTCTCATACCCCACTGTCCTCTCCTACCCTACTGTCTTCTCCTACCCCACTGTCTTCTCATACCCCACTGTCCTCTCCTATCCCACTGTCCTCTCCTACACCAGTCCTCTCCTACCCCACTGTCTTCTCCTACCCCACTGTCCTCTCCTACCCCACTGTCCTCTCCTACCCCACTGTCTTCTCATACCCCACTGTCCTCTCCTACCCTACTGTCTTATCCTACCCCACTGTCTTCTCATACCCCACTGTCTTCTCATACCCCACTGTCTCTTCCGTCTAAGGTGACAGCTGGTGGAATCACCATGACGCAGAAAGATTTGCGCACACTTTTGCCATGGGAATGGCTGAATGAAACCCTAAGTTTGTACATGCATGTTCCACATACTTTCTGAAGTTATATATTCACGCACAGACACACACAGACACACACAACAACACACACACACACACACACACACCAGACACACACAGACACACACACACACACACACACACACACACACACACACACACACACACACACACACACACACACACACACACACACACACACACACACACACACACACATTATAACAGCAAGTGTTGAACAATCACATGGTGTACTGGGATATAATAAATCATAGTTATAATTATTATCTGAAAACTTTTAAATAGAATCAATGCGTGTGCACACAACATGTAATGTTTGCATAAGGAACACCAGCAGGGTATGAATCTGCCACACACAACACTGATCGATATTACCCTAAACTATCCAAGTGAACAAAATGGTTAGACAAACAACTGACAATGCATTTGCATTACAACACAGTATTCTAAATGCAATCAGTCACAACTGTATTTTATATTATTAGAAAATTGTAATTTATATCATCTGACAGGAATACATAATTATTAAAAATCTAAAAACAAGTATGCACAAATTCATTTTTCTGGATAACACTGCTAACTTTGTTTTGAACTCTTCTTTTGTGGAAACACATCATCCGTCCCCAATGGCTGTCAAACACCCTATTTGAACGATTGTTTCTACCTGAAAAAGTGACAAATTACAAAACCAGTACAGTTGTTTCCCACAAGCACGAGTTCTTAATGGTGGTTATTACAACAGGACATTTTGCATTGCCTAACAATATCCAGCATTTTCTCTGGTTGATTATCCTCTGTATGTCTAATGACATCCCAAATATGAATACATATTAGGTTTTATGTGGGGTATGTGTGTAAAATAGTTATGACATTGCTTTATTGACTAATACAATGTAACTTTATAATAGGACTGACGTAGACTTGTTCAAATTAGTGTCTTCGCAAGGGTGACACTGTTGGTGGCACTGCAGTCAAGTAACAATTCTCATTTCTCCTGTTCAAGGTGTCTGTTTGTGGCCATATTCTCCTGGTCTATCCCATATCCTTTTTTTTCTTGTTCAGTGTCTGTGCCAGGTGGCCTTCTCTTCATCTCTTATCTGGTGTTTCCATAATAAAGCAATGCTAACAGATATATAAGCGCTAGGTGAGAAAAATATAATAGTTATTAAAATATAATGAACAAAAACAAAATAATAAAAATCCATCAATACAGTATTTTAAAGACTACATGAAAGTCCTCCAAGATATAATTAAGCAGTAACTACAAGTAACTATTTATTACAGGTTCAAGCATTTTTATATCTTTCAATAATATAATTTTCCACAAACAAAACGTAGAACGAATTAATTAAAGTTTATCGTGAAACTGAGATCATTTTTAAAGATAAAATCCATGAAATTATGTAATTTTTAATATCTATATAATTTAAAAAGAGGGTATCCGGAAGTGGGAGACACTGGGAACATTCTGCCTATAGTACATTAGTACATAGTACAGTATTTAATGTATCTACTTGGGCTCGGGACTCCGCTTTGGTTGCTCCTTACAACGTTCCCCTGGCGAGAAATGTCACGACCTTCAAACCTCACAACTGATCACTGTGCTACGAGAAAGGGAGGGAGTATCTGCCCCTAAGCCCGGCGTTCCATTGCCGGATGTGACCCTCCATATTGCGAGCATCACGTGATACACCCTTTGCCACGAGGCATCGAATACACATCAGTTACAATTATAGTAGCAATTTCCTTTCTTTATATACCATTTGGTGTTTGACTGGCGAGATTGTGGTGTCAACTTGTCTTAACTGAAACTGATATAACTATTTCCAGTGAAGTTATTTGTATTGTAGAATGGCGTTAAAACATCGTTTATATGTTATATTATATCATACGATACATTAAACATGTTAACATGTGAAACTATAATTATTCATCCATGTACAGTTATGGATAGGAATGTTTTACACCAGGCGACGTGAAACCAAGATGGCGCACACATCGTCGCCATTTTGTCCTACATAAAATGTAACAAGGAATTACTTTAAATGTTGATACATAATTCGCATAATTCCATATAACTCAAATTGGTAAACAAGAATACATAACAAAATAATAAACATATAACAGATGTAGACTAAGCCAATTTATTTTATTTAAGATATTATCAACACCGATCAGCATAGTGATCATAATTTTGTTTTCCACATACGTGTTAGATTAAACAGGCAAAAGCACTTGTCCCAACAATGGTATTGACTTTAGGGACAAAAACTGGAAATGATCGAAGCTAGGCAACCTTTCTCATCGGAGTAAGCAATGAATTTAAAGATCTTAAAGATAATACGTTATAGGACAGGAAGACAATGCAATGACTTTAGAAGCCGCATATAACGAATAAAACATGGAGACCTAGTCTCAATCCTTGCTAAGCAATTCTGAACACATTGTAATTTTGTGATGCTGTTAAAGGTAAAATTATGGTAGAGGGGATTACAATAGAAACATGCATTGAATCACGAATATGATTATATAACAATAATGGAACGTACGAGCATTAGTTGTCTTTCCACCACAAACCATAAACGTTCATACCTTCGAGTAATTGCATCGTCCAATTTGTGCTCGTCCTCGTTGTGTTTCGGCAACTGTTGATATCCTAGTGTCTGCTGACATCTTAAACTGCACCTTGTGTGCAGCTTAGTTGAGACCAACTGTCACACTACATTGAGCGTCAAACGTGCATCGTCTGCTGCACTCGACCCCAATCGAACAAAAAGTTGGCCTTGCACTGTTAACGGGGAGAACTACATTTTGACCCCAACTATTCCATGCTATTGGTCGTTGCACCCTGTCACGTGCAAGTCACCGATATGGCGAAGTTACATGTTGTCAACCCCTGCGTTCTTGCGTAGCAGCAAAACCATTAGGAGGCCCAAGCTAGCTATGCCAAGAATGTCCAACACCAATTGACGGATTGCATTGTCTGTGTTAAACTGTGATAATGTCAATGAAGCATAGCAGGTATTACACAATTGCTTTGTATGGCATAAATAGCTTCGACGTTCGTGTAGATATGTGCAAATAGCCATGACCGAATCCATGTGCGCCTTAATGAGAATGAGAGAATGGGTACAAAAAAAGAGTGGCGGGCGAAAACGTGGAGGAAGAGGGGTGTAGACGAGCAGAGAAGAGTGGGAAAGAATAAGGAAAACGGGATAGATATAGTGTGACGCAGAGACAGAGGAGGGAGGATCGGGGGAAGAGGGAGTGAGAGGGAGGGAGGGAGGAAGGAAGGGAGGTAGGAAGGGATGAAGGTAGGAAGAGAGGGAGGGCTGAGGGAGAGAGGGAGGGAGGAATAATTTAATGTTCAAGTTTTATTTAGTTTATATCTTAATGGATGTAGCATTATTGGAAAAGTAAACTATATTTTGTCCCGTAACATGCAGCACTGACATAATTGTTTTGGCGTATCATGTTTATTGAAATATTACAGATATTGATAGTTGGCCGGGATTTTATCGAATCACAAATTTGGAATAACCCGAATACAACTGAGTCTTTGGGCAAAGTAAACCGGTAGACTTAAGTACTGCCGTTACACACACGCACGCACGCACGCACGCACGCACGCACGCACAAACACACACACACACACGGTAGACCTAAGTACGCACACACACACACACACACACCACGCACACACACACACACACACACACACACACACACACACACACACACACACACACACACACACACACACACACACACACACACACACACACACACACACACACACACACACACACACACACACACACACACACACACACTATAACTGCAAGAGTTGAACAATCACACGGTGTACTGGTATATAATAAACCATGGTTATAATTATTATCTGAAAACTATGTTGTTTAAAAAAAATGATAATGTACTTTAAGAATTAAGTACATTAAACATCATGTCTGGTAAATAACATTTCAAGCTCAGCAGTAATTGCTACAACCACATATCAGTACATATACCCTAAGGCTAAGCAACTGTATATATATATTAATTGTAAGGTAATCTTACTTATGGAATATGAAGTTTGGTCTATCCCCACTGAACTCACGCCATCTACCAAGTCTAATGTGAAAATTAATGTATACGCGTGAAAATGAGTGTGACTTTTGTTTATATAAATGACAGTAATTTCAATGTTTGATCACAGGGCAATTTTGTGCAGCATACGTTTAATAAATTCACGATGTGACATTTTACTTGACAGATCAGTTGTCACTCATGGTTTTTCGAGGTGTGGCCATAACAAATAGCAATACACAGTGTTTTGTTTACTCACCGTCTACTTGGTAGTTTCCAGTCTTTACCGCTCTGACGACAGCATTGATCATTCGGGTGTCACTTGCCAAGTGCGTATTCTTTGTTATGTACTGCTTTATGCAATCCGTGTATTGTTTGAATTCGCTATCGACACGTCTCGCCATCGTGGTCGTTGTGCAGAGAAATGACAAGAACACGTGCGCGCTGGAGTGTGCAACGTAGGGGGTCGAAAAGTAGGTCGTCGCTGCAGCGCGCAGAAATGATTTATTATGTAGCACTGTCGCCGCGGGGGTCATGAACTCAGTCTCGACATTCTGGCACGAGGTCAAAGTTGATCGGCCACCTGATGTCACCTGAGGTGTACGTTTGATAAATGTGAACAACATTTCTGTTCAAAGTTTAAAATACACATCTTTTGTCATTTATATTATTTCACTATTGTGTGAAGTGTTAAATTTAACCGAACAACCAAAGAAACGATGTGACTAACAATAGTCACATTACCAGGGGACCATAAAGAGGTATTCATATGAATGTGTTGTTAACACAGGGAAATATTAACAATAATGTGTATCTATATTTCAGTATTTCAATACGCAAAGGCCATCTGCGACGGAACGGAGACAAAACAAATAGAGCAGGCCGCCGTTGTTGGTTTTCGGCCCGCGTTGTTGCATGAGTTTATAAATCTTTGAAAGTAATCTTATTTAATCATTATTAAATGCAAGGGTTCATACAAAGAGCTTTATATTGTTGTGAATGATATTGTTTGCATTTCATTTAACACTACTATTCAACTGTTATGTGACACATACTTACACCAGTCGATATGTTAATAAAGTTATGTAAGTCTTGAATGCATGACTCATTTCCCAAAATATATTATTAAATCATTGCCGAGTTGTGTTGGGTAAAACCAACTATTTGGATATGGTAACGTCTAGATTTCCACCCTTTGTACTGATATTGAAGCACCTCAATGGGATTTATATACTGCAATGTTAAACCCATCTTTTTTAGATTTCCACCCTTTGTACTGATATTGAAGCACCTCAATGGGATTTATATACTGCAATGTTAAGCCCATATAACGTCTTTTTGAATAAAAAAATATAATTCTACAAAACATTCCAATAGGACCACTATAAAAGTTGTGTTCCATACATGATAAATAGACGCAAATAAATGCCATTATAAAAGTGTGATCCACACCCATCCCCTGACGAATTTATTGTACACACTACCTCTATGGGCTATCTACATCACATACACAATTTAAACCGTATGTATCTACAATACAGCTTTATTTTAATTTGTTTTCAAAATATAGGGACTGCCTACAAACGATGTCAATTCGGGCACGTTACATCCAATACATTCAGCTAGTAGACAGTTACATATTCTTAAACTGCCAGAGTTATATGTCACGAAGACGCGGGGATTTTTATTTAATGCTGCACGTACTTTAGACTGCATTGAAACCATGGCTGTAACGAAGTCATAACATGCACAACGCTCTGAGACAAGGACATTAAGAAAACACTGTTTATAAAAAATTACAAGTAACGATGATTGTGAGGTTTTGTTATGTTTATTAATAATAATTGCAAGAAAGAAAGCGCATCAATAAATGATTAACATAAACTATAATATGCATGGTTCACTCATATGTTAATTCGGCAATCACCATGTTTACGCTGGTCACAGTAGACGTTAACCTTTGTCACGCATGTAAGAAGTCCATAAACAACACTAAAAACGAGGTGGAACGACATCCTGGACCGGATATACATTCCAGACTGGCTAGCCGCGGGCCGTAACGTCGCGCTAACCTTCGCCACGAACCGCTAACCTTTTGACATGAACCGCTAACCTTCGACGTTCTGCACCGCTCGACGTTCTGGACCGCCACACCGGCACGTTTTACCAAGTGGGTTCCGCCACGGGGCATTTCTCGACCAATGAGTAACGAGCATGTGTCCACGTGGACAGCTTCTGTTTACACGGTATACGTGACAATGCTTCCAAGTGGTTCTGCTTGTTGTTTCGAATTCCGTGTTTACAGTCTATGCGTATTGATCTCAACGAACTGAACAGAAATATTAGCGCATGTATCCACGCGACAGCCAGTGTTTACACGGTACACGTGACCAACCATGTTGCTACGAACGCCACGTGTACAACCAGCCGGAAATTTAGAGTCTAAAGAGTTGCTTACAATTTAGTCCGATAAATGGAAATGTTACGGTCACGGATTATGGCGCACTGAAATTACGTGCTATCAGATTTGTTCTCAAAAACCTACTTACCGCTTTTTTTTGTTACAAATAACTGTGCTGCAAAGGTGTAGATCTATGACTTTCCTCACAGTCATGTCCGATATATCTCACTAAAAATGTCAAAATATAATCATGAGACCGAAACCTAGTTGGTGACCACAAAATTAAGTAGTGCGAAAATGGGCATGGGCCATGGCGGGCCCCCCATGCCAATGACTACACCCAGAAAGTTTCAAAACAGCCTCCTACCTCGGTCATTGACTATATGAATCTATCCTTTCCGTTTTAATTTCACTTACCTCAACTTCCTACGAACATTTCTCAGCATGAAATCCAAACAACGGCAGGTCAGATCCATGTGCGCATCGATTAGAGCATCTCCAAGCAGAACAAAAAGACATAGCGCATTGTGTTATGATCCCGTCCGTATGAGACTGAAAATGGCGCGCTCGGCGTTTAACCGGCAGTAACGTCTGCTAGGGCGGAAATGACGTCAACACTGGTTTCCAGTATCCACGACGAAAGATCGAGAACGCACTAGGAGAGGCGCCGCTGTATTCAGGAAGAAACGTCTTGGTGTTCGGTTCCAACACGAGAATGAACCTGCATACACAACTGAGAGGTAGGTACGTCTGTTGACATTTCAAACGAAATTTCAAGTGCACTTAACAGCGAAAATGTATAAACTTCAAGTTGTTTGTTGTTGCGACAATAATTATTCATGGCGACGCTGAATTAGTGAATAGTCCCGAGAGCGGACCGCAGTTTTTTGTCCGCTTATCACTCGGTAATATCACAAAGATGAACAATAAATAATAATGTCAAATTACTTTTACTTTCATACTTTTTGAACACGGACCATGCTGTATGATAGTTTAACTTCATTATGTGACTTCCGGTTGCCATTATATTTCGGTGCATAAATATTGTTCTCATTTTTATGTGTGAATTACATACACGCACACAGCACGCGCGCACGCGCACGCACACACACGCACGCACGCACGCACGCATCCTTCGACCTTCGTCTTCTGTCGTCTCGGGAGACGTTCTGCGTCTGGACTGAAGCATGAAGAACAACAAAGTGAACTAGTGGGGTCGCTAGGGTTTGATCGTGACACACTAGACCAAAGCACCAACTTTGGCACAGTTGTACCTTAGTACCATACAACACTTTTTAGAAGAGGCTGCTCGATTTTAAAGGTCTTATCTTATTTTCTAACAAAGATCTTGTTTTCATATTAACAAAATGTCTTCACCATGCCATTATCTATTCATATTCCTAATATCAGTCAGATCTGTCCATGGTAACTAAGGTACATTTCATGAAACATGACAAAAAATTGTTGAAACTTTGAAGGCAGTTTACTCAGTTTGAAGGCTTCTACCCCACACATGCTTGGCGAACCGTAATGTCACTTATAATTGGCATGTCTTCTTACAGTAAAGCTGAGACTGTGCTCTTTGTAATGGTACCAATAACTCAATTTTGAAAATTACGACATCCTACTCATTTTGTTAAGATGGGTCACAATTGTTTTATTTGTAGGCCATAAATGTTTATACAGCATCTTTATCTTATTTGTGTGTATTTATTTTAATGTTATTACATTTTTATTTACTATTTTATATCGTAGTTTTAGTGAATTCATATGTAAAGCACTGTGTGCACGCTATGAATATATATACTGTATAAAATAAAGATTATTATTACTTAAAATGTTCTTTCAGTGTATCACCAGATAAACATTTGAACAAATTAGCATAGAAATATTTCTGCAGTCTTTCAATCAGTGTAGGCCATAAAGGTGAGATTTTAAGGCTGTATTGAATGATTTCAGGGAGGTCTTGGACTTGACAGTGTAGTTGTTAGTCCATTCAGTACATGAGGCAGTAATAATTTATCAGGGTCTGTTAGCGATGAATTAACCAGTGTTCCTTGTGGCTCCCTCTAGTGAACCAACGCGGCTGTTGATTCAATAAATAAGTTGCGACGGAGCCACGCTGCCACCCTCAAGGAGTGCGACAGCCGAAGATGGTCGTCAAGACAGACAGTGAAGACAATCTGTGAGTAACAAAGATTTATTGCAATGGGGACATCTTATGTTATTTTTTATACATATGCATTGATTGTATTTATTTATTTATCCAAGCATTTATTATGTGCTTTGTATGTAAAACAGATAATCGAATTGTCCAATATCTCGAAATGTAAATAATATTTTAACACATTTTCAATAGTTTCTTAATATATTCACCCACTTCTTTCCATGGGACGACTATCTAATTTGCATAAATACAAATGACAGCCAATGATATATATATATATATATATATATATATATTATATATAATTCTGTATATATATATATAATATATACACATGCATATATATGTGTGTGTATATATCTAGATATACATGTATATATATATATATATATATATATATATATATATATATATACAGGTATATATATACAGGTATATATATAATATATATATATATATATATATGTATATATATATGCACTGTATATATATATATATATATTTAATATATATATATATATATGTATACATATATATATTTACATATATATATATATATATATATATATATATCAGGTGCATATATATATATATATACATATATATATATATATATACTGTATATATATATATACATGTATATATACACACAAATATATATGCATGTATATATATATATATATATATATATATATATATATACATATATATATATATATGTATGTATATATATACAGAATTATATATATATATATATATATATATATATATATATAATTCTTCATTTGGCTATCATTTTGTATTTATGCAAATTAGATAGTCGTCCCATGGGAAGAATGCATATATTAAGTGCATATATTAAGCAACTATTGAAAACGTTTTAAAATATTATTTATTGTCCTGATTAAAAAAACTAACATATTCATGTCTTCCTTTCAACAACCACATCCTTGATGTATTTTTAATACAGCTCTTTCTCCAAACGTTCCATTGAGTGCAGTGATTGCACCACCATTGCGTTTATGCAGTCATGGATGGTTGTCCAAGGTCATTAATTCATTGCATGAATCCATGCACAGATTTCCCATTGTTAAGATGACATAGCACATGTTGTTAAAGGTTTCCTGGGTTGCATATTCTTGCACATGATTGGGGGTTTGTTGGTCCTCTACGTTTCCTCAAACTCAGTGAGGATTCTTGCCTGCTGAGGACCTGTCATCCAACTGGAGCATCGTGTAAGAAGCCCGCTATTTGTGATCAGAGGACACCTTTCTCGGGTTCGCGAGTTGTGGATTTTGAGCTGTTATGTCGATACTTGTCCCAGCTGTTAGTAGACATATGACAGCACTGTATCAAGTCAGTGTTGACGATGCCATCTTTGGTTGCCAAGTATAGGGATCATTCTGAAAATCAAAACAAAATCAATGTTCATATGGCGGCCATCTTGAAATCCAACATAGCTGACACTTAAGGGTATTCACATAACTATAAGTGGATTCCTAGACCTTACAGATGTTGATTTATATGTAATAAACATATTTATTCTTGGTTAAATATAAGCTTGAAAACACTTTTTAAACTCTGACCTTCATTCGACCTTCACCTTTGCTTTCAAATCAGGGTAGCCCCATGTCAAAAGTTGTATATGTTCATAAGGTATATTAGTACACGCTGTTTTGTTTGAAACCTTTGTAAAAAAATTGCTCGGATAAAGAAAAAAAGATATTTATGTATTTGTTCATTTGGCGGTCATTTTGAATTTATACAAATTAGTGAATCATGGGCAAGAAATGGCTCAATACATTAAGCAATCTTTGAAAACTTAAGATACTGAACAATGCAATTATAACATTATTGATATTTGACATTGTTCTTACCTTGACCTTTAAAATCTGACAATCCTCTCTAAAGAGGACGCAGAAGATGGAGCAAAAGAGGGGTCATAGAACAAGAAGAGGACCCAGAAAAGGACGCAGAAGCGGACGCAGAAGATGGAAGAGAAGAGGACGCAGAAGGGGACATAGAACAAGAAGAGGACCCAGAAGTGGACGCAGAAGCGGACGCAGAAGATGTAGCAGAAGAGGACGCAGAAGGGGACACAGTACAAGAAGAGGACCCAGAAGTGGATGCAGAAGCGGACGCAGAAGATGGAGTAGAAGAGGACGCAGAAGGGGACACAGAACAAGAAGAGGACCCAGAAGAGGACACAGAAGCGGACGCAGAAGATGGAGCAGAAGAGGACGCAGAAGGGGACATAGAACAAGAAGAGGACCCAGAAGTGGACGCAGAAGCGGACGCAGAAGATGGAGCAGAAGAGGACGCAGAAGGGGACACAGAACAAGAAGAGGACCCAGAAGTGGACGCAGAAGCGGATGCAGAAGATGGAGCAGAAGAGGACGCAGAAGGGGACACAGAACAAGAAGAGGACCAGAAGTGGACGCAGAAGCGGACGCCGAAGATGGAGCAGAAGAGGACGCAGAAGGGGACACAGAACAAGAAGAGGACCCAGAAGTGGACGCAGAAGCGGAGGCCGAAGATGGAGCAGAAGAGGACGCAGAAGGGGATACAGAACAAGAAGAGGACCCAGAAGTGGACGCAGAAGCG
Organism: Ridgeia piscesae; assembly: GCA_025642075.2. Classification (NCBI taxonomy): domain Eukaryota; kingdom Metazoa; phylum Annelida; class Polychaeta; order Sabellida; family Siboglinidae; genus Ridgeia; species Ridgeia piscesae. Next base: position 190,641 of record JAODUO010000883.1, on the reverse strand, counting down.
GATGCAGAAGATGGAGCAGAAGAGGACAGAGAAGGGGACATAGAACAAGAAGAGGACCCAGAAGTGGACGCAGAAGCGGACGCAGAAGATGGAGCAGAAGAGGACGCAGAAGGGGACACAGAACAAGAAGAGGACCCAGAAGTGGACGCAGAAGCGGACGCCGAAGATGGAGCAGAAGAGGACGCAGAAGGGGACACAGAACAAGAAGAGGACCCAGAAGTGGACGCAGAAGATGGAGCAGAAGAGGACGCAGAAGGGGACACAGAACAAGAAGAGGACCCAGAAGTGGACCCAGAAGCGGACGCCGAAGATTGAGCAGAAGAGGACGCAGAAGGGGACAGAACAAGAAGAGGACCCAGAAGTGGACGCAGAAGCGGACGCCGAAGATGGAGCAGAAGAGGACGCAGAAGGGGACACAGAACAAGAAGAGGACCCAGAAGTGGACCCAGAAGCGGACGCAGAAGATGGAGCAGAAGAGGACGCAGAAGGGGATACAGAACAAGAAGAGGACCCAGAAGAGGACGCAGAAGCGGACGCAGAAGATGGAGCAGAAGAGGACACAGAAGGGGACATAGAACAAGAAGAGGACCCAGAAGCGGACGCAGAAGATGGAGCAGAAGAGGACGCAGAAGGGGACAGAACAAGAAGAGGACCCAGAAGTGGACGCAGAAGCGGACGCAGAAGATGGAGCAGAAGAGGACGCAGAAGGGGACACAGAACAAGAAGAGGACCCAGAAGTGGACGCAGAAGCGGACGCAGAAGATGGAGCAGAAGAGGACACAGAAGGGGCACAGAACAAAAGGGACCAGAAGAGGACCCAGAAGCGGACGCAGAAGATGGATGAAGAAGAGGACGCAGAAGGGGACATAGAACAAGAAGAGGACCCAGAAGTGGACGCTGAAGCGGACGCAGAAGATGGAGCAGAAGAGGACGCAGAAGGGACACAGAACAAGAAGAGGACCCAGAAGTGGACGCAGAAGCGGACGCAGAAGATGGAGCAGAAGAGGACGCAGAAGGGGACACAGAACAAGAAGAGGACCCAGAAGACGACGCAGAAGCGGACGCAGAAGATGGAGCAGAAGAGGACACAGAAGGGGACATAGAACAAGAAGAGGACCCAGAAGTGGACGCAGAAGCGGACGCAGAAGATGGAGCAGAAGAGGACGCAGAAGGGGACATAGAACAAGAAGAGGACCCAGAAGAGGACGCAGAAGCGGACGCAGAAGATGGAGCAGAAGAGGACGCAGAAGGGGACACAGAACAAGAAGAGGACACAGAAGAGGACCCAGAAGCGGACGCAGAAGATGGAGCAGAAGAGGACGCAGAAGGGGACAAACAAGAAGAGGACCCAGAAGTGGACGCAGAAGCGGACGCAGAAGATGGAGCAGAAGAGGACGCAGAAGGGGACACAGAACAAGAAGAGGACCCAGAAGTGGACGCAGAAGCGGATGCCGAAGATGGAGCAGAAGAGGACGAAGAAGGGGACACAGAACAAGAAGAGGACCCAGAAGTGGACGCAGAAGCGGACGCCGAAGATGGAGCAGAAGAGGACGCAGAAGGGGACACAACAAGAAGAGGACCCAGAAGTGGACGCAGAAGCGGACGCAGAAGATGGAGCAGAAGAGGACGCAGAAGGGGACACAGAACAAGAAGAGGACCCAGAAGTGGACGCAGAAGCGGACGCAGAAGATGGAGCAGAAGAGGACGCAGAAGGGGACACAGAACAAGAAGAGGACCCAGAAGAGGACCCAGAAGCGGACGCCGAAGATGGAGCAGAAGAGGACGCAGAAGGGGACACAGAACAAGAAGAGGACCCAGAAGTGGACCCAGAAGCGGACGCAGAAGAGGACGCAGAAGGGGACACAGAACAAGAAGAGGACCCAGAAGAGGACGCAGAAGCGGACGCAGAAGATGGAGCAGAAGAGGACACAGAAGGGGACATAGAACAAGAAAAGGACCCAGAAGTGGACGCAGAAGCGACGCAAAAGATGGAGCAGAAGAGGACGCCGAAGGGGACATAGAACAAGAAGAGGACCCAGAAGAGGACGCAGAAGCGGACGCAGAAGATGGAGCAGAAGAGGACGCAGAAGGGGACACAGAACAAGAAGAGGACCCAGAAGAGGACGCAGAAGCGGACGCAGAAGATGGAGCAGAAGAGGACGCAGAAGGGGACAGAACAATAAGAGGACCCAGAAGTGGACGCAGAAGCGGACGCAGAAGATGGAGCAGAAGAGGACGCAGAAGGGGACACAGAACAAGAAGAGGACCCAGAAGAGGACGCAGAAGCGGACGCCGAAGATGGAGCAGAAGAGGACGCAGAAGGGGACACAGAACAAGAAGAGGACCCAGAAGTGGACGCAGAAGCGGACGCCGAAGATGGAGCAGAAGAGGACGCAGAAGGGGACATAGAACAAGAAGAGGACCCAGAAGTGGACGCAGAAGCGGACGCAGAAGATGGAGCAGAAGAGGACGCAGAAGGGGACATAGAACAAGAAGAGGACCCAGAAGAGGACGCAGAAGCGGACGCAGAAGATGGAGCAGAAGAGGACGCAGAAGGGGACACAGAACAAGAAGAGGACCCAGAAGCGGACGCAGAAGATGGAGCAGAAGAGGACGCAGAAGGGGACAGAACAAGAAGAGGACCCAGAAGTGGACGCAGAAGCGGACGCAGAAGATGGAGCAGAAGAGGACGCAGAAGGGGACACAGAACAAGAAGAGGACCCAGAAGTGGACGCAGAAGCGGATGCCGAAGATGGAGCAGAAGAGGACGAGAAGGGGACTCAGAACAAGAAGAGGACCCAGAAGTGGACGCAGAAGCGGACGCCGAAGATGGAGCAGAAGAGGACGCAGAAGGGGACATAGAACAAGAAGAGGACCAGAAGAGGACGCAGAAGCGGACGCAGAAGATGGAGCAGAAGAGGACACAGACGGGGACATAGTACAAGAAGAGGACCCAGAAGTGGACGCAGAAGCGGACGCAGAAGATGGAGCAGAAGAGGACGCAGAAGGCGACACAGAACAAGAAGAGGACCCAGAAGTGGACGCAGAAGCGGACGCAGAAGATGGAGCAGAAGAGGACGCAGAAGGGGACACAGAACAAGAAGAGGACCCAGAAGTGGACGCAGAAGCGGACGCAGAAGATGGAGCAGAAGAGGACGCAGAAGTGGACACAGAACAAGAAGAGGACCCAGAAGTGGACCAGAAGCGGACGCAGAAGATGGACCAGAAGAGGACACAGAAGGGGACATAGAACAAGAAGAGGACCCAGAAGAGGACCCAGAAGCGGACGCAGAAGATGGAGCAGAAGAGGACGCAGAAGGGGACACAGAACAAGAAGAGGACCCAGAAGTGGACCCAGAAGCGGACGCAGAAGATGGAGCAGAAGAGGACGCAGAAGGGGACACAGAACAAGAAGAGGACCCAGAAGTGGACGCAGAAGCGGACGCAGAAGATGGACCAGAAGAGGACGCAGAGGGGACATAGAACAAGAAGAGGACCCAGAAGAGGACCCAGAAGCGGACGCAGAAGATGGAGCAGAAGAGGACGCAGAAGGGGACACAGAACAAGAAGAGGACCCAGAAGAGGATCCAGTAGCGGACGCAGAAGGTTGAGCAGAAGAGGACGCAGAAGAGGACACAGAACAAGAAGAGGACGCAGAAGGGGACGCAGTAGATAGAGCAGAGGAGGACGCAGAAAGGGACATAGAACAAGAAGAGGACCCAGAAGAGGCCGCAGAAGCGGACGCAGAAGGGGACGCAGAAGATGGAGCAGAAGAGGACCCAGAAGAGGACGCAGGAGATGGAGCAGAAGAGGACGGAGAAGGGGACATTTAACAATAAGAGGACCCGAAAGAGGGCGCAAAAGTTGACGCGGAAGATTGAGAAGAGGACGGAGAAGGTGACTTAGTACAAAAAGTGAACGGAGATTATGGAGCAGAAGAGGATGCAGAAAGGGACACAGAACCCAGAAACGGATCCAAAGGAGGTCGCAGAGATGGTCGCAGAATATGGAGCAGAAGTGGGCAGAAGAAAGGGGACATAGAACAAAGATCAGGACGCAGAAGAGGTCACTAAATTGGAAGCATAAGATGGTAGCAGAAGATGACGTCGTGACTTCAGTCGTCGACCGAATCCAACAAACGGTATTTTTTACGTAATTGCTATTTCCGAATTTGCGATTACAGTCTGTACTAGTTTAGTTTGTCATGGTTATTTGATGTTTGCTTTTTAGGATACTACTACTCATATGTTACGTTTACATGGGGGAAACTGTTCAACAATTCTGTTTAAAAGAGCATTTTCACTTTAAAAGAACAATTTTATAATATCCGTAATATCTAGTATTTATCAACTATTTTATTATGTATTTTACCTTGTAATGTAATTACTATTATTTATCAGTAGTAGTATTTTAGTATTAAAAGACTAATATTATTTATTTATATTGAACTCTTTTTACTGATCTATTTATTGTACAACTACATCTCAATTTTTTTATTTAAAGGTAATCTATATTTCTGTAAAGTGTAAAGCGCCTCTGAATGGTTTTATTGCTGGAGATTTGGCGTAGACAAATACTGTTATTTATTTTATTATAGTATATAAATGAATTATGTGGGTAAATAAAAAATAATGTAAAAGTAATAAATTAGTTAGTAATTCGAAAATAAAGCTGGTATAAATAGAATTGAATTTATTCGTATATAAAGACTGTGCCATAATGAAAACAATCTATAAATGTGTTGAAAAGAAATGCAAGAAGTTTTATACACATAAGTCATTATTATTTGCATTCCCTAATAAATTGATAAACCAATTTCTTATATTACGTGAACACGATGTTGACTAGAATATTACACACACTTTCCTATGTATTTCGGATACTTTATTATGTGTAATAAAAAGACTGATAATTGTTATTATTACCAACGTTACTACAAACTTTCATACTGTTGTAGATTTATTTGTTAAATGATGGTTGGTCACATGTACCGTGTTTACACCATCATTTTAACAAATAATATGTCGCGTGGTTACATGCTCTAATGTTTCTGTTCAGTTCGTTGAGATAAAATGCGCAGAGCATGATCATATATCACACACTGCAAACACGGAATTCGAAACAACGACGTCCAATATTAACAAACATTAATAGTTACTAATACTTGTATTCACCACGTGTACAATATAAACACGAACACAATCACGTGGAAACATTTTCATCTGTACCGTGTAAACAGGCTATTCACGGGGACACATGCTCGTTACTCACCTTGTCGAAAAATGCCCTGTGGCGGATCAACCCACCCGGTGAGTTAAAACGTGCCTCCGGCTTGGCTTACCCTGGGTAACGGCGCTGGATACCCGCCAAGACCTCACACTCGAGTGAGGTACTCGTCGGTACCACTTCTACCAGATACTGGCCACGTTCAACAGGCTGGACATTTGACGCCTCGTTATAGACGATGCACAACAACAGGTGTTTGTGCGGCGCGAAACGTCTGTACTGGTTCAAAGCGTGATGTGACTGAGCGACATGTGATGACGCTCGCTATGTATATGTACCGAAAGAAAACTCATGGCAGCTCGACGATTTGGACACATAGCGTGTTTAGTATAATAACTGTGACTATTGCTGGCCACGGGCTGATTTAAATCCAGGTTATGATATGGACATAGGCCTAATATAAATAGTGAAGTTATCCACGGATTGCAATAATAAAACGCACGGCGCTTTGTTGAGAACAATTGCTGTCACTGGAAATAAAATACATAAAACAATATTAATTTTTTTTTGGATATAACTCTACTGGCATTGTGATTTAATATGGCGATACTGGCTATACAACATTTCTTTTATCTTCGTTTAAGCAGACTTTTAATCCGGACAAAAAGTGCCGGCAGGTCGGTGGTTCGGTACTGCCACAGCCACCGTGTCGAAAGTTGGGCAATTTCGTTCACCCTATATCGCCTGCCCCTTCAAACCCGCACTGGCCAGCGTGAAAAGGTAGGGGAACAACACCAGCATGCAAAGCGCTACAAAGACCATGCCCCCAGTCCCCAGCGGCGCCGAAAGAGTCCATGACCAAGGAGGTGTCTCTGGTCAACTAGGACTATGTGCAAAGGGTGCTAAGAATCTCTGGGTCAAAAATATCCGCCGAAAGAGGGTAAATAGACTAAAGATAGCGACCTACAACGTCAGAATTCTACTAAGAGATGAACACATACAAGAACTGGAGGAAGAACGTCGGGAAACCAGGTTAATATGGGATGTAATCGGGATCTCCGAAGTGAACTTGAACTTGAACTTTTATTTGGCGTATATACAACACAATACAACAGACAGAACATGTTAATAATGAATGACAGGACACCAGTAATAACTAAATTAATTGAAGCAAATGGACGCCCTTAAAATTACATAATAGTTTCTACCTCTAGTAGTTCATGATGTACATAATAATAATTTAATTAATAACAAGATAATAATAATGTTAATACTAAGAAAAGAGTAATACTAATCATTATACTACGAAAACAGTTTATCAAAACGTTGACTCTTCCTTGATCTTGACCTTCAGGATAATTTAAATGCGCGTAATCAACATCGAGATCATGATTACTTATAATAAAATAAAGATAGTAGCGCATTAGAAGACCCAACATTCGATTATTAAAATGTCAGTGATTTAGGTGGTGGGTTAGGCTTTTCACACACAGCGGGTATAATTTCCGAGTTAGAGAGCTCATTTTGGTATCAAATTGAAGCTTATGGCCGTGGGGGAAGTTTATTACATAAAAAGACTTATAAATATAAATCATGCAACACCACCTTCCCCAATGCTTCATGCCAAATTGTGTGTCTCTACACCCATGTTTGACCCCACAGTGACCAAATATTTGAATTTACTTCATTTCAGGCCCGAAAACGGGATTTCTGGCCCCTGAGGCCAAAAGACCCAAAGTTGGGAGTGATCATTATAATATTGCGATGACCCAATGTATCAGTTAGCAGGAAATACACGAAAGTCTCTACAGGTAAAAGAAAAATCTCGATTAGGATATGAAAATTTAAAAGTTTTGATTTGGAAAAGAAGTATCCTGAAAAATGTTCAGTAACATAACAAGAAAGAATCCCTTTCATATCCCAAAGAATCCCTTTTCTCTATGAGATTCGATATACCATTTACAGTATAGAAGCATCCAATGTGCACTCTAGCGGAACAAAGATGCACTAAGAATACCCTTAGCGTAGCGTCGCAGCAGTGTCACTCTCCGCAGTGAATCCCGAAAAAGTGGATGCAATGATTCGTTATTTTATTTTTGAAAAGATTAGAGATTTTATTTTCAAAAATCTTATGTTTCTGAATGTTTGGTAAAATGAATGACTTGCATTTAGATTATTAAGTGTTGTGTGAAATAGCCATTTTCCAGTGGACCACTGCTATCCAGTCTTTAGTCATGACTAGGAATGTTATGCATGCCTAAGGCTCAGGCGAGGGGTAAGCATTAAGTTTGAGCCATGTCTACTACCTAGTCGAAAAGCCACCTACCACAAAAATAGCTACAAAACGTGATGGGGAGTGGGTGGAAAGCGAGTACGAAGACGATAATTCGTGCAGTCTAAGCAGCACAGCAAATAAATCAAAATGTCAAATCGAGAGAGTACACGAACTAGATGAGTTGAAGAGCCACGCTGGGCCTGGGTGCACGCTGGCTACAGTCACAGAGCCGATCTCGTTTGGAGTTCTGACTGTCTTTGTGTTTCCACCCACGCGCTCTTCGGGCGGCGCGTCTGGCAAGTTACACATGCCTGCTTAGTGATCAACAACACGCCCATTACGTGTCATTTTCCATCGCCAACAGTTCGCCCCGTCTATAGTCGCCGCGTAACTTTATTCACCTCGCGGACCCATCGGCAATCTATCACTATAGATAGTTACAGTAACATACTTTCTTTGACAAAAGCGTGTCTGGCATTCCGACGACGTGGCCTACTGTGGCTGTTCAGTATGGTGTAGACACTTGACAAACCAGCCTGGGCGAGCAGACCTTACTATGAATATTTTATACAAATTCAGCATTTTAACAATTTAGTTTTTTCTAAACTTCTCTTTATTCTCTTTTTATTGTCTTGGTATCTACCTTATCAAACCATATTCTAAAAATAATATAATAATTTTGGTATCTCATACCTGGACTCATTTTAGTTTCTTCCATTTTATTTGTGTTCCTTCAAGCAAGTGCATGCGCGTCTGTATGTTTGTAGGTGCGTGTGTGTGTCCTAGGGATTGAGCTCCACGCTTTACATATATAAAATATAGTTTTCCTGATTAATCTATGTGTTTCGAACATTATTGTTTTACGAAATTGCTACACCGCCCGTTTTGCAACCACGATTCGTGACTTCACGGTGTTGGCCGGCTTTTTCTAACACGGCTCCTGCGTGTTGACTGTTGAATGACATGCAGGCTTCTTTGAACATTGATATGCGTATTGCACATGCGCAGTTACGTGAGAATTAATTGCCGGACGCAAGCAGCATCGACAGCTCTCAGCGTACCTTGCAAGGCAGATGTTAAAATGAGTTGTCTAAATGCTTCCATCGAAACAACAAAGAATACGTCACTATGTCAAATCGAAGACTTCGACTTCGTACGATTTACTTTCGCCGATATACACGGAATATCTCGGGGGAAATCGATTCCCAAACGACACGTGAGCAGGTTTATGGAAGAAGGGCTTGACCTATATGCGGGTAAGTTAACGGGCAGGCAAGCATTAGACAGATCAGTGTTTAGTAACCCGGGACTATGCTCTTGCTCGTACACGTATGGGCATGCCTGTCTCTCTGGGAATTACGTAGGCGTAACTGGTCATCGATCAATACGCAGGTTGGCAATGAATTGGAGAACTGTATTGTCTTCCAAACTTATCTAATGTGAGATTTACGGGAAAAGATGGTCAATATGCCGGTGATGGGATAGTCACAGAGGACGGACAGTTTATATAATGTTCGGTAAGCGTTGATGGTGTAAAAAAGGATGAATGTTCTGTCCGAACCCCGAAATCACTCCATCATCCATTGCGCCACGCCAAAGTTACAGTAACGCCTGCGTGAGTGCCAGACACAACACATTGCTCTAGGGCTGCACCTGTTTTCTTGGTCCGCCAGCCAAGCTATGCAGGACACAGTGCCTCCGAGTAAGTCGATACGAAAAGGTAGCACTAGTACCAACATTGAGACAGCAGAGCTACTATATATACGTAGGTGTTGAGGACGTTGTTCCAAAATAAATTGTCTGTCCGTCCGATATCCGTCCGTCCGTCCGATATCCGTCCATCTTGATAGTACACCAGTGAGGCATGACACAAGATACATCATGCCGATAAAGGGCTCTTAAGGAAAATTAATAAGTAACCAACATTCGTTGTTACTTTTTTTCTTCAAAACGCAATTATCCATTGCCATATTACCGGGGAGACCATTTCTATGACAGAGCAGTGACAGCGTCCTGCTGACACTTCACGGTGTTAACAAGTTAAAGTTATTCAAGATCACAGTTAAGCATCCAAATTCATGTTAACCCATTAGACCCCAGCCGGTTAAATTGACTAGTGCTCCTGTTCCCCAAGCTGCAGCCACTGATTTCACCAGTTTGGGGTGCTTGCAGATTTTAAGCTGTATCTTCAAAACTACTGATTTTCTATAATTGCAAGTTGTGTTTATTTTAATGTTCATTTAATTATCTTTAAATTGGTGTAACATTGGTGTATGTTGGTAAAACATATGTTGTTATATATAGGTGACAAACATAGAACATTACTATTCTGGACAACAACACAGTAGAATATATCATGTTTTATTCACATAAAATGTATTATATTGTTCTATTTACACATGCTCTGCCTTGTTTAGATATGGTACTATGTAAATCAGTTCATTTTGTCTGGATATGGACAGGAAACACAGCTTTGCAAGACTTCTATCTTGGTTGTCATCATCCTATATGCGACTTCTGTGTCATGCCAATGTGTATGTTGACATTGTGATCACTGGTATTTTGACACCTGAAACAACGAAATGTCAACCATTAGGAAAATTGGCAATGTTACCTAATGATTTGTTATAATAAAACACCTAATTTTCATTTATAAACACATAATCAACAGTTCGGTGCTGAAAACCCGACTACTGGTCACCCAACCTGGACAATATCCTAGATCTTGTCTTCACAAATAGACCTGGGTTAATAAAGAAACTAAATGTAGTAGACGGCATAGCAGACCACAACACAATTATCATTGATGTAAATATCTCACCCAAACGAAAAAAATTCATCAGAAATAAAGCTGACCACCTTAACATCCAGAAATCTCTCGATGACTTCACACATGAATACTTCTCTTTAAACCAAAACATGACAGTCAATGACAAATGGAACCTTGTTTCAAAAAAAATCATCAACATTATGAAACACTATGTACCAGTCCGTCTTACAACTTCCAGATACAACCTTCCCTGGTTCAATAAAGACTTGAAAAAAATGTGCAAAAGAAAGAAACGATTATATAAGAAAGCAAAAATATCTAGAAATCCAGAAGACTGGCAAGAGTTTTGTAACATCAGGAAAGACATGCACAAACACCTTCGTTCTGCTAGACTGTCCTATATAAATCAATTCCTAACAACTGCAATAACAGACAAACCGAAAGCATTCTGGAGTTTCATTTCCAAACTTAGACAAGATAACCAGGGTATTGGGGACCTCAACATTGCGGGAAACATAATTAGCGATGACAAGCAAAAAGCAGAAGCCTTAGGCAATCAGTTCAAAAGTGTCTTTACATATGAAGGAAATTCCAAGCTGCCAAATCTGAATGACAGCCCACATGGAAAAATACCCGAATTAACAATTTCACTTAAAGGAGTACATGACCAACTATCAAAAATTAACACCTCTAAATCGCAAGGACCAGATGGCATTCCACCATAGTTTCTAAACAGATATGCCTACCACCTAACACCAATAATACATGATATCTTCCAATCATCAGTTGACTCTGGTCAAGTCCCCAAAGCCTGGAACGAAGCAAACATAACAGCAATTTTCAAGAAAGGAAACAGGGCAGAAACTTCAAACTACAGACCAATATCCTTAACACCTGTGATTTCTAAACTTCTTGAACACATAATTCATAGCCACATCATGAAACACCTTGAACAACATCACATCCTAACTGACCACCAACATGGTTTTCGTGCAAAAAGATCAACAGAAACTCAACTAATTCAAACTGTCCATGACATAAGCAAATATCTAGATGAAAAGAAATCTGTAGACATGGCCATTCTAGACTTCACTAAAGCATTCGACAAAGTTCCACATAAAAGACTAATCCACAAACTAAAATACTATGGCATCACAGGCCCAATATCGTCATGGATAGAAAGCTTCCTTGCAGAAAGAACTCAACAGGTTGTAATAAATGGATCAGCATCCAAACCAATTAAAGTCACCTCAGGGGTACCACAGGGAACCGTACTGGGGCCCTTACTTTTCTTACTTTACATAAATGATCTACCCAACAATCTCACTTCAAACGTTCGCCTTTTTGCAGATGACTGCCTACTATATCAACCAATTAAATCAGACAATGACATTTCTCTCCTCCAAAATGATCTAATCAAACTTGAGGAATGGCAAAACACCTGGCTTATGAAATTCAATCCCACCAAATGCTTCACAATGACATTAGCCTCAAGAAAACCGACACCAAATATTTACACCTTCTGTGGCCAACAACTTAAATCTGTTCAATCACATTGTTATCTTGGTGTACAAATATCAAATACATTAAATTGGACAGCACAATGCAACTCAGTCGCTAGGAAAGCACAACAGACTCTAGGAGTCATTAGGAGAAATCTAAATAAATGCCCAACCCACATTAAGTCAATAGCCTACACAACCCTTGTCCGACCAATACTTGAATATGCATCAGCATCATGGGATCCACACTGCCTAAAACATATTAAAACCTTAGAAAGAATCCAAAGACAAGCTGCCAGATTTTGTACACATAACTATTCTAGAGAACCAGGAACAGTAACCCAACTTTTTAAAGACCTCCAGTGGGACACCCTCCAAACAAGAAGAAAAATTAAAAGACTTAGCATAATATACAAAATGGAACATAACCTTATAGATATCCCGCTAGATCACTATATCCAACACAACACTAGAACCTCACGTAAACATGACAGTCAGTTCTTGCAAATTAGATACTCTGCAAACATATTTGGAAGCAGCTTCTTCCCAACAACAATTAAGGAATGGAATTCTCTCCCCTCAAACACTGTCTCAAGTAAATCACTAAAATCATTTCGGAATAGTTTAATCCAACATTTTAACAATTAAGTCAGATGACCCACCATGCGCACTGGCGTGATGTGTCCCTAGGAACAGTAATACAGATCAGATACAGATACAGATACAGATACAGATACAGATACAGATACAGATACAGATACAGACAACGAAACATAAACAAAGCTCCGATCATTCATTTTATCGCTCATTCAGTTGTATTTCGTACGTAATGTAAACTTACCTTCAGTTCAATGCCAGAAGTGTCCAATCCAACGATATATAAGCACAAACTTAATCAGTAGTAACCAGATACGATGTCCAAGGCGCCGCCATTTTTGAAGGTCCACAGATGATGAACTTCAATCACGAAAAACTCAAAAAATTTCAATGCAAACCCATGTCAAAATTACCCAGGATTCATAGCTGAGATATCAAAGAATCAGTGGGAATTAGTCTCTTAAGTATCCGCAAGATGGGGCCACCGTTAGAGGCTTTATCTCCGCCGGACGCTTTCGGGCGCTCTGGGGAGGAGACACCCGGGCGCTTTTGGACGCGTGGGGTCTAATGGGTTAAAGTGTCAAATTGGATTTAAGAGCTCTTAACAACGTCAAAGTTGTCTTCGAACTGAATGACGTAATAGTTATGTTCGAGGCGAGTTTCACACATTGGAGTAGCGCAGCAGACGTTCTAACCTTCGCTTCTACGGCACCGCCACAGTAAACGAGAAATTGTATCTGACACCACGGCCGATCGATTGAAATGAAGTAACCGAATTGACCCAAAACATAATAATTAGGATCGATGGCATAAACACACTGTAATTGTATGGTTTAGGAGTGAAGCTTTTAATACGTAATGAACGCAGCCAGATTTTGTGTCCTTTTTGGGGTATTGCATGATCGTGAATTGTTTTTAGTGTACATTAAATTTATGTTTCGTGTTCGGTTAATTGTTGTACCTCTAGTCCTTGTATATGCTCGTTACATAATTTGATAAAAGGTCAGTTCTGCAGTGTATTCTATAGATTACGGAACTTTTGTCCTAGTTGTTTTTGAGTCTCCCAATAATATGCTCCCTAAATGTTGGCGTGTCGTTGTATTGTAATGATTGATGACAATTTAACACAACCGCCGGTGGATGTGAACACCTTTTTCTCGTCACCTACGTAGTCGAAAGACACCGTGATGGATCGTGGGCTGTGCGGAGAATGTCACCGTCGTCTGCACGGAACTCTGAGGAAAAAACTGAATGCGCTATCTGTCACATACACCCTCCTATGCAAAGCAATAATGCGAGACCAATGTAGACTGAAATAGGCCAACTGAATGACATTTAGTTTTATTTATTTGCACATTGTGTAAACAACAACACGGGTACATGAGTACATTGTCACAGCGAGCAGAGACGGTCCCAACGGTATTGGTACTTAATACCTACGCAACCTAGACATATTAACCACCAACACTAACTATAGTGTAGGTTTTTCATGAGATATTAATACGTTAAATTCCTGTTTTAAACAATATACCTTCCCCGAAACAGCACTGGTTTAATCGCCAGAGGACGGATACGCAGAATTTCAACTGTATGTTCTTGAAATAATATTATACCCTGCACGGCATGACATAGATGTTTGTTTCTCGTTTTCTTTCATACGAAAACGGTGTCATTAAACATTGCCACCACAGTGTTTAAGTTATTTGATTGGTTGCGAGTATGTTATTTTTTTCTGAATAACTGGCATAACTATTCTATCTATCACGTAAACTGGTGTTTAGCAAAAAGTCTATCAAATCATGACAATCGCGTGCAGCGTGAACATTCCGCCGTATATTTTATTGACATTCTTAGCCCAAACGTCCGCTAAATCAACTTTTTTGCATGCATTTCTCACGAACTAGTTTTTATAATAAAGAAGCAGTACTCGTTTGAACTGATTTTCACGTATGTTTATTTGTAATAAATTATAAAGAAATAAACACGGGTCTTAACTTTCAACAACACGTAGAATTTTTAGACGCTCTTTATAACACATTTTTGTTTGACGATGCGGTGAAAAGATCAACAACAGCGTCTAGTTTTGTCCGCCTCTTCTGTACGCGTCAACGCATAGAGAGGAGCTTCGCGCGAACATAAACACCGAGAGGCGCTTTTAAATTAGCTTTACACCCAACTGTTATAGCCCGGTGCATTCGAAAAGACTCGTTCTCATTTATGTGCCACATAAAGACTACCTAAACCAGAGTTTACGGCACTATTAGTCTGCGATAAATGTTTGTACCTCCAGGGCAGTGGGAAGGTGGTCGTAAAGGCTGCGGTGTCCTGAATATAGGCCGGCCGGCTGTTTTGTGTCCAACTATGCCATTCTACAGTGTCAGTGATGTTTTTTCATGTATGGTTCATGTGACCGCCTAACGTCACTGAAAATACGTCATACAACTGCCACCACTGATCGTCAAACTTGGTCGACAGACTTCCGTGGAAGAAATATCACAAGTGCGTCACTCCGTTGACGTGTTGACTACAATCTCATAAATCATTTGAGAAGTGGTACCGGTGACCCTTCTGATCAACACCTGCCACCTGGTGCAATTATATGGGGGACTAAAATTATCTTTGTTCAACCGATTTTACTCATGTAGGCCTATCTTGCCGTATATTAATACTGGATCTGAATATAATTACAATGGTTTGTAAGATCTCAAAAGAGTAAATACAACATTTCTGCAATAGAACTGTGTTTGATTTTATGGGATTGACAACAATCACACTGATCTTTTTTAGAAACGGGTTCTGTGGTTCTATGGGTGGATTGTTGCCATCCAGAATTAATTCGTTTATTGCACGAAATTGAATTTATCCCGGCTTGTGTCTGAACGCCCCGTGATATCATGGGTTTGGTTTTTTCTCGAATACTATGATGTATTCGTCCCAACTTGTGCTTAGAATGATGTGTGTGTGTGTGTGTGTGTGTGTGTGTGTGTGTGTGGTGCGTGCGTGCGTGCGTGCGTGCGTGCGTGCGTGCGTGCGTGCGTGTGTGTGAATTAGCGTCCCATGACGACTTATGTAAGAACACCACATTGTGCATTGATCCTGAGATGTGGTACGAACGCTATGCGATTTCTTGGCACTGATCTGCACGCTATGTATCGTATTGTTCTTGTCTTGTGTTTGAACACCACATTGTAACTCGTCAATGTGAACGTTACATCATGGTCATGTTTTCACCTGAATCTCATATATCGGTATGACCTTCCTCAATAACGACATAACAACACGATTCTGTTTCACAGGTGCCACGGCTTTTGGAGTAGGGTGTGAAATATTGAACTACCCTGAAGTTGTAGCGGTGTCGTTCGGCAACTTGATGTTAGTACCGTGTCTGGATACGCTACACGCCCTGCCCTGGGTTACACCGGAAAAACATCGCGTTGGCGAGATCTTGTGCGAGACACGATGGATGGATGGCAATCCACAAGAGATGTGTCCTCGCTTCATTGCTCGGAAGCAACTGGAGAGCATGCGAGACCATGGCTACACTCTCACTTCCGCCTTTGAGTTTGAGTTCATGCTTACGGACGCCGAATCCAAACAGCCACTTTTCAGCGATCATAATCTGTTTTCCCATTACAAATTCGCACCTTACGAACCTTTCATGTATGAATTCGATTCCTTCCTGGCTGGCAGTGGAGTGGACATTGAGTCATACCAGCTTGAGTATTCTCATGGTCAGTTCGAAGTAGCCACAAACGCAGCCTCAGGCATTCGTACCCCAGATATGGGCTTCATCCTGAAAGAGGCGCTCAAGGAAATATGTGTACAGAAACACCAAAGAGCAACCTTCATGACGAAGCCTTCGGCCACACAATTTGCCAACGGGCTGCATTTCAATCATTCCGTCTTCAACTTGGCCGGTAGCAACCTGTTCTACGATGCAGAATCAGATAGTAATTTGTCTGACATTGCTCGCTACTGGCTGGCAGGGCTGGTCGCTCACGCCGGCGCTCTCGTGGCTATCTGTTCGCCGACTGTCAACTGCTACCGCCGCCTTCACCAGCCTTGGACTCCTGGTATCGCTAACTGGGCTATCAGCGATCGCATGACCTGTTTTCGCGTGAAGGCCAAAAACGAGAAGCGAACGTACATCGAAAACCGTATTCCTGGAGGGAGCGCTAACCCGTATCTTGTAGTGGCTGCGACCGTGGCCGCTGGCATGGATGGCGTCAAGAGAAAACTTAAGTGTCCTGTTGAGAAAGAAGACGGCGCTAAGCGCCTGCCAGACACCCTGTCGCAAGCCTTGCAAGAGCTGCAGAGCGACGTCATCATGGTGGAAGCTCTCGGTGAGCAGTTTGTTCGTTGGTTCGTCAAAGTGAAGACGGAAGTGGAACTAGAGCAGCTCAAAGACGTCGACATCACGAAGATGGACGTCGAAAAGGAGCGGCAGCTGTATTTTGAAATGCTGTGACGAGGAACGAGAGTGGCGTTAATTCTAAGATACTTAGGAAGCAACGTACTACATTTAACCATTGCCTAGGTTGCTAGATTGTGTTGCTGTTGTTTTCAATGTATACATTGTATTAGTAATCGTTAAACATGAGAATATGTTCAGACAATTACTACTGTGACACAAGGTGAACCATTGCTTAGATTGCTGATTAGATTGGGTTTTTTCAGCGTGCATATTCATTTAATAATCGCTATTCATGAGAATAATTTTATGTTCAGATAAGCATGTGCTTTTTATATAGTTAATACACAACTGCCGCTTATTTACATGTCACACTACGGTTCTGCCCCAGTTCACTCAGCCATATGAAAGAATGACCACTGGTGATATCGGTGTACGATAGTCTTCGTGCATTAATTGCAGCTTAGCCAAATGCTTCCAAAAGAAGTCGAGATTGTGATATGTTGAACATGTTTGTCGGGGAGTAAGGTGTAGAGAGGTTTCAGCATCCTTAGTACTGGATAAGGTTTTAGTTAATTAATTTAATTTTAAACAATGATTTGCTTAATTAACGAACATAGGATATTAATTTAATGTGTAACTGTCTGAGCCTATTGTAATTTAATTAACTATCCATGTTAATTGCCCTATGCATGAGCTAGATATTGCGCTGTATAATAACTTAATGGGCTATACGGCACCCTTACAGTGCATGTGCTAGGCCGGACTCTCTTGTCGTGTTCACAAAGGCGAGTGAAAGTCGTGTAAGCGGTTTTGTAAATATAAATTCTAATAATACAGTGTGTAATATAATTGTTATAGGTCAGTTCTTATGTAGATAAAGTAGTATAGTAGGTAGAGGTGAAGGTTGGGTGGTGCGGCGATGGATGGTGGGTAAAGATCAAACATCAAAATAAAGTTAAATTTTCAACAAAGTAATACACTATCTATGACGTAGTTGTCCTAACCAGACAAGTTTAGGTATGCTTAATGCTATGCAACCGCCAGTATGAAGTAAGGCATAGTCAATCCAGTTACACCAGTCTAGGCACGCTTTCTCCGTATCGCGTTGTGTTTATAATTATGAAAAATATAAGTAATTTCATAACAGTACGAATGAATACAATAAATAACAGGTTTAACTCCGATAGCAAACGTAATACCATGCTCGGTGCATAGGTCACTTCGATCAACACGTAGCGAATTAACATACGTCATTGTGCAACCCAACCAGACAAGTCTAGGCAAGTTTTCACCTAATCATCCCTCGTGGCATACAAAGGCTAGTATACGTCTGTTGACACATCAGTCGTGTCATGTAGGTTTCGACAAAGGTTCCTCTCAGAAACACTGAAGGCACCGGAAACAGCAGACGTCGGTGTTGTTTGGAAGTTCGTGTCCGAAATCAGTTATCGTCTTCTTTTGTCTAGTCGCTGTTTTATACACGATGATAGTGGTTAATATTATCAATCTGACTAAAACGACAGAAATTCTACACTGTGCATGGACTGTGTTGAACAGTTGCATGGACTGTGTTGAACAGTTGTCCTGTTACCAAATATGTCTACGAAATGTTCCGATCATGCCGCATGATCAAGGATTCTATCTAACACTGCCTAGCAACGCGTCGATGGACTTGTACCCTTGTAGTCTGTCGGGCCAGTTGGAATGAGGTCTGGTCAAAATGTAATGCCCCACAGTTGGTACAATATGCGAAGTAACAATGCGTGGTTTACAATAGTGACCAAGGCGGGGGATAACTATGATATTGACAAGTGCAAAATCAAGGCCGATTATTATGATAGGCCCGAAAGAGTGATAGCGGCCATCAACAAGACGTCGAAAGAGGCGTCAGGAGGAAAGACCGTGACAGTGAGCTACAGCAAAATCTCACAAAAAATGACGGTAGACTTAGATCCGGGTATTCTATGGATATGTCGAATATGTTTGCATTTAATAAAAAATTACACATCGAGTGAGGCCAATTCCGTGGTTGATATGGCGCACGGTTTTTACTCGTTCTCAGGGACGGTGTGCCTTTGCTGAAAGTTGTGTCGCTAGCAGGCAAACACGGAGACATGATGTCAAAGAGCTTTGACAATACATTCCCGTCTTGCACAAAGAATTCACGACGATCGAGATTGATATAAGAGACGATGCGGAATGTCGCGTACCATTCGAACGTGGTAGAGTGACCGTCACGCTTCATTTACGACTACACAACACAAGCCATCTATGTGACAGTCACGCTTCATTTACCACTACACAAAAGCCATCTATGTGACAGTCACGCTTCATTTACCACTACACAACACAAGCCATCTATGTGACAGTCACGCTTCATTTACGACTACACAAAACAAGCCATCTATGTGACAGTCACGCTTCATTTACGACTTCACAACACAAGCCATCTATGTGACAGTCACGCTTCATTTACGACTACACAACACAAGCCATCTATGTGACAGTCACGCTTCATTTACGACTACACAAAACAAGCCATCTATGTGACAGTCACGCTTCATTTGCGATTACACAACACAAGCCATCTATGTTCAATCATGAGTCCCAGTCGTGAGAGAAGTTATCAATCTAAACGCCAATGGGCAAACAAACTTTACGTTTTCACTATAGTTTTAAGGTGCATAACATTCATAAAAAAATGTATGTGTATAACAGTATACCATATAGAAAGGTATGTGGGATTTACATACGGTTGCATGTTCCTTTAATTAAATCAACAAAATAAATGACACCAATAAAATAGATGAATAAATAAACAAAATGCTCCAGCCAGGGTCATGGTTGACTAGGGAAATGCGTATAAGAACGATTTGCGTCGAGGTCGTCATTTTCACGATACCTAGGCAACCGAGGCTACTGCAGTGGTTATAAACAACTGAGCGCTATATGGTAGTAAATGGAACCTCGGAAACCCATATCCTGATATAACAAACCTCTGACTACTTAGCGGGTATCCGTTTCGTCACGTCAGATAGGTAGTGTTTTCCTATTTATACTAAGTTAGCGTTGAAAATTAGGTCCCCGTTTTGTGAAGTATGGTCACTCTTATTACGCAAGTAATTAATAAATTTGTTGTCATACCCATTTTGTCACGTGATATCCAGCACACAGTTGCAACACTGTGGACGCGATCTACAGCTATTCTACAGCCGAAGACGAACCATCGACTAAATCGCTTCAACTTGCAGAAGTACCGACAAGAAACATCTGACTGTCGATGAATATTTGACAAGATGCAAGCTGCGGCAAAGAAACGTCAGTTCCGTGATGACCAGGAGACTAATGAGCGGCTCGTAGAACAGTTGATTTTCGGCATCAAGCACCCAAACATCCAACAGAAACTACTTGGCAGCGACCAAATACTGACGCTGGGCAGTGTCATTGATATAGCCCGGACTCACGTTGGCTGACATGCAAAACTTCAGCAACTAGTCCGCGGTTCACTATGTTCGTCATCGAGCGACGAACCAACATTATCTGCCCCGAGAAAAGCAACGCCACATATCCGACAATTCTTGCCATTTCTGTGGTGGATAGACATGGGAGAGACGATCGTCCTGCCTACGGCACTAAGTGTCAAGCATATGGTCGGGTCGACCATTTGAAGACAGTATGCAATCCACATACGAGAAACCAACGGTGAAGTGGGTCCAGGTCAAGATTGAGAAAAGCATGCAATGGTACATCAAGTCCAAACTTCACCCTTAGATGACCACTTCGAGCAACTGGACTTTGATACAGTCCACATGAAGGAAGATTCACATGATGAGATATTTGCATCTCTGAATAAAACTGCAGAATGGGAACAGGGAGCGACCGGAAACACTAATGGTGAAGGTTGATACAGGGGCGCAGGGAAACATACTTCCGCTTCTTACATTCAGACGTATGTACTCTGAATTATTAGATGCCAACGGTTTCCCAGCAAAGACCAGTCTTCGGAAATACACAACAGTTCTGACGGCATACAATGGTGAACATATCCGCCAGTATGGAATGATGGTGATTTCATGTGAGTATCGACATCATAAATAAGTTGCTGAATTATATGTCGCCGACACGCCAGGACCAGCGATCATCGGCCTGCCGTCATGCAGAGCCCTAAGCTTGGTAGTCATGAACTGTGAGGTAAGCACCAATACCTCCCTCCCAGAACAGTCCCACCAACTCCAAGGAAGATTTGTGGATTACTGACAGATTTCGAGGGATCGGCATTTTCGAAGGAACCTTCCATATCACGACAGACGCAACTGTGACACCATGCAGTTGTGCATTCACTGAGACAGACGCAACTGTGACACCATGCAGTTGTGCATTCACTGAGACAGACGCAACTGTGACACCATGCAGTTGTGCAATCACTGAGACAGACGCAACTGTGACACCATGCAGTTGTGCTTTCACTGAGACAGACGCAACTGTGACACCATGCAGTTGTGCATTCACTGAGACAGACGCAACTGTGACACCATGCAGTTGTGCATTCACTGAGACAGACGCAACTGTGACACCATGCAGTTGTGCATTCACTGAGACAGACGCAACTGTGACACCATGCAGTTGTGCATTCACTGAGACAGACGCAACTGTGACACCATGCAGTTGTGCATTCACTGAGACGATGTTCGATACATCTCCGTGAGGAAATAAAGAAGGAACTCGACAGCATGGTAGACTTGGGGAGTGATGACCAAGGTCACCAAACCAATAGACTGGGTCTCTAGCTTGGTGTACGGCAGAAAGTCAAACGGTCGACTAAGAGTGTGCCTCGATCCAAAAGATCTCAACAAGGCTATAAAGAGACCGCATTACAGAACACCGTCCCTGGATGAGACAACCCACAAATTGGCTGGCGCAACTGTCTTCTCAAAGCCAGACGCACGACATGGCTATTGGTCAGTGA
Organism: Ridgeia piscesae; assembly: GCA_025642075.2. Taxonomy (NCBI): domain Eukaryota; kingdom Metazoa; phylum Annelida; class Polychaeta; order Sabellida; family Siboglinidae; genus Ridgeia; species Ridgeia piscesae. Next base: position 168,891 of record JAODUO010000883.1, on the reverse strand, counting down.
AGCTATACGACGAGTCAAGCATTTTGACCACCTTCAATAGTCCATTCGGTCGATACTGCTTCAAGAGATTGCCCCTCGGACTGAATCTTAGCCAAGATGTGTTCCAGGAGAGAATGGACAACATCCTAGAGTTGTCCCTCTGGTACAATCAGCATCGCCGATGATGTATGTGTGTTCGGATGAGACACAACCGAACATGACGCGAATCTACATCACTTGATGAAGACAGCACGACAAAATGGCCTTGTCTTCAATAAAGTAAAATGCGTTATCAACAGACAAAGATCACATTCTTTGGTCTTGTCTTTGATGCTGACGGTGTGCACCCAGGTGTGAAGATTCCGAAGAAGGCGACATAACTGAAGGAGTTCTTAGGGTTTACGACATACATGTCACCCTTCATCCCAAATCCCTCGGCACAAACAGCAACATTGACGGACCTCTTAAAAAGGATGCTGAATATGAGTGGAACACCTGAACGGAATGGAACATTGAACGAGAAATGCTCGCAGTTATGTTTGGTTGCGAACGTTTCCACACGTATGTGTACGGCTCAAGGTTCACTGTGGAAACTGACCACACACCACTTGAGATGATCCATCTCAAAAACCTTGCCCCACATCCACAGAGACTACAGGCTGTGCATCCAACAGTATGCTATACAGAAAGAAACTAATTTTGGCTGACCCCTTGTCACGCCAACCTTGCGAAGACGAGAAGACGATCGAGCTGGACGTTAAGGTCACATTTGTTCAGTTCTCGACCCAGAATCTGCAGACACTACGTCTCAAGCCGAGAGCTGATGCAAACATGCAGAGCTTCATCACAGTGATCATCAATGACTGGTCTGAGTGCCAACGACAACAGTCTGTTTCGTGGAGTCGACCCGTACCCGTTCTGGTCGGATTGTGCTACCTCCGCGAAGACTTGATCTTTGAGGTCTGTACCAGTAATTGTGATATTTCTATTCCTTGCTGGAAAAAAGGCATATAGAGTGACACCCATATGTTTGGAGTGACATCCACACTTTGACCTTTACCTGGGAGCCATGCACCTGACTCGGGTGTGGCAGTTAGTTAATTAGTTGGAGTTGGTAATAAAGGTCATCTCCTTATAGGTTGTCTCTGGTTTGGTCTTATGATATGCTCACACAATAACATTACAGGTTCTTGGGAAGGTGATGACAATGTTACGGCCACCGGATATTCAGCACCGCGCCGCTGTCGCTCGGCCCTTGGCTCGGGGAGGAGACAGGTGAAGAGGGGTGTCATTGTATGTTTGTTCGCATTTATTATTATGGTTCTGGAGGTAAAATCCCTCCAACTCCAAATGGTATTCCAGGTTCACCTGCGAGCACAGTCCAATAGTCTAGGGGGCCCGTCAAACTAACGCAAGCATAGCGCGGCTAAAGGTCTAAGTGGATACGTTCTGACATGTTACCGAGGCTGCTCAAACACACACACACACACACACACACACGCATTGCTTTTTTCTGACCAAAATACGAGAATGAAGAATGAATTGGGAAAGACAGATGGATCACCATTTGCATACGCACCTCTCCATATTTAGGCTTATTTTCTGCATAAAAATGTATTTAGTTTCTACCAAAGGTGCTGAGTGTGCCGTGCATGCAAGTGTTTGCAGGTGTCAAACACAGAAGACGAAAGACTGTTATGAGAACTGTTGACTCAGACGTTGTCGTGCTAGCTGTCAGCGTTGTGGGCAGATTTGGCTGTAGAACTTTTGTGGTAGTGTTGGGTCTAGGAGCTAATTCCAACTGCTATTGTACACGCGCTTGGTCTGTTCAAGTGCAAAACATTCCACGTCTTCTGTGCTCTGACGGGGTGTCATACCTACGTGACGTCTTGGTTTGATAATGGAAACTGTCTGTTTTATGTAATTTACGACCATCTTCTCACCAGACTCCAAAGAGTGTAAAACGCTGCTGCACATATCACTGTTGTTCTAACTGAACTTCACTAGATTCCGATTAAACATCGCATCGAATACAAACTCCTACTGTGACGTTTCGCAATCTTCACAGTCACAGCTTAACTGTCTGCTAACAAACGGCTGAAAATATGGTGTTCAATCTTAACAACTGTTGATAAACCGGTCCAATTTAATAATAGAATGGCCAATAGAAATCTGTCGGTCTGTCATGTTGGGATACATATCTATGACTATCGGAAGCCCGAATTGCGTTAAAAATCTGCAAGCTTAGTCATTGGAGGGAACCACATGGTGCTTAGTGGACGAATGTGAAGATTAATCAATGTTTTCCTTTCCACTTCTACGTGCAGTTTGCTGTTGCTCATAGCCAGTCTGTGGTCACTCCCAATGTTGACTTGGTTGATGACTGTTACGTCTGTGACGATGTCTGGTCTGTTTGCTAGTAAGTAGTCAGTTGTGGTCTTCGCTACACCGTTTGGGCTTCTCCACGTCCATCTCCTTCCCGCTTTCTTCTGGAACATGGTATTCATGATTTTGTACTTTCTTTATATTGGCCATTCTTCCAAGGGGCCGCCTCTTTCGTTTCTCAATTCGAGCCCAAATTTGCCCGTTGCCGTTTCCATAGGGTTCGTTCTTTTCCCTATTTGAGCTCTGAAGTCTCCCATCACTATCGTGTAGTGGGTTGGTTTCCCTAAAGCCTCGATCATCGACGTCATTGTAGAAGCTATTTAAGTTTTCTTCTGAGTGTGATATTGTTGGTGCTTATACTTGCATTATCTTTAGTTTGTAGCGCTTTGTTGTGCACAGAACAAGTAGGCCCTACTGCTATTCCGGGGCTGGTGCTGTTTATCTTCACTATATATGGTCTTTCCAGGCTTTCTCATAAACAGGAAATGGGAAGAGTACCTACTCCTGCTTGGCCGTTGTTTGCTTTAGAATGCATGGTATAGTAGGTAGCCGCTTAATATGTATGGTAGTGAAACATTCCCCTGGTCTTCTCACTTCGGAGATCCCGATTACATCCCATACCAACCTGTTTCCCTAAGTTCTTCTCCGAGTTCTTGTATAAGTTCATCTACTTACTCTCTTTCGGCGGCTCTTTTTGACCCAGAAATTCTTAGTAATGTAATGTAAAATGTAATGTAATGTAATATATATATATATATATATATATATATATATATATATATATATATATATATATATATATATATATATTGGCATAGACATATATGCACTGGTGGATTGTGTACGAGCAGCCTTCGCGCATCAATTGTAGCATATGGCTGGATGCTTCCCAGAGAAGCCGTGATGGTGTTTGAGTGAACACGTCTGTCAGGGAAGTAAAGTGTAAAGCGCTTTGAATGGTCATGTGGACTGGATACTATATACGTTATATAAGAACTTGCCTTTAGTTTACTAAGTGAATTAATGGCACTTTGTTGACGAATCCAGTGATAATAATTATATATAGGCCTACAATAAATAGGCTACATAATTATTTATCTGGCAGTAATTTCAATGTCGGTAATCATGACAGCACATTTAACTTAAACCAACCTCGACAAACATTGTTTTAATGCGAAAGGGTTAAAGTAACCTCAGCGACGTTCTTGAAACAGTGACAAAGTGTTATAATACAAATAACCCCGACAGAGGGCGTAACCAATGATGGCGTTCAAAATGGCTGCGGGCGGCAGATGCCAACTTGGAAAAACGTAAACATAACAACATTGGGTATGTATGCCTCGTAATAACATCATGAGGCAACTGGAAACGTACGTTTCTGGGTACAGTACATATAATTTCGTCATCATTAAACCACGTTAGCTCGGTAAGATAAGCAAAAATACTCCTGGCGTCATCTGAATGTCTGGAGCCGGTGTGCGCCGTTGTCAGCCAAGCAACGGGATTCAACTTGTTTTAGCGTGCCAGCCCGCGCAGTTTGTTCTACCTTAATCTACTCAATGGCGTAACAGGTGTAGTATTGTAAGCATTGAACAATGGCAGTAATCCTTGACCAGTTATCCAGTTGCATACTAGTATGTTCACAAACTGCTTATTTAATAATGGAATAGATGAAATATAAAAAACGTAAACAAATTATTTTATTAAGATAAGTTGAAAACACAGATTAATCACTAAAATCAGATTAATAATAACAATCTTATCTTATTTTGTGTGTTTATTATATTAAAACTAAGACATAGTATACAATTTAATGAGGGGTTGGGTATATACACAGTGGTTTGAACAAAGGCAAAGCCAACAATTTACCTTTATTAAACTAGAATGGATGTAGTAGCTGTTGAATAGCCTGGGAGACTACATGTCCGGATACAAACAAATTGTGTAAGTCAGTACACAGGCTATTTGTCCAGATATATTTCTGGCAGGAGTCCAATTCAAATTCGCACAATTGAGATGGATGAATTCGTGGTTGGTTGGACGTGAGTTCATGGATTTTAAAAGTTTATCGGCAGCTGTTGCACAGTTTGAAAATAGTAACTTTGTACAGTTTTATAAAAGAGGTAGGAGGACTGTCGAGGAAGATGTCCTACTGCAAGAATAAAATTATTGATTTCATATATATATATACATATATATATATATATATACATATATATATATATATGCACGCGCAGGTACATCGTTTTGGAATAACAGCTAGCAAACAAAAATTACATGTTGTTTTGGTCTTCATATTATGTCATATTTGTATTGCTCCCACCTGTACTAAGTGTTGTGTGAGTGACATAAATTTTCTATAATTAATCGGATTTACAGCAAAAAATACAAAAACTATGGATTAAGACATTAATGCCAATCGACTGATGAGAAAATTCAACCTAGGAAGTGGTGACATGAGCTATTAGCCATAAAACTGGTAAGAAACTGCCAAAGAGCACTTGCATTTGTCCATGAAACTACGATAGTCACATTATCGTCCACTGCACCACGCCACCATGACCATGCCATCCCAGAAAAACAAACAGAAATCGAATGAAACAAGGGAGGACCGGGATGAAATCCCAATCATTGACACGGACACATTGGCCATTAAATAGTTATGTGTTAGAATCCTAGATCATTTTTGCCAAGTATAATGCCAACATTAATTAGATAAAAAAATTAAACATTCAGTTTTATTTATGGTTATAAGTGTTTTTTTTTTTTTTATGTCGATGTCTTTTTTTTATTAAATGTTGTATGGTTACACACATAAATAGTGTTGTCACACCTTCTATTGCACTGTTCAGATGTTTTATGTATGAAATTAAGAAATTATAAGGGTAAACATGAGAAGTATTGTACTTCTTTTACCCTTTTTTCAACAATTTATATTGTATGCACTGTATTTATAATGTTGTTGTTGAAAATAAATTTCAATTCAATAATAGGCCGGCCTGCCAGTCGAACACATATTAATTAACACTTGCCGTACATATTTTACAATTTAAACATACTTTCTTATATAGTATAGCACTTAGACTACCGGTATTTGATTAAATTTGTGCAAACATAATTTTATGGCTTAAATGTTTGAATTTTTGGCGGTTATATTTTTGGCTAACATGTGTTCCTGAGAAGCCACGTCTTCCAAGTTGCATCTTTAGAACGATCTTTCATCTGTCCAGTCATATAGCGTATGCTCGATGTCAAGCTATTTGTCCGTATTTATCCGGTCAAATAACGCATTCACAAACATGGGCTGTTTGTCCGTATCGATCTAGGGCTATTTGTCTGTATTTATCTGGTCAAATAGCATATATATATGCAAACATGAGCTATTTGGCGAATAGTTCGACTGTATCTGGTCAAATAGTCACTGCCTTACCTTTAATACCACCAGAATGTGCGATATGTATCAAAGAAGCGTGTACAGAAAAATTGCTCTATGAATGCCGCTCTTAATGGGATACTCCAGTCAGTGAGAGGTTCACAGTATTAACTTACATATGTATACTATATTGGTTGTGCCTAGTAATTGTGCACAAAGATCGTTAGTAAACAATTAGTTATAGTTTAAGGGTATCAAAAAACATGCTATCTTAGATTCAGGGCGCTGCCATTTTGAGACTTATGCGCCAGTGACGTAAGCCAAATCGTTTATGTCACTGGCGCATTGTTGAAAAAGGCAAGGATTGGCAGAATCTACGCTAATAATTGTGATAGTGACGTAAGCAATCCGCGACGTACTGGAATAACTGGATACATCAAATACCATTGGACAGACATAGGATGTTCGAATGTGCATGCGCCAGTGACATAAGCCGTTGACGTCACTGGTGCATAAGTATCAAGATGGCAGCATGGAGTGTTTCTTGTACAACTATGCTATAATTAATTGTTTATTAACAACCTTTTTGCACAATTACTATGCACAACCAATATATTATACAGATGTAAGTAATTGCTGTGAATCTCTCACTGACAAGAGTATCCCTTTAAATGTAGTATAAAAATGAATATTTATGGGGTAGTTGAGGTCTTAAGCATTGCTTCAATTAGTTAACCCTTACATTCCAAAAAAGTAAAAGGCACATAATTATTATAAAACCGTATTAATAACTTATATAAGACAGTGTTGGTAACATAGTAGGTAATATATATATATATATATATATATATATATATATATATATAGAAGCAATGCTTAAGACCTCAACTACCCCATAAATATTCATTTTTATACTACATTTAAGGGGATACTCTTGTCAGTGAGAGATTCACAGCAATTATATACAGGTGTCAGAGATGGAGTGAGTACAATACAAATGTACTCGAGTACGAGTACGATTACTTTGAATATGTACGAGTACGAGTACTCAGAAAACAAATGTACTCGAGTACGAGTACGATTACTTTACAATATACTCGAGTACGAGTACGATTACTTTACAATGTAATCATGATTACTTTCATGATTACTTTAATGAATATCCTGTTTCTAACATAAAGGCGACTTTCATGGAATCCCTAGGTGTCATTCTTGTTCTGTTGTTGTGTCACTAATGTTCTAACTGATTACTGCTATCCACTATCCAGGTGTTATTATTATTAATAATTAGACGACTTTCTCAGGTATTGGATGAATCATTTAACACTGGATTAATAACTTAATTTATGGTTTCTGAATCAAATACAAATATGAGGCATTTAAAATTTCAAATACACATGATCAAATACATTACAATAACAACACTTCAAAACCAGGGGGGCATATTCAAAAGAGTATCCAATTCAAATATGTAGTATATCAGATTGGTCCAGACATGGGGTCTAATACATTTGTATTTGAAAGTATTTAAATACTGTTTTAAGTATTTGTATTTGATGTTTAGGAATTAAAAGTATTTGTATTTAAATACTTTTTCAAATATTTTTCAAATACATTGTCAGTATCAACATTTCTTTTTCACTGTCACATGTAATGCCTGCCAAACTGATTACCTTAATGCACTGTAACTTCACCCAACAGTGCTAATTACTGATGAAGACACTTAACAACAGGCTTCCCCCATGGCCGTGCAGTGACCACAACTTGTGATTGCTCAGAGCCAGAGGATGGATTAACACCTAACAGTGACCATAGGTCAATATCCCCTTTTGTTCTTTAGTCAGGCATTTGGCACCAGGTTATTCTGGTTTCCTGGCTGACTTTGAAGTTGAGCCTTCCTCACAACATTAGCAATGATTAGCAGTGTCTCTTCTGAGGGCAACATAGGCATTATATTATTATGGACCTCCTGGCTTAACATACAAACAATATATTTTGGCCTTTACGTCTTTCAGTCAGTTGTCACTGTGATGCAGTTAACAATAACAATACTCCCTAGCACTGGTCTGCCTGCCATCATATGAGCAAAACACTAATTATGCCTATAAACTAGATGTATCAATATATGTGTTGCTTTTCTTTTATCTACATAGTAATACAAAATGAAAAGTATTTGAAAAATATATGAAAAAGTATTTGAGATACTTTTCAATGTATTCGTATTTAAGTACATTTATATTTAAAAAGTATTTGTAATCCCTCAATAATATTTGTATTTAAATATAAATTTCAATGTATTTGACCCTATGTCTGGATGGGACAAACACAGAATAGTTGTTGATTTAGACATGTTTACAGTTTGCATTTAATTAAACATAATACTAGACAGGGATTTAGCAGCTAACCGCCCAGACCCAGTCAGGATTCTGGATGTTGGAAATATGACCAGTCATTCACACCATACTGACAGAGCAAACAGTACAGGTGGGGCTGTAGCCTGGCTTCTAAAATTACAAAGCAAGATGTTAGGGGATGCTTATCTCCTGCAGTGCTTCCCAGGGACTGTCACAATATAATTTGTACTTTGTACTAAACAGGAGGGTGAGGTGATGTGGCTTCTCTGGGAAGAGAAGGTATTAATTAGGGAAATCTGACTGAATATTTATTTAACTGAAATGCTCAACAGTAACAGAAAATGATTACCTTGATTATTATTACATTTATTAGATTACTTCTAATATTGCCATTTTATCTGTCTAATATATTTGCTTGCAACTGTTCATATGAAAAAAATGTAATCGTAATCGTGAGAAGTAATCGTGAGTACGATTACTTTGGTAATGTACGAGTACGATCACTTTCCTTCGTACTCGAGTACGAGTACTCAAAAAGTACTTGTACTCGAGTACGAGTACACGAGTACGATTACTCCATCTCTAACAGGTGTATATATAAAACTAAGTAAACAAATGTCTCACAAATATTTCAACTACTACAGTGCTTATTACACCATACTAGAGAGAGAGGTGGGAACTCTGCCTAATTAATCCTTCTTTATGTCCTGCCCTAAAAACCCTGCATATACAGACAACATACCCTGGGGTAGTGTACAATCTGAACATGCAAAAGCATTACAAAAACTACATGTACCATATCACAACCATACATACCAGGTAATACAAATCATGCCAACTACAGTGAAATCCAGTAATTACTGGTAGGAAGGGAGGGAGGTGGACCAAAAATGGAGGATAAATGAAGAAATATGTACAAATGTGAGGGCTAGTTTAGGTCTTACGCATTGCCTCATTTACTTAGCCTGTACTTTGTTAAAAAAAGGCCCATTTAAAAAAGGATAATACTGACAACATGGTAGGTAATACATACAATCATACCTAGAAAGATGTCTTGCAAACATGTTGACTACTAAAACTACTAATTTAGTTCACCATACTAGAGAGAGTTGGGGACATTCCACCACATGGTCACCTGAACATGTGACCAACCCCCTGCACATTTGTTGTATTGATCGTGATTGCATACATGTGTAAGTCCCATTTAAAAATACTGCGCGAGGTTACATTTTAATTACGAGTCACATTCCAGGTTATTTGTGTTGTTCACATGCTGTGGCAGCGGAAATTCCACTCAACTTTAGCATTTCCTAACACACAGTTATAGGGTTCAGTGTCTGGATATATTATCCAACGTAACGTCTGGGAATTATGGAAAATGCATGCCGTATTATGCGAGTATCAGACCAGAACTAATTTGCTTGTGAGTGGTGATATCATTGATCCAGTTTACAGCTTATTGAACACACCTGCTGGCTGCTGCTGTAGTCGATTGACTTCATTCAAGCAGTCATTATGGATTAGTGACAGCCCGTCGGTCATTACTCTTTGATGCTGTTTACAATTAGTGGCATCTGTGACATACATACAAGCAACAGAGTCTAAGGTTTGAGATGATTAAAATTTTAAACTCACACTAAGTGTTAACTGCTATCAGTATGTGATTTAAACACAAATTGGTTTATTTTTTAGACATGTGCTTTATATAATGATAACAGTTAATAGGGTTTTGAGCAGAATTTTATGACATTTATTTTGTTGTAGGTTTCCCTTAAGAAAAAAGTGCAAACTGGATAAAAGAAGTCAGAGACAAGCTTAGTGGATCCGCCATTTGACTTAGCAACACAAAAATGTCTGACTAGCCTAAGTTTCGCACTTTGTGTGTGTCATGAGTGGAAAGCATGAAGTTGGAACTAGATGTGCTCGCGTCAACCTGTATCAGGAGGAAGAAGCCATGGCCACGACTTGCCTTCATTGGTCACGTGAGTTCTTGGCTAAACTGTTGATTTAAATGCATCATAACAAGGTAAACAACTGGTTCAGTAATATTGTAGGTATTTGAAATAGTGTTTAACATGTGGACATAGATAATTGTTTGTAAAACGATTGCCTTCCTCGATACAACATCCTGATGGTTTGTAGCATATGCACATTGAAATGGTTGATTTGTGAATGTGACACACTAACAGATGAACGATCAAGTAGAGTTGTGTTATTTTGCAGGTGCAGGAGAGTCTGTTCCTGTTTGACTCGGCGCGTCTCAGCGTGCTGTATGTTCCCTCAGGCAAGACCCGCAGAAAAATCCCCAAACTTCATCCCCTCCTGTCTGATGTAGCCGCCCTCAGCTACTCAGATAATGGTGAGTGTTGCCATGTCACGTTTGTGGTCAGCTGTAATATGGACGTTAAGGGTGGGATGAATCTGGAATTTCAATCGAATATCCTCAAACTTTTGAATATGAATTGAATACAAATATTTGATGGCTTTGAATTTGATTAGAATATTGAACAATGTTAAGATGTCTTGCCGGGACACTGCGTTATCCCGTGGTCACAGGCACAAGCCAGAGCCGGAGTCGTCAGCATCGTGGTCATACGTGTCAATCTTTTTGTTTACTTTCTGACTTAACCATGAAAACAACTTCTTACAGTCACCACATATCTTATGTACCTATAAACACACAAGTTTACAAAATAAAATAATTTACATTCCTGTAAAGAATAAAAATAGCAAAACAAACTCATGTGAAACTCGACATGATCTATGGGGTCGCCAGTGTCGCTACATAAATGACCTTCACAAATTCCAGTTTTATTCTAACCCTAAAGTAACTGTAACCATAACTAACACTAAGCTAACTTTAACTAATCCTAAACTTACCCTAAACACTAATCTTAAACCTTAACCCGACACTGCTAACAAACGACCCCTCAACACAAGACCAATATTACAGTACCAATGCAATCATAGAGCTATGCCTAATCACCACCGACGACAATGAAACCGCATTGCTGGAGAGAGTTTTGCGTGAGTTTGTTTTATGAGCAATATTCATTTACATAGCTGCACATTTTCGAATTTTGAATCGAATAACGGAAAAAGGTTCAAATACTCGAAATTTCGAATACGGACCGAAGTTTGTCCCATCTTTAATTGACGTGTCCAATTTCACAAACATGCAGGGATACAACTTTAGCAATTATTTTACTAAATCTAGAAAAATTAGTTTTTCAACCCCATAAAAATATCAATGCAATATGGGCAGTAAACTAAATGGGTACAAGGAATTAATGTAATATATTACAGCTCAAGATAATATGAGGCTGTTTTTTATGTCCAAATTCACTTTGTATGTGGTCACACTGGTGTACGAGACAGGTCCAGACAGCAGTAATGTGTTTGGCTGTAGGTCACTTTGTATGTGGCATTCTGGTCAGTGGTGATGTGTTTGTGCTGTAGGTCACTTTGTATGTGGCATTCTGGTCAGTGGTGATGTGTTTGTGCTGTAGGTCACTTTGTATGTGGCATTCTGGTCAGTGGTGATGTGGGTTTGTGCTGTAGGTCACTTTGTATGTGGCATTCTGGTCAGTGGTGACTGTGTTTGTGCTGTAGGTCACTTTGTATGTGGCATTCTGGTCAGTGGTGATGTGTTTGTGCTGTAGGTCACTTTGTATGTGGCATTCTGGTCAGTGGTGATGTGTTCCTGTGGCACAAGGACACTGACCTCCTCAGGATCATCCCTGGCCTGCCGGAACTGGCTGACCGACTGGCCGCTGGGAAGGATGACCGCAGCTCACTAAAAGGTAGGTCGAGGACTAATTCGTGGGTGGTGACAGAAGGACGACGACTAGATCTACATAATATCATACATGTTAAGTCTCCCGGTTTCGCCAGGAGCCTCCCGGTATTGTACTACATCTCCTGGTCTCCCGGCGGGAGCAGCAAATCTCCTGGTTTTCAATGAAACCCAAACAAACAAATTCTACCTAACTTTCCCAACTGAACTGGGTGTAGATAATTGGCTTTATTTCTGGCCGGGTATTGTCTCGCGTATTTTTCTGTGTCGCCTCACTATGACAATGCCAGTTAACTAATTCTGGTAATTGCAATCGAGTCTGAGACTGAGCTAATTTAATGCTCACAACCGTGACAACGTCAAAGTACAAACAGAGACATCGGCGGCTCGGACAACAAATTGAACAATGGCCTGAATTGGAGTTATTTAAATTACATCTTCCTTTGATGACCGAACATTGAAAACAGTCTAATAAATATCTAGGTGCAAGCCTACCCCTTGCCTGTTGTTGACATTGTTTATAAGCTTTATGGGAGCATCGCGAACAGCTCCGATACCCTATTATCGCCCGTCGTATACGTTCCGGTCAAAAGCTCAATCCGTTCATATCTACACAAATAATGCCCATCCATACATCTACACTACATGTGCATGTTTTAAAGTTTATATACTTTTTGTTAAGCATTACTATTTTAGTATATTAGTAAATTAAAAACATTCTTCTTAGCAAACGAATGCATGCTTGTTTTAATATGTCTCCCATCATGCCTGTGTCACCATGGCTCAGACTGGGTTATAAATAACAAATGCCATGTTCAAGTTTTACATGTAAAGATGAAGTTAGTTGTGTAATAAAATAGTTGTGTAATAAAATATCATGTAGATGCTGCTGCTTTTCATGCAAGGGATTATTTGCAAAATATGATGCATATCAGAAGTTGAACAAACATGCTAAAGTTATACCTAGATGGCAAGAACACAAGTAAATTACTGAACATTGTAATGTTATTCATTTATGACCAAGTCTTCTTTTTAACTGACGAGAAATAAACAACAACACTTTTTTATAAGATTAACAGGGATTTTTTATTATTGGTATTTGTATTATTTGTATTATAATTGATGAACTGTTAGTGATAATAATTTTTTTTTGAAATACAGTGTATATTATTCACATTTATGGTTAAAAAAATTCACGCATAAAAGCCCGATTTTCCGAGACCCTTCGATTTACGTATAAAAGCCCGATTTTCTGAGACCCCCGATTTACGTATAAATCTACTGTTTTGGCATTTCTGAAACTTAACATGTATGATAATATATTTCATATTATTTAATTTTTGTGTTTTTGTATTCTAAGGGGTGATTTGCATAGATGTATAACTTATGTATTGGTACCTTTAGCATTTGTTGTCATCTTCACCAAGTTTTAATGTAAAATTACATTACTTCCATGGAATTGCACCCATGATGACATCTAGTGAGTGACACTGAACACTGGCGCCATTATATATGTCAGAACAGTTATGGGTGATATCTAGGTAATTATATTACATCAGTTAAATTACATTAAAGTAATAAGTTTCCTGTTATAATGTTCCCATACATATGATGACACATCTACAATTTGCAGTGATGTTGATGGTTATGTTGGGGCTTGTTCTTATTTTTATAATGATACATACAATATTAGAGATTTCTATGTAATGTTATTTATAAAATAAGCCTTGGAATGGGGAACCTACTCGATCGCTAGGCAGCTGATACGCAACTCAGGTCTGTGGCGTATTTGCGTCCTTTGTTTAATTTTGTTTTAGTTCATCTTTTAGTCACCAACTGTTATAACTATAAGGCATATCTACAACATGTGCTAACAAATGGTGAATATAATGAATGAATGCGACGTAACGAGGTAACAGGACACTGGCAGTTCACAGCACAAGGCCCGAGTTGCGTGACAGCGCCACCTGGATTATTAATTCTGTCGGTTCTCCATTGACTTTGGAAAATGTCCAGATACAATGACCAAAGCCATTAATTTTAGACAAACATAATATATAATACACTTCCTATGGACTAATCTCTGATATTAAAGACACAGTGGATGTAAACTAGCCAGATTTCCAGTGGGCAAATACGCTAAGTAAACTGCTCTAAATCTATGTTATGTAATTAAAGGGTATGTTTTTTACAGACACTGGCAAACTGTACATCTGCGTGGCTGGGGACGGGTCCAAGGTCCTTGTCGTTGTCGACTTCATCAACGTCTACCTGTGGCAGCTCAACCCCGGTGGTACCATCTTCGATGCAGTGCCACTGGACACCAGGGGTCACTGGTCAAGGGTGGGGCGTGGCAGTGAGAGGGTAGTTGACCTGCCTGATGGGGGTCACACGGAGGCATGCATACACGCAGTGTTCTGTGTCAATGACCGATGTGTAAGTATGGGTGATAGTCAAAGCTTCACTGATTGAACAGTGCCAGTTATATACATATTACATGCTTTAGCACTTAATTAATTAAATACATTGTAATGTTCATTTTATATGTACAGTTCTGAACTCTGTGGAATCGTCTACAAATGATGTATGCATTAAGGCATGCAAAACATGTGGCATACAGTGTGATTGAATGCTTCCCAGAGAAGCCAAGAATTCATATCTAAATGAAAGTGTGCCAGGGAATAAAGTATATGTGTTTGAGCATAGACTGTACACTGTGCTTTATAAGAATCTACGTTTTAAGAACTTACCGTTTACTAGCCTAGATCCTTCCCCTGTGCACGTACAATAAACTGTCATTGTTACCCCCAATCCCCCATGGTAATAATATATGTGTAATATAGCTTTGTTGAAGAATTTATGTACAGCTGCAGCGTTTTGAATACATTCACATGATCTCTCACTGGAAATGTACATGTTATATATTACTATAAGCACGACATTTAGTTTCTGGAAGACAAAGCTTCGTGTACGGTTTGTCGCAGTCTAACAGGAGTTTGTGTCTCCAGGTGTCTGGTCTCACCTGTGTCTGCTCCACGGTGTTCACACAAGTGGACAGTGTCTGTGTGTCGACACTGTTCCTGCGCTGGCCCTCCCGCCAAACACACTACAGGTACGTCTACAGAGAGGTCACAACCTAGCACTGTTATTAGCCCTGTTGTAGGTTATAAATATATAACGCAGGTGCATAGATAGTGTGGTCGATCGAGAGCCCTGACTTACTGCCACCCTTAATGAGCTCCTGTGTAAACTGATGTAGGTGTGTGGCCACACACTGTCACTTGATGGTGGTCTAGGTGTAATGGGCGGGTTGATCACTATGCTTAGAGGCTCCCCTAGTGGCATGTGTGGGAACAAATCAACAAAACTTGCATAGAGTACGGTACAATGTCTTGATCTACAAAAAACATGTTATGATGCTAGTCAGTCCATTCAGTTGGCGGTCAAACTTAAAAAATGACATCCAATACTCTATGATTGTATTTACAATTATTGTTAAATTAGATGGTCAGTGTTGTTCTGTGAAAATGTGTGGTTCATGGTGTTAAACACTGAACAACAAAATGTGTGGTTTGTAGTGTTAAGGTAACACAATTCACTGAACAACAAAATGTGGGGTTTGTAGTGTTAAGGTAACAACAAAATGTGTGGTTTGTAGTGTTAAGGTAACACAATTCACTGAACAACAAAATGTGTGGTTTGTAGTGTTAAGGTAACACAATTCACTGAACAACAAAATGTGTGGTTTGTAGTGTTAAGGTAACAACAAAATGTGTGGTTTGTAGTGTTAAGGTTACAACAACATGTGTGGTTTGTAGTGTTAAGGTAACAACAAAATGTGTGGTTTGTAGTGTTAAGGTAACACAATTCACTGAACAACAAAATGTGGGGTTTGTAGTGTTAAGGTAACACAATTCACTGAACAACAAAATGTGGGGTTTGTAGTGTTAAGGTAACAACAACATGTGTGGTTTGTAGTGTTAAGGTAACACAATTCACTGAACAACAAAATGTGTGGTTTGTAGTGTTAAGGTAACACAATTCACTGAACAACAAAATGTGGGGTTTGTAGTGTTAAGGCAACAACAAAATGTGTGGTTTGTAGTGTTAAGGTAACACAATTCACTGAACAACAAAATGTGGGGTTTGTAGTGTTAAGGTAACACAATTCACTGAACAACAAAATGTGTGGTTTGTAGTGTTAAGGCAACAACAAAATGTGTGGTTTGTAGTGTTAAGGTAACACAATTCACTGAACAACAAAATGTGGGGTTTGTAGTGTTAAGGTAACACAATTCACTGAACAACAAAATGTGGGGTTTGTAGTGTTAAGGCAACAACAAAATGTGTGGTTTGTAGTGTTAAGGTAACACAATTCACTGAACAACAAAATGTGGGGTTTGTAGTGTTAAGGTAACACAATTCACTGAACAACAAAATGTGTGGTTTGTAGTGTTAAGGTAACACAATTCACTGAACAACAAAATGTGGGGTTTGTAGTGTTAATAGGTACTCCAAACTGATTTTTCAAATGTGACCTTCATGCTGGATTCTATCATAATAATACAGAACTTTTTATTCTCATTACAGTGATGCAAACTTCATCTATGTAGCTTGATTAAAAGAAAAGTTATGATTTTTTAAACATTGACTATTTTCCGGCTTTTTACATCCTCGGCTTAAATTGATGAAACTGCATATTTTGCCAGGTCACAGACAAAAACCAGTGTTGATTTTGCATTAATTTCTGTTATGAAAATTAAGTATGTACTATTTACTTTAAAGCTATTTTTTTGCAAGTTGATAGGCCAGTAAAAACTTGCAAAAATATGAACTTTATAACAGCAAATTATAATTATTTTTGCCATTATTTTCCGACATGCCATTTCAAGAATCTTAAAACGAGCATATCTCTGCTCCTAATTAAGTTAGAATGGTGAACCATATATCACTGGAATCAGAAAAAGGAGCTCTTTCCACTAATGGGAGTATTTAACCATTAAAAGGAACCTGACTATTTACCATTTTACTCAAGAGGTTTATTTATGCGATCATAGGCTTTGGCGATGTCCTGTACTGAGTCTACTTGCCACAGCCGACAATTTTTTCCAACAGGTGAAATGTCTAAGTTCCACCTGAACACAAATTCAGCGGAACTGGAACACACATCATCAACCAATGGCCAACAGAAGTAGGACGGGTGGCCCTTGACTTTGGTTAAGTACTGGACTGTTGCTGTGCCCTCAGACTGTACTTCAATGACCTGGCCGATACAGAAACCGGATTCATAGAAAACTGCAACCAACTCCCCTTGCCTCGTGAACTTGAATGTCTCATAGTGTCCAGCGTCAGCCTCTGGTTCAGCAGATTCAACCTCTGGCTCAGCAGCGTCAACCTCTGGTTCAGCAGATTCAACCTCTGGCTCAGCAGCGTCAACCTCTGGTTCAGCAGATTCAACCTCTGGCTCAGCAGCGTCAACCTCTGGTTCAGCAGATTCAACCTCTGGCTCAGCAGATTCAACCTCTGGCTCAGCAGCGTCAACCTCTGGTTCAGCAGATTCAACCTCTGGCTCAGCAGCGTCAACCTCTGGTTCAGCAGATTCAACCTCTGGCTCAGCAGATTCAACCTCTGGCTCAGCAGCGTCAACCTCTGGTTCAGCAGATTCAACCTCTGGCTCAGCAGCGTCAACCTCTGGTTCAGCAGATTCAACCTCTGGCTCAGCAGCGTCAACCTCTGGTTCAGCAGATTCAACCTCTGGCTCAGCAGCGTCAACCTCTGGTTCAGCAGATTCAACCTCTGGCTCAGCAGATTCAACCTCTGGTTCAGCAGATTCAACCTCTGGTTCAGCAGATTCAACCTCTGGTTCAGCAGATTCAACCTCTGGTTCAGCAGATTCAACCTCTGGTTCAGCAGATTCAACCTCTGGTTCAGCAGATTCAACCTCTGGTTCAGCAGATTCAACCTCTGGTTCAGCAGATTCAACCTCTGGTTCAGCAGATTCAACCTCTGGTTCAGCAGATTCAACCTCTGGTTCAGCAGATTCAACCTCTGGTTCAGCAGATTCAACCTCTGGTTCAGCAGATTCAACCTCTGGCTCAGCAGCGTCAACCTCTGGCTCAGCAGCGTCAGCCGCTTGTTCTGCATCTGGGGCTGGTGCAGGCATTTGTGGTTGTGCATCTTCTTCCTCAGGCAGGTGGAGTTCAAGGGCTCTTGTCAGTTCAGTCACAGTTCCAGCTAGTTTCAAGGTACCTTTCCTGGGCGGCACTGTCTTCTGGAATCTGATCACTCCCTGAGGACTTCTTTCACGGCAGAACTGCTGACACCTTACTTTTAATTGTGTTCATTATAATATTAATAACATACTCCTGGTACAAGAAGTGAACTTGATGTAGAGTGTCCAAACTGCCATTTAATAACTCACATCATTTGAACTTGTGCTGCCTTCATATTGAAGCAACTTTAGCTGTAGAAGGAGGTGGTTGGTTAGAAACATTAATTCTGGCAGAGCAGGAGGTCTACCTCTTCCTTCAGGAAGTAAAGTTCTCCTGAGTTGTAAGTAGGTCTCATCAGCTGAAAATATCTTTAACACTTCAAGTAATTACTAAGACTGTGCTGAAAGTGAAAATCATACTTGGCAGCTAGTGTCCACTACATGTCTAATTATAAATCTGTGTTACTGTCAGACAATATTATTGAATACTTTTGTAAGAAAAATTAAGTAAAGAAATAACCAGAAAATGTTCACTTAAATTAAGAAACTAGCAATAGAATAACTCAACAGTAATATTCTAAGGTCTAGTTTGTGGATAGATAGATACCTATTTATTTATTTTATTGTTTAACTTAGCTTAAAGTTAAGCAATGAGGAACCTCAA
This sequence comes from Ridgeia piscesae, assembly GCA_025642075.2. Taxonomy (NCBI): domain Eukaryota; kingdom Metazoa; phylum Annelida; class Polychaeta; order Sabellida; family Siboglinidae; genus Ridgeia; species Ridgeia piscesae. Next base: position 150,129 of record JAODUO010000883.1, on the reverse strand, counting down.
TTATTCAGTTACTGAAAACACTAGGTTGGCTGCTAAGAATGAAGAAGAAGCAAGTTTTTGCAAGAATAAATAACGCATCCCTGATTTAATATTTGAGACCACAATTATTGTTATTCTGTGGCATATCTGATTATACTAGTGCCGCTGTGTTGGTCATGAGCGTACCATTCATTTATGATTGATGTGAACGAACCACGGCCCACACGGAGCGTTTATTCAGGTCACGTGACAATTCCAAACGGCGTTTTTAATTTTATCATCATCCACAACATATCAATAAATGTCATGTATATATATATACACACCCTAAGTTATTCCCTTTCAGATTATTGCCACAGTTAAATCATACATAGCGGAAATTTAATTAAAATTGATGTTGTCTGACCGGACCGTAACAAATTCTGCTACGCCAAAACAGCTATGGGAATGCATCAATAAAATCTTACACAGGCGGCCTGTTCCTTCTCTACCAACTCATGCATCAATCAAGTCATTGTGTAACTCTTTTTCGAGTCATTTTAAAGACAAAATTAGTGTTATACAATCAACTTTCACAGGTCATACTCCGCACACAGTTCACGCAGACTTTCCACAACTAAATTTTCAACTTGCATCGTTTGAACCAGCTACAACTACTGAAGTGAGAAAAATCATCATGTAAATCGTGTGACCTTGATCCAATCCCCACCATACTACTGAAAGCATGCCTTGACGTATTAATTAAACCAATAACAGATATCATAAATGCATCTTTATGCTACGGCTTTTTCCCTGACGATTTTAAATGTGCCCATGTTAATCCAGTTCTTAAGAAATCAACTCTGCCTAAAGAAGAATTAAACAGTTACAGACCTATTTCCAACTTAAGTTTCATCTCAAAAATACTTGAAAAGGTTGTAGCTAATCGTCTCAGATCTCACATCTACAAAAATGGTCTATCCAATGTGTCGCAGTCTGCATAAAAACAATTTCATTCTACAGAAACTGCTCTTTTAAAAGTACACAATGACATTAACCTCAACATCGACAATGGAAAAGTTACCGCCCTGACCCTGCTTGACCTATCCGCCGCTTTCGATACCATCGACCACAATATTCTCATTACATGTCTATCAACATGGTACGGCATATCTGGCACAGCCCTGAGCTGGTTTACTTCATATCTTACTGACAGACAGCAAGCCATTAAAATAGGTAACTGCTTTTCAGACATGTTGCCCACGTCATGTGGTGTCCCACAGGGTTCTGTTTTGGGGCCTTTGCTTTTCACTTTATACACAACACCTTTAAGCTCTGTTATCCAAGGTCACAACTTGGATCATCACCTTTATGCCGATGACACCCAAATCTACATTTCGTTGACTACACCAGATGCTTGCCGCTCCTTAAATCAGCTCAGGGATTGTCTCCAAGATATCTCCCTTTGGATGAAAAATAGTAAACTAAAGTTAAATGCAAACAAGACCGAATTTATCATCATTGGTACCGTAACGCAGCGTGCAAAACTCGACGGCTTTTTCCCGACACATATCCTAAATCAGAGTGTAACACCAGCCCCCTCCGTTTCAAATCTCGGAGTTAACTTTGATGAAAGCTTCAATTTCAAACAGCACATATCAAAAACATGCTGTTGCTGTTTCTACCATATCCGTGATCTTCGTCGTATTCGCAGATTTTTATCACTTTCTGTTGCTAAAACCATCGCGACAGCTCTAGTAAGCAGCAGACTTGACTACTGCAATTCCCTCCTTTACAATACTGCGAACAAGGATATTGCAAGACTTCAACGTGTCCAGAACTGCTTGGCAAGGGTAGTTACCCGTTCTCCTCGTTTTTCTAGCTCGGTGCCGCTTCTAAAATCATTGCACTGGCTCCCTGTGCATTATCGCATTATTTTCAAGATTTGCACAATATCCTATCAAGCACTCGCATCTAAACAACCAACATATCTAAACTCAATGCTAACTCCAGCAAGGAATTCCAGAGAGCTACGCTCAACCCACTTTACATTCCTCGGGTTAAGACGAAAGCTGGGACCCGAGCTTTCTCGGTTGCTGCACCAACTCTGTGGAATTCGCTTCCTGTCAGTGTCAAGTCGGAAGGTAATATAGTTTCCTTCCGCCGACGTCTAAAAACATATCTCTTTAATGCTGCCTATCCTCCTTAGCTTCCTAGAACCTTCGTCCATCCATCAACGACTCACGCACTGTTCTACGTTTACGCAATTGCTTAACCCCTTGGTTTTGTCGCGCCACTGAGCTTGATTTTCGAGGATATTGGCGCATAAGAAGTTATTATTATTATTATTATAAGACAAGTAGCGTTTGTTTACATTTGCCGCGCTCATCTAATTTCAATATTCCTCGCTGTACTAAACATATTTCTGCACTAAAAACTTATAGACAGGGAAGATATATTATAAAACTTACTGGCGAAATACTGCATCCACTGTGGAAATACATCTTCTGCCGAACCCGACGAATTTTCTTCGCCAGGCCGGTTCGGGGGCGCGCGTTCAGTGCCCGCCATGACAGGTGACGCGTCGAGTGAATTTTTGCCTACAGGACCTCATTTCTTGGGTCTGGTGATTCGCGGTACAGAATTTAATCAACTATTTCATATAAAATTCTGACAGATAAAAGTCTGATCTATAATAGGACAGGAGATGAGTTATATATTTTTATTTGATCTGGTTGAAAACTCGTTTGACATTTTTCAAACGAGTTTCTTTGCCAGTTTCGCGGCATTTACGCCACCAAATTTAGATTCAAAATGAGGCTTGGAATCTCTTCTGTCACGTCAGTGGATGATATATTTAGTATCTGGCCAAGGCGCCAATCACCAGCCGTTTCAAAACGCCACTCATTCAAGAAACACGCGGACAGTTTTTGCGGCAGCCGCGCAGAGGAGCTGACAGTACGTCACTTCAAAAAATAATTAAAATTACTTATCCGTCACCACCAGCAATAAAACTCACACAGATGAAAAGATAACACATCAGACTGTTATAGGTAAATCGTGTTATTAAACAGCAATGCACATGAAACGTATGGATGATGGTAGAACAATGCACAAGTAGGCCAATCCACACTGTTGACTGCATAGGCGTGACGTCGGTTTGGAGTACCTAGTGTTAAGGTAACACAATTCACTGAACAACAAAATGTGTGGTTTGTAGTGTTAAGGTAACACAATTCACTGAACAACAACATGTGTGGTTTGTAGTGTTAAGGTAACACAATTCACTGAACAACAAAATGTGTGGTTTGTAGTGTTAAGGTAACACAATTCACTGAACAACAAAATGTGTGGTTTGTAGTGTTAAGGTAACACAATTCACTGAACAACAAAATGTGGGGTTTGTAGTGTTAAGGTAACACAATTCACTGAACAACAAAATGTGGGGTTTGTAGTGTTAAGGTAACAACAACATGTGTGGTTTGTAGTGTTAAGGTTACAACAACATGTGTGGTTTGTAATGTTAAGGTAACAACAACATGTGTGGTTTGTAGTGTTAAGGTAACAACAAAATGTGTGGTTTGTAGTGTTAAGGTAACACAATTCACTGAACAACAAAATGTGGGGTTTGTAGTGTTAAGGTAACAACAAAATGTGTGGTTTGTAGTGTTAAGGTAACAACAACATGTGTGGTTTGTAGTGTTAAGGTAACACAATTCACTGAACAACAACATGTGGGGTTTGTAGTGTTAAGGTAACAACAACATGTGTGGTTTGTAGTGGTAAGGTAACAACATGTGTGGTTTGTAGTGTTAAGGTAACAACAACATGTGTGGTTTGTAGTGTTAAGGTAACAACAAAATGTGTGGTTTGTAGTGTTAAGGTAACACAATTCACTGAACAACAAAATGTGGGGTTTGTAGTGTTAAGGTAACACAATTCACTGAATAACAAAATGTGGGGTTTGTAGTGTTAAGGTAACAACAACATGTGTGGTTTGTAGTGGTAAGGTAACAACAACATGTGTGGTTTGTAGTGTTAAGGTAACAACAACATGTGTGGTTTGTAGTGTTAAGGTAACAACAACATGTGTGGTTTGTAGTGTTAAGGTAACACAATTCACTGAACAACAAAATGTGTGGTTTGTAGTGTTAAGGTAACAACAACATGTGTGGTTTGTAGTGTTAAGGTAACAACAACATGTGTGGTTTGTAGTGTTAAGGTAACAACAACATGTGTGGTTTGTAGTGTTAAGGTAGCAACAACATGTGTGGTTTGTAGTGTTAAGGTAACACAATTCACTGAACAACAAAATGTCCACTGCTTCAGTTCACAAGACTTCAAGGTGGAGTGGAAGACTACTCGCTGTCACATGACTGACCTTTCACCCCAACCCCATCCAATGAGAACCAGCGTTACATACGTTGCACGTCACACACACGACGCCCAACTGCTGGCCGTGGCTGTTAATCATGTGATGTCACATGACACCCGGATGACCTACATCCACCCCGAGTCCGGCACAACGATTTCTGCTTCCATGAAGGGCTGTGGTGCAAGAGAGGTGGTCAGCGCATGGTCATACTCAGTAGTGGACATGCAGTGGACGTCGGATGACCTATTCCTGGTGTGTGTCACAGGACAAGGCAGCATGTGTGTGTTGACGCGACTGGGGGAACCAATCCTGCTGCAGACCCGGGGGTGTTCTATGGAGATGGGCCCCAAGCTCTATCTGCCCCTTCACCCCCTTATAATGGTCCGGTGAGTGCTGCCTCACACACACAGGTTACTGCTTGGTTGCTGTGGCTCCTAGAAGTACGTGCGCACACACGCACATGCACACACACACACACATGGCACCTTGTAGAAATCCTTAGTTTTCAATTGAGATTCTATTCAAAGTTGTACCATTTTGCATTTGGTTAATCAATTTAGCAACCTTCCTTATGTGATCAACTGTCATCATCAAACATGTTATAAAACATCTATATAAACCAATATTATCTACAAAATTTGCATACATCAAACAGAATGTGTTACATTTTGTCAAGGATCTGTCTAGTGTCAAACTATGTTCTTTCTCTTGAATTGCTGTCATGTTATTATCTAGTATTATACTTGTTTGGTGGACATAAAAATAAAATAAAAATTTAATCACAATGTTTTCATTTGAAGCAAAAGTAATAAAATGATTCCCCTTCCCAGAATTCCAGAATTTTATATTGTTTACAGGAAACGTATGATAGTTACAACATTGTTTTTGTGCACAATTATACAGGGCCTACGTGAATTAAGGATGCTCCCAAGAAATCAAGATGGGATTGTATATAAATAAATATCATGTACATAATCATTCTGCCTAAATGTGTGCAAGTTTTTACTGGACTTATCATTTGTTTAACTATTCAGTTTTAGCACATGTATATGTCATGTATTTTTCCTGCTTTTAAATGTACTTTTGTGTATAATTTATTTAAAAACACTTTACAAGTGTACTTATTATTATTATCATAAAATAGGCATCTGTTCGTGTGTTGAGATATGTTTCGTATGTTGGTTCCAGTACGTCTGGAGTGACGTGGCCATTGGGAGAGTCGTCATCCAACACACAAGACACCTTCCATCAGCGCTTCTCCATCTCCACACACCCCTACCTTCCCATAATGCTCTGCTCCGACGGCTACATGGTCACCGTGATGCAGTTGTCAAGGGACATGACGTGTGTGTCACTCATCTATGACCTGGTGGTGGAATCACAGTGGCACTTGGAGCAGACTGAACATGACACGTCCACACAGAGACCACGTGTGCGGAACACACGGCCCACTGGCTTAAAACTTCCTGCAGCTTCCCAGTCTGTCGATGTCGTGTACCAGTTTGAGCAACTAGGGAAGGAAGAAGTGTGTGAGGGGGAAGACAGTGTTGACGGAGTATCACCACTCGAGAGAGCCATGCAGCACCTCGATGGTGGCCGGATCGAGTTCGGTGACATTGAAAACATGAACGCGACAATCGATTTTACTGAGTTCGGCTGCAAGGTGATATGTGATGCAGAACATGTGGACATGGCAAAACGCAACGTTTTACTAGCGTGGAATCTCGCAGTGTCCCATGTGGGTCTGTGGACAGTGGCGCATGAAGACGTCATGGATGAGCTCCGTCGTAGCATGCTGTGGCTCTTTGACGTGTTATTGAGCTGCTCCTGTGATGTGTTGCATCAGCTCGACTCGATTCCAGATTCTGGTGCTGCCCGCCATGATAATGATGGGCTGACGAAGGTGCTTAATTTGTTTAGAGCCGCATTCAAGATGCTGCGGCTCGATGCTGGTTGTCGTCATCTCATAGCATCTTCCATCAAGCTGGTTCACGCTACAGTTGATGAGTTGCTGCATAGTGGCGACTCAAAGCGCACCAAGGCGTGTCTGCTGGCACTACATCGCAGCTGTGCTCTGTTGAGATACAGTGAGGTTGTGCTCGATACTTGTTATAATCGGCCACTGCTGCATGTGGGTGTTGGCACTGTGGGAGGTGAGGGTAGTAAGGGGTCACACTTGACCTCTGACACAGACAGTTGTGTGGCGCACACATCTGATGCCAAGGACACGGATGATGACACAACGGAAGTGAAGAAGCCTTACAGTGATTCAGAGCCATCTAAGGACATCTCCAAGCGAATCAGCACAATTCACAGGTGCGGGTTTCACTTTCTTCTAGTTATATAAACATTTGTCAAACAGGTATATATCCAAGGAAACAGTGTGTTTTGTTAGTTTAAAAGTATTTCAGATGTATCCATGATGTGATAACTAATCCTCCTTCATTAATTTACTTCTTGACTGTTTTTGTTTTAGTATTGTCTGATTACATGACGACTGTGTTGTTGCTGTGTGTTTGGTTCAGTGTTGCATGTGTATATTGTGGCAGCCTTCTGTATACCGCATGATGGTCATTGGATGGGCAATGTACACATTGTCTGAATCCCTGCATTACATATTCAGTGGGTGGGTGGTTGTTTGAATGAACTATTAAAGCACTGGGAAGTTCAATTCAAATCAGGTCATTTGTGACAGCTTTGACAGTTTATGCAACCACCCCTTTAGGAAGAAACTGTAAACTTGAATGACATATATTTTGCTGCCACTGCTGTTTGGCTTGATGATCATGGTGGCACAGTGAATGGAGTATCAGGCTCTCTGTCAAAATATTCCACACTTAAATTCCTTTGTTGTTGTTTCATGGTTCAGACCATTTCTTCCACACCACATTGCCTCAGTTCAACCTATATAAACTCTTGCAGCGAGGCTACATTTTCCCCAGAGAAGTCAAGAGGGTGTTTGATTGACCACGTCTGCCAGGCAGACGTTTGTGCAGGATCAAATGTTTGCCAGTCCAAAACATCCTGATTTCTGCCTGCATACTCATGTGTATGCACACATGGGGTCATGCACCTGCAAGCCTTGGCATGGGCATAATCATTCTCGCCTGTCAAGGGTCGCTGCAGTTCATTATGTCAGTACCAACTCTTCTCTACCCCTGGCACATCCCTTTCAAAAACTCATCTTAACGTCAGCCAATGAAATTGCACACTCGATATATGGTTCAGACTAGGTTTGGTTACCATAACGTAAAAACAAATTTCAGCCAACCGTAATACATAAATGGGTCATATTGGGATTCCTACCCGCCGTGTATCCGTCTTCAAATTGGCGCGGTATGTGTGCTGTTCCCATGGCCAAAGCAGTGCGACTGGTGTTCAGAATCAATTTTATAGGTCACTCCCAAGGGTTTGGATATGAACAGCCAGGGGTACAGTAGCACAGCGCAACGACCACTGGCTTTCAAAGATGGGCATAATTAATGTACACCTCACCCCAGGGTGTACCACATACACCCTGGGGTGAGTTGGAGGGTTGGCTGCAGCAGGACAACGAATTTAGGCCACGCAAATTAAAATATCTGTTAATGGCCCTGCTCTTTTATGATGACCATGTCAGAGGTCAGGGCAGCCCCCATCAGGTCACATTTCGGCACACCCAATCTGATATCAGCCTGTCCAAATGACCAGTGACAGGTCACTAGATAAAACTATGCAGCCAAGGAGTAAAGTGTTAAGCACCTTGAGGAAGGCTAATGTGGGTATTAACACTTACCTTGCAGGTTTGACGTGACTTGGCGCCTACTGTACAAGAGGACAGTCCTTCTGCATCGCAAGTTGACAGACAAACCTACACACGGAGGCCAGGAGAAGGTGATGAGAAAGCGTGCGAAGAAGTGTCTTCGGTCTACTTACGTGGCTACAGAGGAGACTGCGGGCACTCAACATTGACCTGCCGGTGTGCAGGAAACTCACTGTCAACTCAGGTATCAACCATTAGATCTTGTATTATTTAATTGTGTATAATCTGTGTGACACGCCCATTGAATATGTGGTTTGTAAAGGCACAGAGTGTGATTGTTTGTCTCACAAAATCATGCTGCCATAATTGTGTGACTAAGATGTATCTTTTCATGTTTTGTAAGTGGCATCATGTTGTGTTCTATGTAATAAATCATGTTTTCATTGCATTCAGATTGGTGATACGTTTAAACTCAGGATGGTTGTGTGTGCATGCCTGCGTGCATGTGTGTGTGCATGTGTGTGTGCATGCGTGCGTGCATGTGTGTGTGCGTGCATGTGTGTGTGCATGTGTGCATGCATGTGTGTGTGCATGTGTGCATGCATGTGTGTGTGCATGTGTGTGTGCATGCGTGCGTGCATGTGTGTGTGCGTGCATGTGTGTGTGCATGTGTGCATGCATGTGTGTGTGCATGTGTGCATGCATGTGTGTGTGCATGTGTGTGTGCATGTGTGTGTGCGTGTGTGCATGCATGTGTGTGTGCATGTGTGTGTGCATGTGTGTGTGCATGCGTGCGTGCATGTGTGTGTGCATGTGTGTGTGCATGTGTGTGTGCATGCGTGTGTGCATGTGTGTGTGCATGTGTGTGTGCATGTGTGCGTGCATGTGTGTGTGCATGTGTGCATGCATGTGTGTGTGCATGTGTGTGTGCATGTGTGTGTGCATGCGTGCGTGCATGTGTGTGTGCATGTGTGTGTGCATGTGTGTGTGCATGCGTGTGTGCATGTGTGTGTGCATGTGTGTGTGCATGCGTGCGTGCATGTGTGTGTGCATGCGTGCGTGCATGTGTGTGTGCATGTGTGTGTGCATGCGTGTGTGCATTATTTGCATTGTGTATGAATCTGTGTGACACGCCCATTGTATGTGGTTTGTAAAGGCATGTGAGTGTGATTGTTTGTCTACAAGTCATGCTGTCATCAATTGTGTGTGATGTATCTTTTCATGTTTTGCATGTGGCATCATGTTGTGTTCTATGTAATAAATCATGTTTTCATTGCATTCAGATTGGTGATACGTTTAAACTCAGGATGGTTGTGTGTGCATGCCTGCGTGCATGTGTGTGTGCATGCGTGCGTGCATGTGTGTGTGCATGTGTGTGTGTGTTCGCTACTGTGTTGGCACATCTGCGAACATAACAGATTGATTGTTGCATTGCATGTTTGCATTGCATTTGCAGGAGCTGAATTGTTAATCAACGGGCAGCCATTTGCAGCTATTCATGCCTGGGTCCAAGAGTTTGAAGACATGCCTGGTATGTCTTTCTCATGTCAGTCTGTCATGGCAGCATTCAAAATTCCACTTGTTCGCTTGCTCGTGACACCTGGATTTGCCACCAGACAAGTGAAATTATTGTTGCCCGTGGGTGTAGGCCAGCACGGCTCTTCTCAGCAAAATCTACACAGTCTAGCATGCATTGCCTTTGTCAAGGTTATCAGCAGTTTTCAATACACACTATTCAACTGTAAATATTGAAGGTAAGATAAGTAGGGTTTGAAATGTAGTTGTAGGACAAGTGAATTGTTTTTTGTGCTTCTCTTCAGGACAAGTAAAACATTTGACAAATTTGAACCCTACATGAACTACAGCATCACTCAAATAGCACATCGTAGATGAAGTAAAATTGTTTTGAGACATTACAGAACATTCTTTATTCTTTAGGATAGTTCACTTTCATAATAACACCATTATTATTGTTAACGTATCTGACAATTTATATATGGAAAGTAACCTACTTTAAAAGATGTCTCCACTATGAATGGTGTCCTGGTTTGATTACAAGCTTCCGTTCTACATGAGTGCAAGCAGTGTTCTCTGTAAATATACTGAGCACATTGGATATATTAAAACAGTAAATGTACTGTCACTCAAGAAACTTAACAATGCATTTATTGCTGATATCGATAACACACTTTTTTGCATTTTCAGCATATACAGTCCTGGGTTTTTTATATGAATAATTTTTAATAAACTAATATCCTATATAATACGGGGACAGTCTCCACATGAGGCACCATATTTTAACAACCTCTGTATTCACCCCAGTCTGCCGTATGTACACAGAAGCCAAGATGTGTGGTCCAAAGGGAGATGCTCTGCTTCACTCCATCCTCTTCTCCCTCCTCGTGCAAGGTCGACTGAGGTCAGCGATAGAGTTCGTTGAGTTTCTCCTTCGACAGAATGACTTGTCAAGCGCCGTTGCCCTCTGTTGGAAGAGTTGGCAGTCGGATGTGTTAACGCTGCCACTTCAGCAGGCATGTGATGCTCTAGGACGTTTGCGTCTGTTTGATTTAATTTTAAAGACAATCTTCGTTTTCTGTACCTCTCAGATCTAGTTGACACTTCTCCACATTAGACAATGGTATATGTATAAGTCGATTTAAAAAACAAATCATTTTGTTGATTGTAAGAAAATTGAAAAAATCATCCTAGCTGCTTTTTCACCATCAAGTGCAAAGTAATTTGTCTTAGAGAGGTCAGTGACTCCTGTTTATTAAATACTATGTAATACACTGATGTCTCCTAAGTAATGCATGCATACCATGCTAGATAAGAATTTACCTTTTAGTTCAGTGTCACTTTTTTGCATTGAAGTCCATTCAGTGTTAATTGAACTCCATAATTCAGTGCTATTCCAGCCATATCCATTTCATTATCATTGTTAAACTGTTCAGTTTCACCCCTTCGGCACTTTTGGCATGATTGCACTGATGCATGTAATTAAATCTTGTGTTCGCTTCCCCAGACCGACACCAGTACACCGCCAGTGTACATTCACAACCGTTTGGTGCGCCACCTGGTGCAGTCCCTGGCACGCATCATGGCCGCTTACTTCACCAACAGCGCCCTCTTTGTGTTCCCCCCTCACGCCCCAAAAAGAATCCCCCCACTACACACGCAGTATTTCGTTGGTAAGAATGTTATCTCTTTCTGTTTTATGATTTCTGTAATTTAATAAAAAAATTTTAATCTGTCTGTATACTGGAATGTATAAATAATTTGCTATTGTATTGATTTTAACTATACTTTTTGCAGTTTTGTTTGCCATTAGTATTTGTTTAAATAAAATTAAGGTTACAAAAGCAATGGTAAAATTTATGATTATAATTACAGAAACTTGATTTAGATTATCACAGTTCATTACTGTTCCAGTTATAATTAAACCCAGGTTTGTCAACAACACATGATATTTCACTGATTTCTTTTACAGATTTTGCTGATATGCGTTTTTATTGACCTCAGATAATGTCCTACAATGTCATAAACATTGTTAAAACAATCTTAATTTTAATATGAAACAGGATGGTAAAATAAATGTTTACTGACCAGATTCAAGGGTGGTGCCCTTGGACCGTGATCACATGACTTGCACCGTGAGTCACGACCAGCTGGGTGACATCTGGACCACGGAGCGTGCCATCCAGTACTTGTTGTTGAGTGGCCTACTGCCAGAGGCCGTGTGGTTGACTCATGCTCTCGGTGACTGGAAGAGCGCCTTTGTGATGGGTGTTGGTTGGTCCTATCACCACCAGGTGGCCACCAGAATCTACAAGAGGTACTTGGTTTGTGACAAGGCTTGACATTGATAATAATGCCTGGTTTTAACTTCTCAAGTGTGCCGCATTCAGCTATGTTGATGGACCAGCATTGTGGGAAATAAATTAGGATACTAAGAAAATAATAATCTGTTTGATGTCGGTTCATTCTCACAGATGCAGAAGGCGGTTTCCATGAGTATACGTAAATGAGTTTGTTATAATGTAATTCACAATGTGATTTATGTATAACATGCTCAACTGCTTAGCAAATTAATCACATGGCTCAGAATCATCTATGACATTAACAGTAGATTTACATTTAACACGCCAGCAACATTGCTCATATGATAGCTGTTTAACACTCAGCCATTTCGTGATATATTTTATTTAAATTCATGGTGTTTCTTTACACGAAAAACACTAGGTAAAAAATGTTATGTGCAATATCTGTGTGGGAATGTTTGTAGAGAGGTCATAATGCAATATTAATATCATCCATATACATAACCATTATTATCATTGTTTGAAAGAGCAAAACTTCATGAAGATCACGTGCATAATTTTGACTGAGACACGGGTAAACCACAATGTAGCAAATTCATGGGTTACAGTTTTCTGGATTTGTACCTGTAAGCAATTGTATGTACTACCATTCTCCATGACAGACGAAAGACCCTCCAGTTGCCCCCTGGCTTACAGCCTCAGTCTGTCTTACAAGACCATCTCACCAGCATCTTCCAGCTGTCTAGTGGTGATTCAGAGGCTGGTAGGGTTGATGATGCCTTGGCACAGTCAGGTGAGTTAATAATAATACTGTTTTTCTATAACGCTAATTCCCGGATGGTGGATCGATGCGCTGTACAATAACTATAATAAATGTATATTAATAAATAAAAATAAATAAACTATATAACTTATATATATATATATATATATATATATATATATATATATATATACGTAGAGAGAGGAGAGAGAAAGAATGACACATGTTGATGACACTACTACTAATAAGACAAAAGGCTATTGAAAGGAAGAATAAGTTAAGAAGCATATAATCTATCCTTACCTTTGTTTATATAGAGCCCAGTAGAAATGCATTTATAATAAGGCAATGAATTATGCAACTTGCTTTATCTCTATTCATTGATATTTACAGTGATTTGTTATTTTGATTTATAAATTCATTTTACAACCCGAAGATGCTTCTTTTGGCACATTGTATATGATATGATGGTTGCCGCTTTTGGGAAGTTACAAACTAACATCTGTAAGTGTTGCATAAAACAGTTTGCCAAGTATTACAAGACTTGGTTCATCTGTTAAGAGAGAATGTTGATAAGTCAGACTTCATAAAATGTGAAAATGCAGTAGTAAAGAGCATATTGTTTGGTTTCTCTGCAGACACCTCTCAACTGCCACCTACGGTTGTCGAGGGCGACAAGTTAGATCAACTGAAGCATTGCCTTGGAGACCTGTTGCTAGCGGCAACCATCAGCCATGTGTCAACAGTGCCTTGGTTACTCGAGTCGCTGAGTGAGCAGCTAGGGACCTTGTGTCGGGATTTTGCGCCCCTGGTACCTGAGGGCCTCTACCTGCCTGCTCCACCTGTCTACTGCCCCCAGCCAGCCACTGCTGACAAGGTCAGAGGCCATTTTGTTCCATTTTTCATGAATGGAAAAGAAGGATTTTATGATTTTAAACACCAAAAGAAGTTAATACAAAACCAACTATTTGCAACCTTAATCAATGTTTTCATGTCAGTGATTAAATCAGAATGTTGTGTCAGAGTGGAAGATTCTAACGAAAAGTCCTGTTTCCTGACAGCTGACATCTTTCTTGTGTCAAGTGGCTTGTCCACCAAGCACCAAGATGTGACTTGTTTGTGACATGTCATTTTTGAAGGTTTGATTGACACATATATGAATATGCCAGCTCATTTAGTGGTGTCACATGTTCCATTTAATTCAGAAACTGAGTGACGTGTTTGCCTCCATGAACAACTCTTGTATTACCGTGCACTATGCTGACACAACATTTGTACAAGTTACAATGATAAAAGTAAACTGATGATGGTTTACATTGTAAACTTCTGTACTGACCACCAGACTGGGGATATATACTAATGCGGGAAACATGGGATATACTAATGCGGGCAAAATGGGATATATACTAATGCTGGCAAAATGGGATATATACTAATGCAGGCAAAATGGGATATATACTAATGCGGGCAAAATGGGATATACTAATGCTGGCAAAATGGGATATATACTAATGCGGGCAAAATGGGATATACTAATGCGGGCAAAATGGGATATACTAATGCGGGCAAAATGGGATATATACTAATGCGGGCAAAATGGGATATACTAATGCGGGCAAAATGGGATATACTAATGCGGGCAAAATGGGATATACTAATGCGGGCAAAATGGGATATATACTAATGCGGGCAAAATGGGATATACTAATGCGGGCAAAATGGGATATACTAATGCGGGCAAAATGGGATATACTAATGCGGGCAAAATGGGATATACTAATGCGGGCAAAATGGGATATATACTAATGCGGGCAAAATGGGATATATACTAATGCGGGCAAAATGAGATATACTAATGCGGGCAAAATGGGATATACTAATGCGGGCAAAATGGGATATATACTAATGCGGGCAAAATGGGATATACTAATGCGGGCAAAATGGGATATATACTAATGCGGGCAAAATGGGATATACTAATGTGGGCAAAATGGGATATATACTAATGCGGGCAAAATGGGATATATACTAATGTGGGCAAAATGGGATATACTAATGCGGGCAAAATGGGATATATACTAATGCGGGCAAAATGGGATATATACTAATGCGGGCAAAATGGGATATATACTAATGCGGGCAAAATGGGATATACTAATGCGGGCAAAATGGGATATATACTAATGCGGGCAAAATGGGATATACTAATGCGGGCAAAATGGGATATACTAATGCGGGCAAAATGGGATATACTAATGCGGGCAAAATGGGATATACTAATGCGGGCAAAATGGGATATACTAATGCGGGCAAAATGGGATATACTAATGCGGGCAAAATGGGATATACTAATGCGGGCAAAATGGGATATACTAATGCGGGCAAAATGGGATATATACTAATGCGGGCAAAATGGGATATACTAATGCGGGCAAAATGGGATATATACTAATGCGGGCAAAATGGGATATACTAATGTGGGCAAAATGGGATATATACTAATGCGGGCAAAATGGGATATATACTAATGCGGGCAAAATGGGATATACTAATGCAGGCAAAATGGGATATACTAATGTGGGCAAAATGGGATATACTAATTCGGGCAAAATGGGATATACTAATGCGGGCAAAATGGGATATACTAATGCGGGCAAAATGGGATATATACTAATGTGGGCAAAATGGGATATATACTAATGCGGGCAAAATGGGATATACTAATGTGGGCAAAATGGGATATACTAATTCGGGCAAAATGGGATATACTAATGCGGGCAAAATGGGATATATACCAATGTGGGCAAAATGGGATATACTAATGCGGGCAAAATGGGATATATACTAATGTGGGCAAAATGGGATATACTAATTCGGGCAAAATGGGATATACTAATGTGGGCAAAATGGGATATATACTAATGTGGGCAAAATGGGATATACTAATTCGGGCAAAATGGGATATACTAATGCGGGCAAAATGGGATATACTAATGCGGGCAAAATGGGATATACTAATGCGGGCAAAATGGGATATATACTAATGCGGGCAAAATGGGATATACTAATGCGGGCAAAATGGGATATATACTAATGCGGGCAAAATGGGATATACTAATGTGGGCAAAATGGGATATATACTAATGCGGGCAAAATGGGATATATACTAATGCGGGCAAAATGGGATATACTAATGCGGGCAAAATGGGATATACTAATGCGGGCAAAATGGGATATACTAATGCGGGCAAAATGGGATATACTAATGCGGGCAAAATGGGATATACTAATGCGGGCAAAATGGGATATACTAATGCGGGCAAAATGGGATATACTAATGCGGGCAAAATGGGATATATACTAATGCGGGCAAAATGGGATATACTAATGCGGGCAAAATGGGATATATACTAATGCGGGCAAAATGGGATATACTAATGGGGCAAAATGGGATATACTAATGCGGGCAAAATGGGATATATACTAATGCGGGCAAAATGGGATATACTAATGCAGGCAAAATGGGATATACTAATGTGGGCAAAATGGGATATACTAATTCGGGCAAAATGGGATATACTAATGCGGGCAAAATGGGATATATACTAATGTGGGCAAAATGGGATATACTAATGCGGGCAAAATGGGATATATACTAATGTGGGCAAAATGGGATATATACTAATGCGGGCAAAATGGGATATACTAATGTGGGCAAAATGGGATATACTAATTCGGGCAAAATGGGATATACTAATGCGGGCAAAATGGGAAACAATAAATGGGATATACTAATGCGGGCAAAATGGGATATATACTAATGTGGGCAAAATGGGATATACTAATTCGGGCAAAATGGGATATACTAATGTGGGCAAAATGGGATATATACTAATGTGGGCAAAATGGGATATACTAATTCGGGCAAAATGGGATATACTAATGCGGGCAAAATGGGATATACTAATGCGGGCAAAATGGGATATATATACTAATGCGGGCAAAATGGGATATACTAATGCGGGTAAAATGGGATATATACTAATGTGGGCAAAATGGGATATACTAATGCAGGCAAAATGGGATATACTAATGCGGGCAAAATGGGATATACTAATGCGGGCAAAATGGGATATAGTAATGCGGGCAAAATGGGATATACTAATGTGTGCAAAATGGGATATACTAATGCGGGCAAAATGGGATATACTAATGCGGGCAAAATGGGATCAACAATTGTGATTGTTAGGCCGTCTTGTTTTTGTATTTTTCATTGAAAAACATTAAAAATGCAATTTACTTTGACAATATGCCTGTTTCTATAGATCGCTTAATTTAACTAGTAGCTCACTAAGTTACATAAAGATGTGATGTATATGGATTACATAAGTATACAGGAATAGTAACCCGCCCAAGGTACGGCAGTCAAATTCACAAAGAAGTATGACATTTTGCTTAGCCGACCTTACCATATTGCATATCTTGGCTATTCTTATTGTAGTTTACTAGCGCTAATATATCAGTTACTAAAAAATAACTATTCTGAATATGTAGGACCGCGTCACATTAGCGAATGACACAACTAAATATGCATCCCATATTTCCTGGATCAAAGTCCCATTTTACCCGTATATGCGGGTAAAATGGGAAGTTTGCAGGTAAAATGGGATAGTCCGATTTTATCAAAATATAATGATGTCAACAAAAAACCAATACCATGCACAGTTATGTTTTGGTGTGTTTGGCCGATACACAACAAACTGTTACTCTAATGCACAAAATGTGGGTGCGACGAACAGCGAAATGTTAACTCTCCCATATTGCCCGGGTTTCCCCTACTTAAACAAGTAGGTAAAGATCCAAATGGGGAGAAATTAGGATATACTTTTTTTTTAATGTTACACAATTACTGAATATTTGAAAACTGAAATGATAAATTGTTTTAATTCAATTTATATACTATAATGTTATCATCCTATTTCTTAAAAATGTAATTGATTTATTTATTATTTTAAATAAAGTTTATTATTGTCATTTATTATAAGTATTTTACACACACACACACACATATATATATATATATATATATATATATATATATATATATATATATATATATATATAGTGAGCTACTAGTTATACATATTTATAATAATTATATTAATTTTTTTAATAATTACAGTTTCATTACAATTTATTTTTAAATATTTATTACTGTTAATATTTCATTAGTATTGCTGTGAATTATATATTTTATCTAAAGCTTTATTGTATGTATATGTGTGTATTTATGTAAGTGTGTTGAGTGATGATGGCACATTGAAAATCACGACTTAGTTGTGACATGGTTATCATCACAAAATAAAACTTTTACTAAATGCAGATCCAGTTTGTGAACTGTTCGTTGTAAAGTGTACTTACGCCAGTGTTTGTTTGTGCAGACATCTCTGTCCCAGTCGGTGCAGACAGAGTTGGACCTGCGGCGACGTGTGTCGTCCATCATTCGACTCATGCTGCTGGTGCTGGACAGTTCGGCCACCCTACTGCCCTCCTCCCGCTGGTACGTCACCAAGGTGATGGACGCCTTCAGCAAGTCTCAGAAAGCACAGGTAGGTACATCCTGAGTGTCACCAGCACAGTTAGTGGATCATAGGGCTGATTGTCACCAGCAGAGCTAGTGGATCATAGAGCTGAGCATCAACAGCTGAGCTAGTGGATCATAGGGCTGAGTGTCACCAGCAGAGCTAGTGGATCATAGAGCTGAGCGTCAACAGCTGAGCTAGTGGATCATAGGGCTGAGCGTCAACATTAGAGCTAGTGGATCATAGAGCTGAGCGTCAACAGCTGAGCTAGTGGATTACAGCAGCAGAGCTAGTGGATCATAGCAGCAGAGCTAGTGGATCATAGAGCTGAGCGTCAACAGCTGAGCTAGTGGATTACAGCAGCAGAGCTAGTGGATCATAGCAGCAGAGCTAGTGGATCATAGAGCTGAGCGTCAACAGCTGAGCTAGTGGATTACAGCAGCAGAGCTAGTGGATCATAGCAGCAGAGCTAGTGGATCATAGAGCTGAGCATCAACAGCTGAGCTAGTGGATCATAGAGCTGAGCATCACCAGCAGAGCTAGTGGATCATAGAGCTGAGTGTCAACAGCTGAGCTTGTGGATCATAGAACTGAGCATCAACAACATGGATGCAACGAATTTGTTTTGCTTACATTGTGTTCGTAATTACGAAACTGTAACACTAACGTGGTACACCAGGCTACTTTCAATGAGTTTTCCAAATAAAAGCGCTAAAGATCACTGAAAAAGGAATATCACTATGAGATGAAAGTTTGCCATGGATAGGCTGATAGCAACTGCTGCTGACTGGACTTTGTTTACCATTTAATTGCAGGATGTGGATGAACTGGTGGTTGACATTGAAATCCTGCAAGATGGCTTCCTCTCAAGACCTTCAGATTTTGAAGGTCACGAGTCGGACCCAGCCATCCGTGTCATCATTGGCTGCTTCCGTGAGCTGTGCACCATTGTCTGGATGCTGTATGTGAGGGACGAACTGTCACTGGCACTACGTCACAAGGCCACACTGCTGCAGAACAAGGTGGGCACTTGTTCCTGACTGATAAGTCTCTTTTTCAGTAGGTCTTTAAATGCTCTTACAATGAGTATTTAGGCGAGGACACCTATCATTTATGGTAATACAGGAAAGGTCTTTTATGGTGCCACATCCAATTGCCTTTAGCACACCACCACCTGACAGACCTGTTCATTTAATTTAACACTTCACCACCTGACAGACTTAACACTCCACCACCTGACAGACCTGTTCATTTACTTTAACACTCCACCACCTGACAGACCTGTTCATTTAATTTAACACTTCACCACCTGACAGACTTAACACTCCACCACCTGACAGACCTGTTCATTTAATTTAACACTTCACCACCTGACAGACTTAACACTCCACCACCTGACAGACCTGTTCATTTAATTTAACACTTCACCACCTGACAGACTTAACACTCCACCACCTGACAGACCTGTTCATTTAATTTAACACTTCACCACCTGACAGACTTAACACTCCACCACCTGACAGACCTGTTCATTTACTTTAACACTTCACCACCTGACAGACCTGTTCATTTACTTTAACACTTCCACCACCTGACAGACCTGTTCATTTAAACACTCCACCACCTGGCAGACTTAACACTCCACCACTTGACAGACCTGTTCATTTACTTTAACACTTCACCACCTGACAGACTTAACACTCCACCACCTGACAGACCTGTTCATTTAATTTAACACTTCACCACCTGGCAGACTTAAACTCCACCACCTGGCAGACTTAACACTCCCACCTGGCAGACTTAACACTCCCACTTGGCAGACTTAACACTCCCACCTGGCAGACTTAACACCACCACCTGGCAGACTTAACACTCCACCACCTGGCAGATTTAAAATTCCACCACCTGGCAGACTTAACACTCCACCACCTGGCAGACTTAACACTCCACCACCTGGCAGACTTAACACTCCACCACCTGGCAGACTTAACACTCCACCACCTGGCAGACTTAACACTCCACCACCTGGCAAACTTAACACTCCACCACAGACCTGTTTATTTGCTACATTATCGTGGAAGCATTCAGCCATACTGTACTTGCTATGTAAAAACTATTTTTTTACAATTTTATTCGTCTAATGTTAATGTCTTCTAATGTGTTGGTTATTCTATGGAAAATAGGTTTATGTAGTATCATCATTTGTAAAATGTTTTTGTGTGTGTGTGTTATATACATATTTATTTTGGTGTATTAATCTTTTTAATAATCTTAGATACTTTTCATAATATTTTGCTTCTGAATGGTGATATCTTCCATGGTTCATGGCACCGGGCACAGAGAAATGCTATTAAGTTATTCTTTTCTATCATGCATAAAATATGTTTTATCGGTTGTAAATAACTTCAAATTGTGAATAGGGAATACTGAATGTGTGAATGATGTTGCTCTATTTGAACTGAAATGTGACTGATGTGATGTCTTTCAGCTGAGTGAAGGTGACCAGACCTCGGCAGACTGGGAGAAACTCTGCAGGAAGGCACTCACTTGGGCTGAGCACCTACTCCCGTTTAGCCACTACCTACAGGGAGAGACGACCCTTCCCTCCATCCTCATATCCCTTGTCATTGAGCTGCCACTAGATGGCGACTCTGCACGTCTCCTCGCCCATCACTTCTATGACCTGGAGCACCTGGAGGCCGAAGTACAGGACAAGATGTCGTGGGTGCTGAAAGAATGGCAGGGAATATTTGTCAGCGGCAAGCATGTCGACGGAATTCGCCACCAGGCGGCGTCGGCACACGGAGAAACGTTGTCCTCGTGCTACCAGAAAATGGCGCAGAAAATGGATAGGGTTCTGCGGCAGAAAAGGAAACTCTTCGGGCAGTACCATGAGCAGGTGTTCGCCAATATGGCTGCCAGCAGCGGCTACGGAACAGACAGCCAGTTTTCACAAAACACGACTCCGTGCATCGGGTCGCGCCCCATGGAGAGCCAAGAGGATTATTTGCGATTTCTCGATTTGTTTTACGCCGTGTCATTCAGTGATGCCGTGGGCAATGAAAATGAACGAGAGCGCCCCCTGTTGGTGAAATATTCCAGCGAGGTACAGAACAACGAGCTAAACTCGCTGTCGAATCAAGTGATTGGGAAGCTGCAGAGACGGGAGTCGGCTCGGAGCGGGAGCAGCGTAGCGGTCGTGTCCCCGCGTAGACCACCGTTGTCTCCAAGACGGGCAGCCGGACTCATCCAAGACAGGACTGCCCACAGTCCACGCGGGAAGCTGACTGAGAAGCAACATCTATTGAAGCAGCACGCAGGTGGCAGGTTCCTTGAGCGCAGACACAGCACCGAGGAGTTGATGGGATGTCTGCAGCGTGCCAAGGCATCGACCCCGCGAATGGCCGAACTCAAGAGAAGACGCAGCTTCAACGAGATGCCACCGTGCCAGAAGGAGAAGGCGGGTGACACTGTTGACGGTCACAAGTCTGACGACTGCCTCGCTGAACTTCTGCCCCAGTCCTGGCTGCTTGATAAGATGGAGTTCGGCTCCGGTTATGACAAGCTGGAGCAGCTCCTGGAATGGCTCAATAGATGGGGTGGCCGGAGCCATGTTCTCGACGCACATTTTGGCAAGAAGGGGGCGCTGCATGACGTGGATGTGAAGCCTGCAATCAGAGTGCGCGTCCAGTCGAGAATGATCATGTACAGTCTGTGGCTCCTCGAAAACTGTTATTACCCAACTCCGTCGCCTGCAGGTGACAGCACGGTCGTCACCGTGAATATGCTGCACTCATCTGAGCTGGACCGTTCGACAGCCGCACTGCCACCAGCCCCACCTGTGGTGCCATCTGGTGGCTCAGTGGACAATATTGTCGTCAATTCAGTCGTCCGTCGAAAAAAGAATAAGAACAAGAACAACAATGAGAAGAAGTCAAAAGAGAAACCGACATCATCGACGGTTGATGCCATCGCCGACAGCAGCAGCAGCCTGTATGATGCAATGACAGTGACGTCGCTGACATGTACGTCATCACGGGCGGCACCACGACATACAGCAAGGAGACTGAGTTATGATGAAGTCGACGTTACCGTGGACGTTCATAAATTGTCTACCAACAGGTATGTCCTTGTCTTCAAATGTTTTGAATGTCATCCCGATTCCAGTCTTACTTAAATTTGTGATACTGCAGTGTCTGTCAACGATGTAGTTGTCATGTGTGTCATCAGTGTCAATATCGTGTCAGTATGACTAATTGTCATCAGTATTACTATTTTGTCTGTCACCCACAATATTCCAGCTATATTGCATTTATTGGTTTTCTTTGTCACCTGTGGCCATTGTCATTGTGTCACACTGTCACAGATGTGTGTGTGTGTCAACATGCATACACACTATGATCATTTATGTATAATTCTGGGTCAGATGAGCCACCAGAGCCTTGTGATTATGATTAATTTTACAGTTTTATACGTTGTGAGCTTTGCTGCTGTGTGTCACCAACTGAAGGTCATGTGATTTATGTTGACAGTGAGGCGAGTGCGGAGACACTGAGTGTGAGTTCACTGCGAGGGAGTGAGCTGAGACAGACATTGGAACAGACCATGGAGAAACTGACACGCAAGTAGGAACTCTTTGTTACTTCTTGTGCTTCTCTTCATTCCTTGTGTATAAGGGTTGAACCTGATCCTTGATTTCAGGTTCTTGTTCCTCAGTTTTCTTGTACTATTATCGTCACCAACCATCTCAACTCATTTCGTCTTTGCAGTCTTCCCTTTCCAGTCTTCCCTTTCCAGTCTTCCCTTTGCAGTCCTCCCTTTCCAGTCTTCCCTTTCCAGTCTTCCCTTTTCCAAAAGGGTCTTCCCGGTTGGCAGGACTTCCGTATCCAGCCTCCCAAGGGCCCAAAAGGGTTTTCCCCTTTTCGTTTTGCATGGTAGGTCCCCAGGATTGCATATTTGGCCTATTTCAAACTATTTGATTATTTTCCCCCCCACTTTAGTAGTGAAATTCTCACCTTAAATTTGAAGATGTCATTTTCCCTGGGCCTTCCGAAAAGCTCTTCCTTTAGGTGCCTCTCTATTCTCCTTGCTCCAGCAATTCTCCCAACACAGTAGTTGTTTTCAAAACTTATGCCTTCTCCGGTTGTTTTTCTGCCGTTTTGTCTAGGTCATACAGGTAGGCTTGTAGCATTTCTTTAAGTTCTTACATGGCGCAGTATCCCGTCTGTCCTTACTCTGGTCGTAGTAGTGCTTTACACCTTACATGAGTCACAGATAGGCAGTCAGGCTGTGTCACTTGTAACATGAGTCACAGATAGGCAGTCAGGCTGTGTCACTTGTAACATGAGTCACAGATAGGCAGTCAGGCTGTGTCACTTGTAACGTGAGTCACAGATAGGCAGTCAGGCTGTGTCACTTGTAACATGACTCACAGATAGGCAGTCAGGCTGTGTCACTTTGTCAACATAGACGTCACAGATAGGCAGTCAGGCTGTGTCACTTGTAACGTGAGTCACAGATAGGCAGTCAGGCTCTGTCACTGGTAACGTGAGTCACAGATAGGCAGTCAGGCTGTGTCACTTGTAACGTGAGTCACAGATAGGCAGTCAGGCTGTGTCACTTGTAACATGAGTCACAGATAGGCAGTCAGGCTGTGTCACTTGTAACGTGAGTCACAGATAGGCAGTCAGGCTGTGTCACTTGTAACATGACTCACAGATAGGCAGTCAGGCTGTGTCACTTGTAACATGACTCACAGATAGGCAGTCAGGCTGTGTCACTTGTAACGTGAGTCACAGATAGGCAGTCAGGCTCTGTCACTGGTAACGTGAGTCACAGATAGGCAGTCAGGCTGTGTCACTTGTAACGTGAGTCACAGATAGGCAGTCAGGCTGTGTCACTTGTAACATGAGTCACAGATAGGCAGTCAGGCTGTGTCACTTGTAGCATGAGTCACAGATAGGCAGTCAGGCTGTGTCACTTGTAACATGAGTCACAGATAGGCAGTCAGGCTGTGTCACTTGTAACATGAGTCACAGATAGGCAGTCAGGCTGTGTCACTTGTAACGTGAGTCACAGATAGGCAGTCAGGCTGTGTCACTTGTAACGTGAGTCACAGATAGGCAGTCAGGCTGTGTCACTTGTAACATGAGTCACAGATAGGCAGTCAGGCTGTGTCACTTGTAACATGAGTCACAGATAGGCAGTCAGGCTGTGTCACTTGTAACATGAGTCACAGATAGGCAGTCAGGCTGTGTCACTTGTAACATGAGTCACAGATAGGCAGTCAGGCTGTGTCACTTGTAACATGAGTCACAGATAGGCAGTCAGGCTGTGTCACTTGTAACATGAGTCACAGATAGGCAGTCAGGCTGTGTCACTTGTAACATGAGTCACAGATAGGCAGTCAGGCTGTGTCACTTGTAACATGAGTCACAGATAGGCAGTCAGGCTGTGTCACTTGTAACATGAGTCACAGATAGGCAGTCAGGCTGTGTCACTTGTAACGTGAGTCACAGATAGGCAGTCAGGCTGTGTCACTTGTAACATGAGTCACAGATAGGCAGTCAGGCTGTGTCACTTGTAACATGAGTCACAGATAGGCAGTCAGGCTGTGTCACTTGTAACATGAGTCACAGATAGGCAGTCAGGCTGTGTCACTTGTAACATGAGTCACAGATAGGCAGTCAGGCTGTGTCACTTGTAACGTGAGTCACAGATAGGCAGTCAGGCTGTGTCACTTGTAACGTGAGTCACAGATAGGCAGTCAGGCTGTGTCACTTGTAACATGAGTCACAGATAGGCAGTCAGGCTGTGTCACTTGTAACATGAGTCACAGATAGGCAGTCAGGCTGTCTCACTTGTAACATGAGTCACAGATAGGCAGTCAGGCTGTGTCACTTGTAACGTGAGTCACAGATAGGCAGTCAAGGCTGTGTCACTTGTAACATGAGTCACAGATAGGCAGTCAGGCTGTGTCACTTGTAACATGAGTCACAGATAGGCAGTCAGGCTGTGTCACTTGTAACATGAGTCACAGATAGGCAGTCAGGCTGTGTCACTTGTAACGTGAGTCACAGATAGGCAGTCAGGCTGTGTCACTTGTAACGTGAGTCACAGATAGGCAGTCAGGCTGTGTCACTTGTAACATGAGTCACAGATAGGCAGTAAGCTGTGTCACTTGTAACGTGAGTCACAGATAGGCAGTCAGGCTGTGTCACTTGTAACATGAGTCACAGATAGGCAGTCAGCTGTGTCACTTGTAACATGAGTCACAGATAGGCAGTCAGGCTGTGTCACTTGTAACGTGAGTCACAGATAGGCAGTCAGGCTGTGTCACTTGTAACGTGAGTCACAGATAGGCAGTCAGGCTGTGTCACTTGTAACATGAGTCACAGATAGGCAGTCAGGCTGTGTCACTTGTAACGTGAGTCACAGATAGGCAGTCAGGCTGTGTCACTTGTAACATGAGTCACAGATAGGCAGTCAGGCTGTGTCACTTGTAACGTGAGTCACAGATAGGCAGTCAAGCTGTGTCACTTTTAACGTGAGTCACAGATAGGATCAGGCTGTGTCACTTGTAAGTGAGTCACAAAGGCAGTCAGGCTGTGTCACTTGTAAGTGAGT
This sequence comes from Ridgeia piscesae, assembly GCA_025642075.2. Classification (NCBI taxonomy): domain Eukaryota; kingdom Metazoa; phylum Annelida; class Polychaeta; order Sabellida; family Siboglinidae; genus Ridgeia; species Ridgeia piscesae. The sequence continues at coordinate 124,265 of JAODUO010000883.1, read as the reverse complement.
CACAGATAGGCAGTCAGGCTGTGTCACTTGTAACTGATCACAGATAGGCAATCAGGCTGTGTCACTTGTAACATGAGTCACAGATAGGCAGTCAGGCTGTGTCACTTGTAACGTGAGTCACAGATAGGCAGTCAAAGCTGTGTCACTTGTAACATGAGTCACAGATAGGCAGTCAGGCTGTGTCACTTGTAACATGACTCACAGATAGGCAGTCAGGCTGTGTCACTTGTAACATGAGTCACAGATAGGCAGTCAGGCTGTGTCACTTGTAACATGAGTCACAGATAGGCAGTCAGGCTGTGTCACTTGTAACATGAGTCACAGATAGGCAGTCAGGCTGTGTCACTTGTAACATGAGTCACAGATAGGCAGTCAAGCTGTGTCACTTGTAACGTGAGTCACAGATAGGCAGTCAGGCTGTCTCACTTGTAACGTGAGTCACAGATAGGCAATCAGGCTGTGTCACTTGTAACGTGAGTCACAGATAGGCAGTCAGGCTGTGTCACTTGTAACGTGAGTCACAGATAGGCAGTCAGGCTGTGTCACTTGTAACATGAGTCACATTTATAGGTAGCCAGGTGTTGTTACTCAGTATTTGAGTTCTGGCTTAGTAAGTTGTCACTTGTCAGGTTATTTTCATAAATAACATTGACAAGTTATCTTGGCACCATTTTAGCATCATGCTTGTGAACTCAAAAACCTGATTTCACTCTTTGAAATATATTTCACTTACCAGTAGATCTGTACAATCAGCATCAAGCAGCAGCTTCTTGCATTTTTGCTCCTTAAATTTCACAACAGATTCTGTTCAATGGTGGCGTTTCCTTATATGAGAGTAATGAGCTCTTTATAATGAAATGGTCCCGCTGTGTTGATGTGAGTGAATGAGATTATTTACTCAAGTATAACTTATGTAAGATGACAAACCGTCCCAGGACGTGTCTTCTGTCACTGGGGCCAGCTACACAAAGTGGTCGTCTGATGTGTTAGTTATGAGTGAGTTGTGAATGATTATGCAGCCTATTCATAAACTCTTTCATAGTATTCTGCCACTGGGATAGGTATGCAGCTAATCTTTTCTTCATTATTCATTCATTCATTCATTTATTCATTCACAGTGTACACAATATGTTAGGCCAGTGTTGAGTATTCTACATTGAAAGCTCAACTCTCTGTGTCTCATGTGATAACCAGGCCTGGAGTTTAGTATAATGTTTAGATAATAGACTATGTTGATGGCTAATTATGAACAGCTCAAAGAAAACAGACTTTCCTTTGGATGTGAGCAATTTAATAGCGATTGTATAATGTATTATATTGATTGATTTGTTAATTTGGTGAATAAAGATCCATGTTTATTAATCTTGGAACAGGGAAGATATATGTAGTGTTGTGTAACTTGTTATTATTAATTAATAGTCAGATTGGCACATGTGTATATGTGTTAGACATTTTCAGTAGTTGAGTCATTTCATTTTGTATTAATAGGCTTGCACTTAATTGCATGCCTTCACCATTTTAATTAATTGTATTCTTTGTTAAGGGACAAGCAAAAAAATAAAACCTAGGCAGTAATGTTTGGGAGTGGCTTTTGAATTAAGTTGAATTTTAATATGGTAATTGAGTATAGAAGAAATACAATAGTATTAGAGAACATTCATATCAGATATTTTCTTATGGTTCTTTTCCAATATTTCACAATATTAATATATCAAGAATACAACCAAAAATTTTGAAATGTTGTCTGTCACCTTGTATGATTTTCAAGATTTTCCAAAACCATGTATAATTGTGTTGATTTGTCCTAAATAATATCAAATCTACCCATTCACTTAAATGTTACCTTGTAAACAAACCAAATTAAAATGACACTTTTGCATGTAATTTTATATTTAAGTTCTAGATGGGTCTCATACTATTTTGTTCTCCACACTGAAGTGATTGTTACTCAGAAATCACGGTAATGTTGGACCTGTCTGAATTTTGGACGTAAAAGAACCACTGAGGACAACAAGCACCCTGGCAGTGACCACGCACCGTGCCAACACTGAACAGTCAGTTTGGCAATAATGCTCTGAGAAAAGCTGACTATTTAATGAGCCCTCATAAGACCATTGTAATGTGAACATTATACAGACTAGTAAGTTAATAGAACATTGTCGATCTCTGGAAACAACTGGAACTGTCTATTACATATCCATTATGCATGATTGGTTTTGACACAACCCCTCACTGAGCTGACAGTGCCACAGTTGGGTAACAATAACACCAATTGGCTAATGTGATATAAGCATTGAGCAGTAGCTTTGCCTGGACCTGAAAGTTGGTGTGTGCCCACTTGCCCACACTGCCTGTGTCACTGTGGCTGTGTACAGTCTGCTAGGGCCTGTGTGTGGTGTTACTGTAACTGTACACACAGTGGTGTAGTGGCAATACTGGTGTGGAAACATGGATAGGTTCTTTAGAAACACACTTTGCTGGTGAGTGTCAATGGAAGTGTTGGGTGGTGCTATTATTCCTGGCAGTGATCACAATAATTTATAAATATTTTCGTCGTTAAACTCAAATAAATAGTAAATGTTTTATGTGCCCAGTTTTATTTACGTTTTTTGCATTTTTATGTTTTTTGTTCGCTAGTGTTTTACATCATTGTAATATAAGCTATACCCGTATGTATAATATTCAAACTTTATTGATGCAATACAACATATATTGATCTAGTATAGCTATATTAGTGCACTACACTTGGGGCACTGTGAGTGTGTAGAGTTCAACAAATTGGTTCTGGTGTTCAACGTCCTGTACAACTAAACACCCACCAACCTTGCGTCATTGATTGCCTGCTATGTGCCACATTGGTCATTACGATCTGAAGACCTCGTTCCTGACTGTGCCGCAATATAACTGTGTGTGCCATGGCTGCTGATCCTTCTCTCATGGCTGACCATTTCTATGGAATCTGTTGCCAAAGGAATTGAGGCGGATCACATCGATGGACGCATTCAAAACAAAAATGCTCTATTTTAAACTATCTTTTAATGAATAATAGATTACCTTTACGGACGTGTGACAAATACCAACACGTGATAGAGTGATCATAGAGTGATTGAACACATTTATCTTGCGCCCTAACATTCGTCATATCAAATATTATTTTAATGTCTAGTTATTTGGGTGTTTACTGCTGTAGTACTATATGATTTTAATAATTATTTAGTTATAACATGTTATTATAGGTATTAATTTGTTTAAATAATTTCACATTTTATTAAATTTATTTGGTTTGCAATTTTGACCGTCTTAGTGTCATTTAATTTATTGATATTGTTTCATACAAGATTCCATACTCACAATTTCTAAATTTTATTTATTTATATATACGTAACTTCTATTGTTTTACAGACGGCTGTGTAAACATTACTGAACAGTCATACTCTGAAGACCAGTGTTTAAACAAAGTTTATTATTATTATTATTATTTTCTTCTAAGAACAACCAAGGTTCTCTCACTGGTAGTTAAGACATTTCACTTTGACTTGTCACTTAGTAATATAACTGACACATATAATTATAATAAGATAATAGTTCCTATTCTCTGTTGCAGCAGCACAAAAGCATCCACCAGTAAGGACAAACAGCCAAAGACTGGACAACAAAGTAAAACAAAGGCGAAGGCAGACTTGAACAGGACCCTCCCCTTCCCCCAGGATAAAACCCCTCCTCGGACACCCAAGACCAGTCATAGTACCAAGGGCGACAGACAGGTGGCACCAGTGGCTAAGGGTCATGACTCTGGAGACATTGCCCAGCAGATGCAGCATATGGTCAGAAGCGAACTGCGCAAAATCGTAAAGGTTAGATGTTCTTTACTGTCATGTGACCAGAATAAGTAAGATTAATTTTGGCTTACGACTGTGTTTGTAAATGTCAAACAGGTGCTTGTGTAACTTGATTATCAATGGTAGTATTTTAACATCTGCTAATCCAGTGTTTATATGGGTTTCTACAGATTTTTAGTTCATTGATTGTGTAAGTTCATGACAGGTTATTCTGTCTATGGGACAGTTTAATTCCCCTGACAGTGTATATTCTCACAGACACAGGTGAAGTGGGATAAATAAAATTCCGCAAGTTTCAAAACTGCAATAATAAAAGCAAAACAGGCAAGTTCTTATATAGAGCACATTACATTTACTTCTTGACAGACCTGGTCAATTGAACACCATCTCAATTCCTCTGGGAAGCAGGCTAGCTATCAGTCAGGTACAATATCCATCAGACTGTTACATTATTGTTATGTTGTTTTTCTACCTATCCATTCACCCTCCGTGTCTTCTTCCTGGCCCGTACAAGTTCTCCATGAGTTGTGTTGTCTTCAGGCCCAGCAGCAAGGCATGCTGGCCATGCTGAGTGCCCTCAACACAGAGTCAGCGACAGAGGACAGCATCTGCTCACCACCTAGACATCACCAGAGGGCGCCACCCCACCGCCACCCACAGGCGGAGCTGACGGAGAGTGACGTGACGCCCATACAGAGTGATGACTCACTGTTTCTGCGATCTCCGCCCTACGACAAACCGCTCACCATGTCTGAGTTGGCCGACAGTGAGAGTATGAAGTCACCTGACCAGGGGGGCGTCACCCACGCCCTACATGAACTGCGACTGCTGGAGGGTGACCAGAGACGCCCCAGACACGGCACTCACGGGAAGGAGAACCGACAAAGCCGAGCACCAATCGGAGTGAGTCCCCACACTTCAGGGACCCCCCATGGAGCACCATTGCGGGAATGGAACGGGATCTCACAATCGGGAATTGCGTCTTGTCCGAGAAGCACCGCCCCAGAATACGCGAATGTGCCGCAGGCGTGGTCAAATCAGCCTCCAGATCAGTACAGCTGGTCTAACACAGTACCCACAATGCCACTGCTGCATATCGATAACTCGTCATCGTACCGATCACCGATCAGTGCGCTGATGCAGAATGGTGCACCAGTGGGGGCTGGCTACTTCGGTAGTTTCGGCCTGCCGAGGTTACCCCCTCCACCCCCTCCACCTCTGCCACCCAGGTGTATGCTTGTGCCCCAGCAAACACAACTCTTCCCTATGCCTCTGTTGCATCTGGGGACTGACACGAAGCAGTTTGTTCACATAGAGAACACAGGAGGTGTACCGTGTCTGATACCTCCCCAGGAGATAATTGCATATGAACACAGCCGCTATGGCACTAACCTGCTGCAGCAAACACATAGCGCGGAGCCAGGGATGAAGTCACATGACTCAGAGCGGCAAACAAGGGGTCATGGTTCAGAGGACAGTTCTGAGCAGCGGTTGGTGTCAACTGCACAGCAAACTGTGTCAATCGGAGGCAAGTTGCTCCTCGTAGACGTTGAGCCGTTTGCATCTCGCGATGACAGAGACACCAAGAAAAGGTAACAAAATCTGCCTTTTTAGTTAATCAGTGTTCTTTAATCGGCTGTTTTAGGGGTTTATTGAGATTTTGTCTGTGTTGTATGAGGTTGTTGGTGTATTTGAAGTTTTAGAGGTGAAGTTGAGCTGTTTAAAAAATATTTGTTTTCAGTATTCACGATATGTTGACCTTTGTTTTCCATGATCAGAGCAGTCTTTTATATTACCATTGAGTTCAGATTGCAGACCTGGGCTCTATAGAGGTCAGTGAAACATGTGCTTTTGTTATCTTGTGAAAACAGTTTGTGTGAATTCATTGAGTCTACTTGGAAGGCAGTTGAGTTGAATTCATCTAAATAACCTCGGACATGATATGACACCTGGTTACTATATTGAGATTGTGTTATCAATTTACATCCACAAATCATTGTATGTAGCATCAGTAGTGATCACATATCAAAAACACAGATTTGTGAAATAGATTTTGTGATTTTATATTGGTGTAGAACGTTTCACTCTGGTGTTGTTTACAAAAACAATCGTAATTTGAAAAAATCTTAAATATAACCAGTTGCAACACAGCAATTTTAATAGCATATTTTATTCCCACATTCTGTGTGCAGTGTAATTCGTTGCTTTATGTTTGATGTTTGATGTTTGATCTGCCACCAGAGTGACGAGGCGAATGAAGAAGACTGATTTGGCAAATGCAGTTGCACAACGACTTTCTGAGACGCCTCACAAGAAACACAGGAAGAAACAATTAAAATCACCGACCCCTGAGCACCACAAATCAAAGACACACCAAAAAATTAGGTCAAAAAAGTCGAGGTCAAGGACACCCAAAAGCAGCAGGTCAAGGACACCGACAAGTAGTAGGTCAAGGACTCCAAGAAAGTCAAGAACTAAAGGTTCTAGATCAAGAACGCCTACAAGTAGTAGATCCAGGACACCGAAACGAGGAAGGTCAAGGACACCAAAAAGAGGACGATCAAGGACACCAAAAAGAGGAAGGTCAGGGACACCAAAAAGAGGACGATCGAGGACACCAAAAAGAGGAAGGTCAAGGACACCACAACGACACAAGGTACTGTTTAGTGTTAGCAAGTATATGACAAAGGGCAGGTTTCATGACGATGTTATGTGGGGATCAGTTTGCAGTGGATATTACAGGAAACATGTTTTACAATGAAATATTTATAATTATTTATAAATAATAAAACAAATTATAGGCAAATGTGGATGGCATTTTAAGGGTTGCACAAATTCATGCTTTGACAACTTCCTGAAATCAGTTGTTGTTTGTTTTAAAGTTTTCCGTAGTACAAAGATGTCGTGGATCTTCCCCTTGGTGGAATGTATTGCCACTTATGTGTGCTACTGACAATATGTATATGTAGTTATTGTCTTGAATGTATTTGACATTGTGTCTTCTCTCTATACATATATGTAACTCAGAACAACTGCACAGAGTTGTGTACATTGAGTATTTGTATAATTAAATAAAGAACCAACTTCAAATTATAGTCAGCTTTTCACATACAATCAGTATTCTTTATGTGAGAACATGTAATAGCAGTATTCCGATTGTTTTCAGAAGTCACCGAGGCGGCCTGCTGGAAGTGACGACGAGCCAATCAAACTTGATGAAGGCTATGCCCTTTCAAGAGGTAGTCGTGGTGTTATTTTGTTTTTCTTCCTTTGTATTTTTCAGTGCCAGCCAAAACTGTGCTGACATACAAGAAATGCCAAGCATTATTTTAACTTACACACCATTCTAAGCCTGTGTTTTTATGTGCTAATGTTCAAATGTTACTTAGAAAACTATACATTTCCTGAACTAACAGATAATTTTGTATTTAGTTTCAGAAACATAATGCTCACGTGACACAGCATGTGTCTACAAATGTCTACAAATCCATATGAATCATGTAAACTAGTTTTATAGTGGCTACTGTGATAGCCAGAGGCATAACTGTTTTTCACAAAATCATTCAATTTTGTATTTTAACCATCTATGAAATTTGAAGACAAATTAAACTGCTTTGAATGAGGTAGAAAAAGAATAGAGGGACTTCATAAAAAAATATTCAGTGGTACCACTATCAACCTTTACAATGATAAACTACATCTGTGTAAAAGTATTTTTAAGTGCAAATGTTGTGCATTACTGTGATATTCCTGAATTTAATTTAAAAGAACTTAACTGCTGGACTTTTTATGTTGAGTGCATTGATATGTTCTGCCCTGAGGATCATGTGATCATGTAATAGTGCTCTTTCTTGGCTGCCAGTGACTGTTGTTACAATGTTGCCAGGGTTATTTGACCACTACCTCAACAAGCAGGATGACCTGGGGTCAGCAGTGGACACAAATGCAGCCATACAGTATCGGGCAGCTACAGCCATTACTGGACAGCCTAGGGTACGTAGTTGTAGACTGTTACTCACAGTCACCACGGTCTACTTGGTTTTCTACAAAATATCAGATTAAATTGTATCATAATTAGGTGCTCTACTTTTGATCTGTTGGATTAATGTTATCAAGTTCTTGTATGCGTTTGGGTTATAATTATATAGAGATTCTTATTTATATTTCATAACCGAGTCCAACAAAATTTTCTATTGTATATTTTATAATGTTATTTCTCTATACACAATTAATTTATGAAATAACAACTTGTTTAAATATGTTACATCTCTGCTTTGGACTTTTAATTAAACAAATATATTTGTAGGACAAATTCTGTGGTGTTCTGAAACCGCAAAAATTTGCAGTTTTTATTATATGGAGTTATTTAAAAGATATTTTATCCATGATCTCATTAGCACTATATCAGTGCTTTTTATCACTATTTATGTGACTTGTTTCTACACGGCATGGATATGTTTATCAGTGCCTTGAACATATAACTGCATTAATATTATATAATCCTACAGCTGTAGTAACGTTTCCTACTCATTATAATGTTTGAGTCGTCATGTTTTAGCCGGAGCACCGAGACGTTGCCGTGGCAACAGACAGCTCCCTCACTGACCAGAGACCTACGCGGGATACAGGTCAGTCTTCTGTTAGTTGCAGCTCTCAGTTCTTTTCAGCTATCAATCTTATCTGTTTTTGTGATTTTATACAGACAAAATTACAGAGTTATCATTTAGTTGCTTGCATAACATAAAAAATACATAATGTGTAGTTTAAACAGTTTGTGTCTTAGCTGCTTGTGTAGTACCTTAGAAAAGGTCATCGCTGTAATGCCTCTTCAAAATTCATGCAGTGTCAGGGTTTGTACTTGGTGTTTGACAACTGGAACCATCAGTCATATGTTGCTGCCCTTACATGGTGTGTGGTCGTCATGGTGATCCGCCATGTTGGTGGTAAACAGCCAAATGCTGCTCATTGTCTGCCATTGAACCCAAACAATGCAGCTGTGTTCTGCTGGTGTTTGCAGCAGTGAGTCCGGTGGCTGAGGGACTGCGGAGGTACTACCGTGGGGAGACGGAGGACGCTGACTGGGGGGCCAACATCCTGGCTCCTGATGTCTTCCTCCAGCTGCAGTTCGCCAACGGAGAGTCTGAGAAGTCAGCGGCTAATGCTACAGTGGTATGTGTTATGTGCTGCCTGCGATTGAACATTGGGGATGCATTTACAATGGTGTCAAATTCATGCGATCATTTCACTGATATGCAGGAGCTCATTGAGGCTGTCATTACCTTACATGAGTAGAGATCATCTGCAGTGATCTAGTTAAATAAGTGTGGGTAAGTGTCAGACTTGTTGATAGAGTTATAGGCACAGGATACTGCAAGACAGACAGTGAGACAGATGTGGAAACAACACAATGAGGCGTTTGTCAAACCACAGGGCACTACAGCTGCCCAACGATGACCATGAAGAAATACATGATATCATGAATTAGTTTACTATTTTATCACTATATATATGATGACAATCAAGTGTCGAGAGCAACTAGACATGTGACGTCAACTTTAAACAATACTAACATGGACTCAACTTGAAATTCAGAACTGTGACTCGAAACCTTTTCTCAGGCTTAATTTATATTACTAACTTATATATATATATATATATATATATATACACATACATATATATATGTGTGTGTGTGTGTATACAAGGCATTATATTGTTTTTATTGTGGCCCGTTGCTAATTTTAAGAATGTAGTTACCATTCAGCTACCCTGAGCACTACCCTGCCCACTACTGTCTATATATCCTATTATTGGTATTAACTACATGTATCTCGTGTCCCAGGAGGAATCCCACGGCTTCCTCAACGTGGTCGACATCGGAGGAGATTTACTCGAGGAGCTCCCCTCCCCAGTGCGACACGGCAAGACAAAGATGAAGGGTAAACAATCCCCACATAGGCGCCAGCCGACACCCCCCTCCCCACACCGACACATTCCCTCTCCAGCCTCCCCACGCAGGGATCTGTCGACTCGCAGAAAGGCACGTACGTCCCCTGGGAGAGATCAGGAATCACCTCGGAAGGGATTCTCGCCCCGATCAAGGGCCAGGAGTCAAAGTAAGGGTACTTCTATAATGTGCACATTTATGCATGTACCTAATAATGACTACCTATGTGTGTGCGTTTTGTGTATGTATCAGTGGATGCCATTGGGAAGTAATTGCTCTCTCTCATGGACTTAACTACAACATGTTTCAGGGATATCTGTGATATTTGTGTGGTGAAACAAATCTCAGTATCTGTGACAGTGTTCGAAGATTACTTGATGAACTAATTTTTGGTTTCTCTGCATCGTAGAAACATTTATCCAATCTGTGACTGCTGTTAGTACAAGTTCTGCATCGGCGTCATGTGCAGAAGAATAAAAACCGACAAAGTACTTACACGTGACCTTAGCTGGTGTGACTGTGTGTTATCTGTTTGTCAGGTCCAATGAAAGAAGACGTCAGATCTACAGGTCCTGACCCACTCACAGTGAAACTGTTCGAGAAACACCCAACACTGGAGTAAGTCTCACAAAGAGTTACATCAAAGTGTTGCATTTCTGATTGCTACTCAGTGTGGTTTTATTAAGACCTTTTGTACGGCCACTTAGCTTGTAGGAAATCATACTCTGCACATTATGATATTTATGTGTAATATTTATAGTAACGTTTTTTTCTCATTTATGATATTGCACAGTGCCGTATGATTGGAACCATAAAACACTAAGTAAATGTCAGTTTTATTTTTGTGTAAATATTAAGCAAGATTAGCCAGCTGAATTTAACAAACAGTCCCCCATTGTGTAGTCATACATGCCCCACCCCTTCCTGTGTAGGGAGCCGTGGCTGGAAGCCCTGATGGGAGCAGGGACAGGCCAGGAGAAGACAAAGGCTGCCATCCGGGAACGTCTCCGCAACATGAATATGCAGTTCTCCGCCATCGATGAGATGTCCCATCAGATCGAGCAGGACTTCCGCAGCGCACGCTCTGTGAGTGGACCCACTATATGTGTGTGTATATATATACAGTGTGTGTATATATATATATATATATATATATATATATATATAAAACTATGTAAATAAATGTCTCACAAATATTACAACTACTACAGTGCTTATTACGCCATACTACTCGTCCAATTAAGTATGCAACTCCTCCACCATATCTCATCAGATGAGATATGGTGGTAGAGTAGCATATTTAACCATATCTTATCTGGTTAAGTATGCTACTCCACCACCATATTTCATCCGGTTAAGTGTGCTACTCCACCACCATATTACATCCGGTTAAGTATGCTACTCCACCACCATATTTCATCCGGTTAAGTGTGCTACTCCACCACCATATTTCATCCGGTTAAGTGTGCTACTCCACCACCATATTTCATCCGGTTAAGTGTGCTACTCCACCACCATATTTCATCCGGTTAAGTGTGCTACTCCACCACCATATTTCATCCGGTTAAGTGTGCTACTCCACCACCATATTTCATCCGGTTAAGTGTGCTACTCCACCACCATATTTCATCCGGTTAAGTGTGCTACTCCACCACCATATTTCATCCGGTTAAGTGTGCTACTCCACCACCATATTTCATCCGGTTAAGTGTGCTACTCCCACCATATTTCATCCGGTTAAGTGTGCTACTCCACCACCATATTTCATCCGGTTAAGTGTGCTACTCCACCACCATATTTCATCCGGTTAAGTGTGCTACTCCACCACCATATTTCATCCGGTTAAGTGTGCTACTCCACCACCATATTTCATCCGGTTAAGTGTGCTACTCCACCACCATATTTCATCCGGTTAAGTGTGCTACTCCACCACCATATTTCATCCGGTTAAGTGTGCTACTCCACCACCTATTTCATCCGGTTAAGTGTGCTACTCCTCCATATTCATCCGGTTAAGTGTGCTACTCCACCACCATATTTCATCCGGTTAAGTGTGCTACTCCACCACCATAGTTCATCCGGTTAAGTATGCTACTCCTCCATATCTCATCCGGTTAAGTATGCTACTCCTCCATATCTCATCCGGTTAAGTATGCTACTCCTCCATATCTCATCCGGTTAAGTATGCTACTCCTCCATATCTCATCCAGTTAAGTATGCTACTCCTCCATATCTCATCCAGTTAAGTATGCTACTCCTCCATATCTCATCCAGTTAAGTATGCTACTCCTCCATATCTCATCCAGTTAAGTATGCTACTCCTCCATATCTCATCCAGTTAAGTATGCTACTCCTCCATATCTCATCCGGTTAAGTATGCTACTCCTCCATATCTCATCCAGTTAAGTATGCTACTCCTCCATATCTCATCCGGTTAAGTATGCTACTCCTCCATATCTCATCCGGTTAAGTATGCTACTCCTCCATATCTCATCCGGTTAAGTATGCTACTCCTCCATATCTCATCCAGTTAAGTATGCTACTCCTCCATATCTCATCCAGTTAAGTATGCTACTCCTCCATATCTCATCCAGTTAAGTATGCTACTCCTCCATATCTCATCCAGTTAAGTATGCTACTCCTCCATATCTCATCCAGTTAAGTATGCTACTCCTCCATATCTCATCCAGTTAAGTATGCTACTCCTCCATATCTCATCCAGTTAAGTATGCTACTCCTCCATATCTCATCCAGTTAAGTATGCTACTCCTCCATATCTCATCCAGTTAAGTATGCTACTCCTCCATATCTCATCCAGTTAAGTATGCTACTCCTCCATATCTCATCCAGTTAAGTATGCTACTCCTCCATATCTCATCCAGTTAAGTATGCTACTCCTCCATATCTCATCCAGTTAAGTATGCTACTCCTCCATATCTCATCCAGTTAAGTATGCTACTCCTCCATATCTCATCCAGTTAAGTATGCTACTCCTCCATATCTCATCCAGTTAAGTATGCTACTCCTCCATATCTCATCCAGTTAAGTATGCTACTCCTCCATATCTCATCCAGTTAAGTATGCTACTCCTCCATATCTCATCCAGTTAAGTATGCTACTCCTCCATATCTCATCCAGTTAAGTATGCTACTCCTCCATATCTCATCCAGTTAAGTATGCTACTCCTCCATATCTCATCCGGTTAAGTATGCTACTCCTCCATATCTCATCCAGTTAAGTATGCTACTCCTCCATAACGCATCCAGTTAAGTATGCTACTCCTCCATAACGCATCCAGTTAAGTATGCTACTCCTCCATATCTCATCCCAGTTAAGTATGCTACTCCTCCATATCTCATCCAGTTAAGTATGCTACTCCTCCACTATATCTCATGTGATTCCAGCTGCACACAGTTCTCAGAGGCAGTTCTATATAAACTAATGTGTGTCACTTCCAGGTGCTCAACACAATAGAACAGCTGGCTGTGGACTCCCACGCTGCAGACACTGGCACAAGGGGTAGAGATGTCAGCCCGGCGCTCCCCTAATGCCCTCGTACTGCGGAGGGCTCACAGTCCCGAGCACCCAATGAGTGAAGGTTCCCCCAGGCCGTATCCCCCCAGTAGGAGCAGGGAACCCCAGGTAAAGTGGGGAGTCTGAGGCTGGGCTGTTATAGGAGGGATAGCTTCACAGAAACCTGACATTTTGACTGTTAACTAGACATTAAAATTCCAGTTTCCAACTGGTTTTATTTTATTTGTATGTTCTAACTTTCTTTATAAAGTAGTGGCTGTTCCAGAGATGTGAACTTCAAATGTAGATTAAAATATAATTTTCTTTCTCCACCATGTCAGAATCTGTCAGAACAATGCAGCGACGCACATTTAATAAAATAATTTATCGTTTTGAAATGTTGGACTTGGTAAATCTTGCAGAATATCACTTCAGAATATTATTGTTACAGAACCCAAGTGGCATGAACGCTTTGTGCAGTCCGGGGGATAGACACTGCACTACATAATCTTTATATTTTCTTATCTCAGGTGTTTTATGCATTTGTCTCAGAACTGACAGATGTGGGTTGGTCAGGCTGTTCCTCTGGACAAAGGTGTAACATTGACAGTGTGTGACACTGGTGTGAATGTCAACAGAGACAGCAATGTAACACTGAATGTATACTTGTGTTTGACAGCATGACAGTAAGAGAGAGACCTTGACCTCTGACCACAGTGGACACACCAGAACAGAACAAGATGACCTTGATGAGTAGGTCACTTTGTCCAGCTTATGTTTGTAGTTGTGATACTGTTATAGAGGGTTGTGGTCTTGGTGTGGTAATGTTGTTGGTTTGTCTGTGCTGTCAATGGTCAGGTGTGATCCAGGCAGCATTGGGCTAACCGCATCATTTTGTTTTTGCTGGGACTTACAGAAAGTATTTAAATGAACATAAGATCTGACATATGAGAATGTGAATAAGATCCACCAGATTATTTGTTTTCCATAAGATGAATAGAAGTGTACCCCCTCCCCCCCCCCCGGTAGTTACAAAATGCATTTGCTAAAATTGTATAGAAGGTACAAGGTTCAAAAACATGTGCACATATGAAGTGTGTTTGCTAAAATTGTACATACATGGTTCAAGGTTAAATGGAACCTGTATAAAAATAAAAACACTTGTTTCAGTTTGAGTGGAGTGAGCAGTATTCTGGGAGAGATCTTTGTGAAGGGACATTTGAAGGCTGAGGATGTTGGACTGACGCAGGATGCCGCTGACCGACTTGCTCGCAAGGCTGTGTGAGTGGACACTGCTGTGTTTCTAGGCTGGAACGTTAGTGGTCAGTCTGACCTACAACTTTAAATTTGTCAGCCTCTCTCAAAAGTTGGCAGTCCCAGTATGAATGTAGAATGTTAACAATGTCTGCACTGTCAGTTATGAAAGTGAGTTTTGATATTTACAGAAAAGATGATGATCATGCATAGTTCAGGGGACATTAAATTGATGACTCTACTCACTCTAATACCTGGATGGCAAAGTGACCTTGTTAGCAGGTGTCAGGGTGACTTGAATGGCAAGGTGACCCTATTAGCAGGACTAACTATACTTTGCTTTTACAAAACTATAACCTGAGATGGGGTGACCTTAATTCTGAGGTGGCTGCATTACTGAGGTTAACTATATAGATTGACTATCCATGTAAAGTTTTGTTTACTCCATTTTTAATTTAATATATATTTAATATATTAAATTAAAAATGGAGTAAGAAAGAGTGAATGTTTTCGAAAGAACATTTCATAAATATAAACCCTCTCACTGATGGTGCATGTTGCAGGCCTGGCGGGAGGTCAGATGGGAAGGGAAGACAACGGGATCAGAGTGTGGAGGAACGGGAACGACTGAAGGAGTGGATGGACAAGAAGCGGGCTGAGCAGAGCCGGGAATACAGGCGGGAGTTGGAAGAGCTGAGGGAGAGGGAGAGACATCCCTACCGACCCGGGAAGACCTCCCCCAAGCGGGTAGGCACTCGAATGTCAACATTGGCTGCCGTGTCACGTTGTGTGATGTCGTGCCAGAAGTGTGACGTTTTCTCAATCGAAATTTACATTTTTGACACGAGTTTCTATAGAAATCTGCATGAATTTATAATATTTTTTATTGGTTAACTAACATAGCTGTCATATCCGGAAATAGTTTTACTATCTGTCTTTAGCCGTCTGTATATTACTTAACTAATTAATTACTAGATAAGTAATTGATATCAAATTGACTGAATACTTGTTTACTTAATGTATTAAGACACTGCACACATAACCCTCAATAAATCTCATGCATAGTGAAGGAAGTGAATTCCAGAGCAATCAAAAAATATCCTGAGCGTTAATTGTCATTGCAGGCAGCTTCGAAGGACGTGCCAGCAGGTGGCAGTAGCAGTCGGCGTGCTAAGCTGCAGAACGCTCACCAGGAGTGGTACCACAAGCGTCAGCAGCAGGCCACCAAACTGATGAATGAGATGCTCAACGAGCGGCCACAACTCTCAACGCTGCCCCCAGATACGACGGTTGTCATGACGACTGGCGGAACGCATCAACTTAAAAACAGGACTATCTCCCCGGCCTCCAGGTCGCGCCCCAGCAAGAAAAAGATAGGGCCGAGGATTGCAAGTGCGAGGAAAGACCGCCAGATTTCGCCAGCGTCTGCGGGTGATCGGAAGTACCGAATCGCTGAGGCGTGGCTGGAACAGCACCGCAATGAAACGGAGCGTGACGGACAAGATGTGATGAGAGTCACCGTCAACATGCGCCCTCGTGTCATCGACACAATAGACTTGTCAGACACAGACGCGGGGACTAGACCCGTCACAGCCCCTCGCGCGGACACCCAGAAGACAGAGGGAGTGGAAGAGGTGGATGAGGACTACGATGACCGGCCGTACACTGATCTGGTCAAGGTCCAGCGGCCAGAGATGACGCGTCAGGACAGACTCGGACGACCCAAGCCAAAGACTTACACAGCGAGATTGTCTCAGCTGCAGCAACGACACAGTGACACGAGTCGCACCGACGTGACACGCGAGTCACTAGAGAGACTCTATGGTGAGTGTTTGGGCTTGAAGCGTTGCCAAATCACATATTGGCCATATTAGTATCACTAAAGTAACGTTTGTTACGTATTATTAGAGAATGAAAACTATATGCATGTGAAAAAGTATGAGAAAAGATACAGGAAAATATATATTGGTTGTCATGGACAACACGGTTACCAGGCATCTACAGCGTGATGTTTGTTGTTGCTAAGTTTGTTGCATTTACTGGGCAGTTGCCAGAGAGAACATGGTTGCCAGGCAACTATAAGGTGAAGTTGTTTATTGTTGCCAAGGATGATATGCGGTTACCTGGCAGCTACAAACTGACATTGTTTGTTGTCAGGGACGACACGGTTGCCGGGCAGTTATAGGGAGAATGAACGCAAGGCCCCGAGACTGGTGAAGACTTACACAGAAAGACTGAAGGAGATGAAGAGACAGCGCAGGCCTTACACCAAGGCCCTGCACCCTAGACAACACACTTACACAGGTCAGAAGTGGTCAGTGCACTGGTCAATTATCAGTTATTGGTCTGTATTAATGCCAGACAACAGACACAAACACACACACA
Organism: Ridgeia piscesae; assembly: GCA_025642075.2. Taxonomy (NCBI): domain Eukaryota; kingdom Metazoa; phylum Annelida; class Polychaeta; order Sabellida; family Siboglinidae; genus Ridgeia; species Ridgeia piscesae. The sequence goes on along the minus strand of JAODUO010000883.1, from coordinate 107,327 downwards.
AACACACACACACACACACACTCACAGTTACACACATGACACATAAACACACACCACACCACACACACACACACACACACACACACACACACACACACACACACACACACACACACACACACACACACACACACACACACACACACACACACACACACACACACACACACACACACACACACACACACACACACACACACACACACACACACACACACACACACACACAATATATATATATACACATATACACTCTAACATCCACACATCCACACATCCACCCACACACAATATATATACACTCTAACACCCACACACCCACACATCCACACCACACACCACACGCCACACGCCACACGCCACACGCCACACGCCACACGCCACACGCCACACGCACACGCCACACCACACACACACACACACACACACACACAACACAGTCTATAATGGTCACATATACTGGTCAGTGATCACAGTCTTGGAGGTCAGACGACACACATACACAGGTTAATAGACATCCTGGTCAGGTCAGATGTATTGTGAACATCTGGACATGTGAATAAAATGTGACTTGTAATCTCCACTAGGTGGCGCAGGTAGTCGCATTCCAGTGATGAGACGGCCGCCAAGTCGAGCGAGGAAGACGATGACGTATGCGGAACAGCTTCAGCAGCTGCAGCCTCCCAAGGAGCTGTACAGGACGGGAGGTGAGGGGGAGGAAGAGGGAATAAACCCCGGGTGTGGCCCTTTTTGATGTGCTTGTTGTATCCTGCCACTCCATACAGTGAAACGTCACTTTAAGGTCCCCTCAAGACTGGCTGCAAGCAACTTGAATGCCAAGGTGATTTAATTAGGACCTATTTCCTACACTTTTTGTTACGGGAATAACTTAGATTGCCCTAAGGTGTCCTTAGTAGTGAGGCTGTATGGCTAAGGTGACCATGAAGTGAGGTTTGCCTTTGTTCTGATTGCCTGGTGTTTTTACAGAGAACCTCCTGCGATACCCCGTAAGGAGGTCAACCAGGCCCCCACACAAGACAAAGACCTACGCCGAGATGCTTCAAGAACTGCAGAAGCCAGCCACAGTGTTGTGGTCACCACGAGAAATATGTGAGTCCAAAGTAGTTATTTATTTTATAAACAATATCATGTTCTTCTATACAAAACAGTGCTAATGTAGTTTATGAAATGGCGTACTTTTTAAATAAAAATTTTAAGGCACTCGTTACATTTTTATTATTCCGATACAGGAAGAGCCACACAACAAAATAGTTATAATTCAACGATATTCCAGTCGTGTGTGAGAATGCAATTAGAAACAGGCTAGCGGTGAAAAATGTAATGTTTAAAACACACATCTTACTATGTTTAACTCAATCCCATGTGTTTATTTGTGGTGATTATGTCATGTGGGTGTCTCAAACTAAGTGTGCTCAATGTAATCTTGTATGCTTGTTTTCTGTAGTTAAGCCACATGGCACGAGAGGGCAGCACGCTGCCATGACATACAGCCGCCAGGCTCGTGTGCGACCCTACGCTGACCCCTACAGTGAGCTGGGTGATGACGACGGCGATGATGACACCATCGTGAGTCACTGGAGCGTGGATGAACGAGTGAAGAAACTCCTCTATGATGACGACGAAGTAAGAAACCTTATGGCTGTACGATGTTTGATTTACTCTGTAATTCTTGTTTTGTAAACAAATTCAGAACATTTATACGAGAACACACATATATTAACTCTGCTCATTGGTGTAACATTTTTCACGTAGTGATTCCTATGTAATTAGTAAAAGTTAAACTGGAATACAAATTAAAAAATCCGTTTTTAAAATGTTAAAGAAATTATTTGAATTTTTATGTAATTTACACTGCTGCAATATGATGCCAAGTGTTGCATTTTGGGAAAGTTTAATCTCAGCAAGTATTTCAAACTCGGCAAACATCTCCAGACACTGTTTATTGAAAACCGCAGTGACTGACCAGTGAGTGACCATTGAGTATTTGTTGCCAGCTGAGTGATGCGGCCACAGACTATGACATCTCTGAGATCTCTGACTTGGATGACCGCGTCCTGTTGAGCAACTACACAGATCTAGTGGACGTTGACCAGCTGGCAGAGATTGGCTCATTTGGCAGTGGCAGCGTTCTCAGCTTCATCGACTGGGACCAGATTGACCACTTGATACAGGATGTGTCCACTGACCGCACATAGTCCCAATGGTCAGATTTAGTTGAGATGGACAATGCAAGTGACCAGTGTCCACTGACAATGTAATACCATAGACAGTGGCCATTCATAGCAACTAATTATACCAAGTTGTTAATGTATGTCATATTAGTGGAGTGTAACGAATGTCCATTCATGTCAAGTGACCATAGTCAATGTCATCAGTTAACCATAGCCAGTGTCCAGTCATGTCAACTGACCATAATGATTATCCAGTTATATAAACTGACTAGCCAATGTCCAGTCATATCAATTAACCTATGGAAGTTTCCAGTCTTGTCAAATGATTGTAGTGGTTATCTAATCAAATAAACCAACTAACCAATGTCCAGTCATATCAACTAACCGTAGCTATTATCCAGCATTTAATTGATTTACTACAGCCAGTGGTCATTGTATCAACTGATCAGTCACTGTCCAGTTATGTTAACTGACCATAGCTAAAATCCAGTTATGTCAACTGACCATAGCCAATATCCAGTCATTTCAAATGGCCATAGTCGATGTCCAATCTTGTTGGTTGGCCTCTACAAATGCCTAATTATATCAGTTGACCATACCTAATGTCCAGTCATATAAACTGACCATTGATGATATCCAGTCATATCAACTAATCAAACCGATTGACCAGTCATAACAACTGGCCACAGCCAATGTCCAGTCATGTCAGCTAGCCTGGTGTAACTGGGTTATGGCTTGGTGTTCACATCGGCCAACAAGAGCATAAAGTGATTATCAGTTGTAAACAAGTATATACCTGTCCCATTGTCCAATCAGTGAATGACCACTCAGGGTAAATGGCTAGTGATAAATGACCAAGTACACCAGTGTCCAGCTATAAGACCAGTGCAGTCCGTCTGTCACCAGTGTCCAATATAGCAAGTGACCAGTTGTGACCATTGCATAGCTATTACAACAGTCCGTCCACCATGTTTGATGTCGTCCTATGCCATTGGTCCGATTTTTTTCTACCAGATTGGTTTTGGACATAATGTAAAAAGGAATGTGTAAAGTTGACCTTATGACCTCTTGTATGAATATACACACATTACCACATTCATACATTATTATTTTATTGTATATAACCTGTGAACTGACAACTAAGACTTACAATGTTATATTTTCTATGCTGACTGTATTTATCTAGTATACTGATAGTATTGAACAAATGATAACCAGATTATATTATATCAGTATTTTTTAAACAGGAACAACAATTTTTCTTACTAAAGTACAGATTTGGATCTAATGTACCTGACGTTCATTTTTGTACACGTATAAATTGGAGTAATGATTTATATTTTAAATATGTGCCAAGAAGAAATAAACAGTACGAGATGATTACTTGAATTAAGTTATTAAATTTCAGAAACAGTTTGCATATTTGATAGTGTAAGAATTGTTGTTCTGGCGGCCATATTGTTCACATTAATACACGTGTCCTTCCTTGATGTTAGCTGTTTCTATTAGTGTTTCATCAATTGTGTACTGACATAAAATATGAAAATGTGAAGTGATTTTGTTTTGTTATGAAACTACAAACAATGGATTGTGCACTCTGTGGTCCAAGTTTTGACTTAAATATCTGACATGACGAGTGATTTCCATTGATTGGTGCCAGTCATTCTGGTAGTCAAACTAGTTCCACTTGATGGCGTCTCCCAGGATCAAGACACCTTCTCAAGGGCCCGAGTTCTTGCTTCAGTAGGGTCAGTTTGTACTGGGGACCGTCTCAGTAAAGTTGTTAGTTCTTAAACTTGATTTTGCAGTTTACAATAAATGTTGATTTAACAGTGATCTTGACTACATGGAAAGTGTTTTTGGTAATATGACAATGGATATTTGCATTTTGAAAATTCATTACATTTTAACAATGGATTTTCTTTAATGATGAATTTTCTTTAAGAGTTGTTTATATTAGTGAAACAGTCCCCCGATGTTCAATGTATTCGATAAAGAAATTACATTTTCGAATGGGATGATTTATTTGTCACAACAATACCAATTTTAAATGTTCCAAATTTATCTTTTACAAAAATAGGGGATGCACGTTTAAGGCTAAGCTAAGAAAATGATGACCATTTCATTTAGTCAGGACCAGCAGCTACTTTTTATGTAGCTCAACTTTATAAAAAAATTACATACAAACCTTCAACTGGCCTTATTTCAATCAGATTTGTAAAATCTTCTGATGACCTCAGATATAAAAACAATTGATCCTGCTGGATATTTTATAAAATAAATAAAAGCCATGTTTTCAACCAGACAAAATAAGATGTTTGATGAAATGAATTTCAGACGAGACTGCTATAATCGAGTGATCTGTTGCTTACGAAGCCATCAAACGATGGACACCAACACATGGAGCATTCACACAGGAATATTATTTGTTCATATATTGTCTCCAAATAGTTTTCTCTATTGACATGAAAACTGATGCATGCTACTGTATGTGGCAATGTTTGATCCAGGAAACAGTCATGTAACCTAATAATAAAATTCACTTAATACTTAAAAAAGGAAAGTTCGCGGGACGTCACACACATAGTTGTTATTAATTGTAACATAGCAGGTCAACAGATCCCCTACCTCTGGTAACTAAAATGTAAGAAGATTTCACTAAGAACAGTGTACACATTGGCAACATTTGTACATTTTATTCATGATAATCAAATTGTACTCATGATAATCCAGTTTTATCAATGACTCGCTTCCAAATTAAGATCAATTACAGGGTGACACTGAGAGAGTAGGTCAGAGTACAGCACTCTTGAAGTAGTTCACAAGACACAGACTCTGGTTGAATGACTCCTCCAGTCTCTGCCAGGTGGCGCTTTGAGCCTCTTGCAACTGTCCAGCTGCCTCCACCAATGTCGGTTCTGTTGCTACGGTGTCGCCATGGAGCTACAGAAACACAGTGGCCACACATCAAGATTAGTCCTGTCATTGAACCTCCCTAGCATTTAAACATCATGTAACATTTTGTTCGTCCAAGATGTATCCAGCTGTGTATATATCGAGCAGATTCTTATCAAGATCCAAATTGTTCACTGCCGTCCAACCATATTACATATCTTTTAAATCTCTAAAGTTTAAAAAAATGACAATGACCAACTACTGCAATAAGATTTCAACATAAATGCTTGTTAGAACATTGAGCTAGAGGAATCCTGGAACACAACATGTCCACAATTTCCACATCCTGTACATGAGAGTGTGACCCTCAGCCATATTGTGTACACTTATTGTTTGCAAAATTATGTACACTGAAAATTTACCCCCAACAATCCACAACACTGATATCAGACCCCCATCAAAATCATGTGTTCTGAAAACTGAGTCCATCCACAATTCTTCCAGTTGTCCCCCTGAAAAAATATGATCACTCTCTAATGTCCACGTGACACGAACCTTGAGGAAGAGCCCCAGATAGGCCTGGGTCAGTTCGAAGTCTCTGTTGGTCTGCAGCTGATAACTGAGCATGTGCAGGAAGTCGACAAGGAGTTCGACAGAACCCCCCGCATCTGGTCCAAGTTGTCTAAGTTCAGCATCGATCGCTGAAGGCCCTAGTTGTTTCAGTTTCTCCATAGCTGTGCCATCTGTGAGCATGCGAATAAGCCATATATTCTTTATAATTATGTAACATGATGAAAGCTTCATATTAATTAAGATGTCCAAAAATATCACACATCAGAAAGCTAAAAAGATTATTTTCCGCAGATCTTCTCCAAATGTAGTAATAGTAACAATAAAACTTCCTCAAGTATGTTTTTAACATAGACTGCTTTCACACACAAATCTATTCATCTCAAAGTATTGACAAAATCTGATCATTTGCAACTACAACTAAGAATTTTTGCCAGTAGTTTACTAGACAAATCTTGCCAAAGACACAAAATGCAAGATTTTATTTGATGTAGCATGTTTTTAACAGAAAGGCTGACATCTTGTTCTTTCTAGTTAGCCAGTTGCTGAACTGGGAATACTAACACACTTTACGATGCTCACTAAACTCATATATGTCAGCCACCAGTTCTTCTTAGGCAAGTATGCCACTTTCCAAGTTGTTTTACATATATTTTGCGAGGTTTTATCCACTGTTCAACCGCCAGTATATCGGCTTACAATATAAATAATCTCAAAATCTGCATTGCCATTGTAACTTCCAAAAAGATTACACACACAAGGTGCATGTGGGATATTAATACGTTTAATTTGGTACGGCAAATTAAATTTCATTACAATAGTTGCGAGTAAATGAAGAAAGTAAATCAGCTTTTAGATCAAAAGTAATGAGAAATCCACAAAAAAGCCAGCATATTCACGTACATGTCAAGCAAACCTAGGAACCTGTCACATTGTAATGGACACCACAGCTCAGCACTTATTGCTCAAGACTCCATACCTTGAATAAGATATCAGCCTCCAGGATATTAGATATTTTATTACAATCTTCAACTTTGAGACCGTATTCTGACATGAAAATATTGAATGTAGTTGCACATGGTTGATCTGTTTAACTCCTTTAGGTGCATAATATAAAACACTTGGCTTTACTTACCGTTTAGGAACTTAACATTTTGAGGAACTGCTAAAATACTTACAGTCAATTTCGTCTTTGCTGTTGTGCAGAAGTTGTGCGAATGCTGACAAGGGCAGGAGGCGGTCAATGGTGACGTCTGAAGTAGTCTGAAGCAGACAATAATAATAATAAGATAACTTCTTGGAAACTAAGCTCGGATAATCAATCTCAGAATCAATAAACAATTCCAGTTGTCAACAAATTTAAAATGAGCAAGAACTGATAGGGAATCTTAAAATTTCATATCAACAACAACAATGTAATAAAATAATACGAGCATATGATTATACAAATATTGGAGTGTGTCAGACAAAAAAACAATGAACAAACTGCAAAAATGTTGTGCAGTATTGGATTTAAAATCAAATTCATAACTGCAGTGCTTCATACAAAGATTGTCTTGTGAAAATGGAGATAAGAACATTTAACATTCACAGGTATGACATGTTTAACCCATTACAAGATAACAGATGTGAAAAAGTGTATTATTGTACCACTGAGTAAGTGATACAAGATAACAGATTTGAAAGTCTGTTATTGTGGCACTGAGTAAGTTACCTTTTCTTCTTTGTCGTCGTCTGTGGACTTGGCAAACATCAGTTCTAGGCCTGGTACTGTGGGCAAGAAGAATGGGGCTGCTTTGGGCACTTTGGGCGGCTGTTTGGGCTTGTTTCGTTCCTGTAACAGTATCACCCTGCTTGTGTTAGGTAAGTTTTAAAAAGTACTCTCTGTAGCGACATCTCTATCAGTGAGTTTCACACTTCTGTTCACCCGTCATGCTTGGCTAAGGAACCACTAGTTGTATCTCACAGTCATAGGCTAATCTGCAGATTGCAGCGCAAACGCACGCACGCACACATGCACACACACACACATACACGTGCACTATGTCCTTTAACAATAGTCTAATACAATAATAACAATAGTCTAATACAATAATGTATTTTATTGTTACCCTTGTATCCAGTGTACAACGCTGTAAGTGTTCATGGGTGTTGACAATGGATGTTAAGATGTATTAAATGATTAATAGCTATTAAAATGTGAATAATAATTTTTAAACTCCCCTAAACAAAATTGCACTTAAAAGCTAAGTTAAAACTATCAAGACATGCATACAAAATACAGTGCAAGATTATCAACAGTTAGATTAACTTAGAAATAATAAACACATTGTAGCGGCTAAAGATAATAGCCGCCCCTGAAGCAAGACTATGGGACGTCTGTTGTAATCTTCTACTACACATTCTGTGTTCACCAGTGGACCGAGTGTCTTTTCAACCACACAACTGATGAGGGGAGAATGAAACTGCCAAAGTTTTGAAACAGTTGTTGGTCAAAAGGACTCAAAACCTGGAGCACTCGACCCATCTGTCTTCACCTCTTGAATGTACACCAATTCCAATGTGCATCCATCCCATCTACCATTTGACCTCTTCAGGTCTGTGGTTTTCTCCCATAAAAACACCACCTGGTCTCCATCTAAACAAAGCTAAGTGTCACACACTGACCTTGATGACGTCAAGACAAAGTGCCACACACTGACCTTGATGACGTCAAGACAAAGTGCCACACACTGACTTTGATGACGTCAAGACAAAGTGTCACACACTGACCTTGATGACGTCAAGACAAAGTGCCACACACTGACTTTGATGACGTCAAGACAAAGTGCTACACACTGACCTTGATGACTTCAAGATCAGTGCCATACACTGACCTTGATGACGTCAAGACTAAGTGTCACACACTGACCTTGATGACGTCAAGACTAAGTGTCACACACTGACCTTGATGACGTCAAGACTAAATGTCACACACTGACCTTGATGACGTCAAGACTAAGTGTCACATACTGACCTTGATGACGTCAAGACTAAGTGTCACACACTGACCTTGATGACGTCAAGACTAAGTGTCACACACTGACCTTGATGACGTCAAGACTAAGTGTCACACACTGACCTTGATGACGTCAAGACTAAGTGCCACACACTGACCTTGATGACGTCAAGACTAAGTGTCACACACTGACCTTGATGACGTCAAGACTAAGTGTCACACACTGACCTTGATGACGTCAAGACTAAGTGCCATACACTGACCTTGATGACGTCAAGACTAAGTGTCACACACTGACCTTGATGACGTCAAGACTAAGTGTCACACACTGACCTTGATGACGTCAAGACTAAATGTCACACACTGACCTTGATGACGTCAAGACTAAGTGCCACATACTGACCTTGATGACGTCAAGACTAAGTGTTACACACTGACCTTGATGACGTCGAGACTGAGCAGGTTCTGCCATCTGGAGTTTGGCAGAAGTGACAGCGTAACAAGTTCGTTGGAAATCTGCTCGGGCGACTTGAAGTCAGACTCGACATACTGCTCCTTCTCCCGGTCGTCTTCCTGCTCCTCTATGACACCTTGGGAGGAGAGGGAGGAGGAAGTGTTTTTTATTCTTCTGCTTGTTTTTTTAATCTACCATTGAAGTATTTTAAAGATTGCCTAATTTTAGCAATAAGTCCAAAATCACTGATGATGAGAGCTTTTGATCTGCTGAATAAAAAAATGTACAAAACTAGATTTCATAATTGTGCCACTCAACACCAACTCTGTATTTCACAACTTTGTTACTTAACACCCATTTCACTGACAAAATATCTTAAACAAAGTCTGTTTGGCATGGACATACATGTCAGCAGTAGAAGTGACCAACAGTGAATTAATATTGACCTTTGACCTCACACTAGAGAGGCAGTCTTGCCTGACAGGCCTTCTAGTCTCCACGTGAGAAACCAATGGGAAAACTCTTCAAAACCTCAGAGAAATCTCCTCTCACCTTGCGATCTTCGGCTGGTGGATGGAACGTCCATGACTTGCGGTTCAAAGTCTGCCGCCAGGGGGCGCAGGGCAACGTGTGTGTAGAGTGTCATGTTGGACCAGAGGTAGACGCCGAGGTCGTCGACGTGTGTCGTAGCGAGGAAGTCACCCGTGGGCGAGAGGGTGAGACTCGTCACGGCCGAGTCAATGAGGAAACAGTCAATCAGTCTGAAGGTGTACATGGGCAGGATTAGTAGCAGAGGTCAGTGGGCGTGATCACACTGTGTACAGTCACACCTTCCAAGCGTGTTCAATTTTTCAAATAACTTCCTGACTTACTGCTTTCAAAAAAAAATTGTATTTTTCTCTAGTTAAATTTTCTGGTTTGGGGGATACTACCTGTTTGTGCCAAGGTAATAAATGTCACTTTTCTTATGTAAATATACATTATATGTATATATGTATATATATATATATATATATATTTACATAAGGAAAGTAACATTTATGACCTTGGCACAAACACACAGTACTGTATCCCAAAACCAGAAAATTAACTACAGAAAATAAATATTATATTATATATTATATAAAATATTATATATATATATATATATATATATATATATATATATATATAATATATATATATAATATATATATATAATATATATATAAATATATATATATATAACATATATATTATATATAAAACTGACTCTTCCAACCGTGACATGCCCATCTTGGCCAGTGCAATCTTTAATAGAAAGAAAAAACGACATATGAGCAATGCTGACATGTATTATGAGCAGGTTTGGATGGATTTTTTTAAAACAGAGCATGACCATTTCTACCCAAAGCCAGTTAACTGTTTGTGTGCTGAGAAAGTGCAAAATACAGAAAATCTGTAGTTACATTATCCATCCAGCAGGCAGTAGGTCATAATGGCTGCCTGTGTAAAATATAACACGGTTTAACGGCTAATCTGCAGCTCACCTCCCTGACGGCAGGTCCCATGTCCTCACAGTTGAATCCATCGATGACGTGATGAGCCAGCGAGCGTCTGATCTAAACGTCTGAAACAACGCACAAATTACATTTTGACAGTAACTGGTATTTTTTAAAGTAAAACTCATTACCTATTCCCTGAACTATAAAACAACGTTTCTGTGTTTGTTTGTATGATTGTATGTTTGCAACCCAAAAGCTCCATCAATTTTGCATGTTTCAGGCCAAAATGTTGCATAGGATTTGCAAACATTTCAGCCCACTAGGATAGTTCGTGGATTTAGACTTTTAAAAATTGGCAATGGACAACTTGGGGGTTCAATATTTAAAAAAATGCAAATGGCTATATATGGATTTGCATCCGTGAAATATCATGTTTTTCTTCATCACTGTAACAATAATTATGCCGTTTACAATTATATCACTGGATGGCAGAAAAATTCTGCATTTAAATTTATTGGCTTTTCCAAATCATCATCATTTAACACATATGCAATTTACACATATTTTTGGGACACATCAGAATATTGTAACATAATTTTCAAATATATTAGTGTGGGTGAATACCTTTCTCCCAAGCATCACTGTACAGTATAAAATTGTTTATATTCTAGCACACTTCCCATATAAAAAAAATTAATGAAGCAAAACATTTTTAGTTCAACAATATACAAAAACGTCGTTGAATTGTCATGCTGACAAAGTTGTGTTAACGCTGTATGACACAAATGACGTACCATGTCAGTGACAGTATTTGTGTGACCGGCAAAAATTCGAACTGTCCTGCGTGTGTCAATGTCAACTACTGTGACACTGAAGTCATCGAGGGCAACGGCCAACATCGAACTACAACACAAACATAACTCATCACAGACACGTAATATTTTATAAACAATATGATAGGCTTATGTTTTTATTCATATAAGTTAGTACATTAGTAGGCATTCATTATGAGGATATGCTGAAACTTAGACTATATGTGACCTGTTCTATTGAAATGAGTCACATGTCAAATTGTTTTTATTAAATCACGTCATTGGAAAGAATATTTATTAAGCTTTCCAATGGTGCAAAAATCATGGACCTAGCTCATGCACAGCCAAAGGGTTATTCGAAAGCTTCAAACTGAAAAAAATGAATTTGAAGATCATGATCACATGATCGAGTGCATTGTCATTCCAAATTCAGCTGTTTTGCTTCTATTTCACCTTTTGATGTATTCTAAATACCCTCCAAAGTCACTGTGCAATTTTTATAGGTTGTTTTCTCGAAATCAAGTTTGCCGACATGTCATTTCATTAGAACAAGTCACATATTATATTTTCCCCAGACAGCAGTTTTAGGCAGACTAATGCCAGTCTGCACAAAGTTTTGACCCCCGGGTGCATGGCTAATATGTTTTTGTTTAACATTTGAACTGGTACCATACATAGGACTAGAAATATGATATCAATAATTCTTTGCATCATAAATATAAATTATTCCCTCTATTCCCAATTGTCAACCTAGGCTGTCTTTAGAATGACATATCTATTAGATGCACCAAACTTATAGCAGACAGTCTTCCCACCTGTCTCGGTGCAGGGTCATTCTGGAGATTTGACAGTCCAGTGTCAATGTTTCCATCAATTCCTTCGTCTTAAACTTCCAGAACTTGACACAGGTGTCAGCACCAGCAGTGATGGTGACTTGATTGAGGCCGTCAGTGGCCACCCCTCTCACAGCACCCTTGTGAGCTGGCCACAAACAAAACATGACGGCATTGAGAAAAAAGATGTACATTTTTATTTTACTTTGTGAATGTAGATACTATTGAATATTACATCAACATATTGAAAAGCAGATTTTGCCGTAAACACCAGAGGGCATAACGGGCAATAAGTAATTTATTTGAAACACTAATGATTTATTCCTGGATGCTTTGCAACTGTTTTGTATTAAGTTTAAGCAGAAGCTTTCATGAACAACTGATCTAACCAATAACAGGAACAGAGAGCTACGTTCAACTGACTATAATAAGAAGTATATATTTAAGATAAGAAATATTGTGGTTTCTTTCTACACCCTATAGTTTTTTATTTATAGTTTTTTATTTCCTCTGGTCTCAATACCATTCATACTGGACATCTGCACAAACTGAGTTGAGTACCCCCCCTCACTGACCTGTAGGGGTGTGTGTCATAACCCCCTCACTGACCTGTAGGGGTGTGTGCCATAACCCCCTCACTGACCTGTAGGGGTGTGTGCCATAACCCCCTCACTGACCTGTAGGGGTGTGTGCCATAACCCCCTCACTGACCTGTAGGGGTGTGTGCCATAACCCCCTCACTGACCTGTAGGGGTGTGTGCCATAACCCCCTCACTGACCTGTAGGGTGTGTGCCATAACCCCCTCACTGACCTGTAGGGGTGTGTGCCATAACCCCTCACTGACCTGTAGGGGTGTGTGCCATAACCCCTCACTGACCTGTAGGGGTGTGTGCCATAACCCCCTCACTGACCTGTAGGGGTGTGTGCCATAACCCACTCACTGACCTGTAGGGGTGTGTGCCATAACCCCCTCACTGACCTGTAGGGGTGTGTGCCATAACCCCCTCACTGACCTGTAGGGGTGTGCCATAACCCCACTGACCTGTAGGGTGTGTCCATAACCCACTCACTGACCTGTAGGGGTGTGTGCCATAACCCCCTCACTGACCTGTAGGGGTGTGTGCCATAACCCCCTCACTGACCTGTAGGGGTGTGTGCCATAACCCCCTCACTGACCTGTAGGGGTGCCGTAGCTGCCCCGGTGGAGTCCAGACTGCATGTTGTAGATGTCGACATGACCACTGCTGTAGCCGACCAGACCAAAGTTGCCACAACTAGTGATGGCAACACACTGCAACAAGTGAACAGGTTTTAACAAGATTTAATTTGGTTAACGCCCAAAGTTAGCACAACTGCTGACAGCAACATATTGCCCAAAACAATTCTAATAGCTTTAAAAATATGCATGTACATATGTATTATGCAATATAATGACAACTCAAAAATCACAAGTTTGATTAAATATTTTTTTAATTGACCTTAAACCGGAGCCGTGACGATGCTGGCATGGAAAATCTGTTTTCATGAAATGCATGAGGGGCAGAATCTTCAGTTATGGAAAATATTGCAGGTATTGTAAGTGTTCTTAGCGTTATTTATACGACACCACGCAACTGCACTGCACCAGATTAAGCCAAAACCACAACTGACTTTATGCTAGAGCAACAAATCCAAACCGGGCTTCATCAGGAGTTTCCGTAAAATGGCAAATGTAAAGGCTTTTTTATGCTGTGTACTCTTATACGATATTTAAATATTTTGGCAGTATCATCAACCATTTGCTATTAAGGGGCAGAGTACACTTTACACCTAGGAGCTAGTAGCAATGCTAAAAGAAATTATACACACAGACTTTATCACGAGAGATTTTTCAACACTAGCAAGAAAATGAATCGCCCAGGAGATTTGGGCCAGCCACACGGCACGTACTCACCACGGCCCGCGTCTGTCTGCGTTCCTGCTTCTCTGTGGGTTTCAGATGGTGTGACCCCATCGTTGACCTCTGTAGGTGCCACGTTGTTACCATCAGTTTCCCCCGGTGGCAAGCAATGACACTATCCCAGTCACTCTGACGTGACGGCTCTAAAAAACATAGACGTTTGTTGTATGTGATCCGTCATTCCAATGTGAGCCGCATTTTGATGATGTGGATATTAGGTATTAGCTACCGGCTAAACCATAACTGCATGAAATAAAAAAACATCATGAAATGACCCAGAATAGACGTGTTATGATATAAACGTCACCCAGATGTGTTAATTTCGACATTTTGCAACACCAACCAAATTTAATTTTAAGTGGTGGCAATGTTTCTAACTGATCAAACATTAACAGACGCCTATGTGTTTTTCCTCTTGGTCCCATTCACACGGGTGTAGGTCATTCACAGGGGTGAAGGTCATTCACAGGGGTGAAGGTCATTCACAGGGGTGAAGGTCATGCCTACCTGAAGCAAAATCGATTATCGGCGGCATCATGTACGTGTCGTTCTTCAGGCCAAGTCTCTTTGTCGCCTTCTTGTTGTACGAGGCCCGACCGAGACTTCGGTCCAAACGGTCATGAACAGTTGAGAATGACCGCAAGGTACTGTCTTGTGCTGACCAAATAAAAACGTCACAGCTGAGAGTCATGACTGATATATGAAGTGCACATCTCAGCAACACGGTATAAATAATCAGGTTTAATTTGGAACTTACTAGCACATTAGGGAAGAAATTATGAATGTAGGTACCCCGACTTTCTGAATAAATCTCTGATTGCACATTACAGAATCACTACATGCATCGTCAAATCGACCTTCTATCCATTATTTTTTAAAATACGGTATTTAATCATGATGATATTATCGTATGTTACTTAAACTTTTTACTCTGATGAAATTGTATGAACATGAAACTGATTCGTGTTTAGAATATAAATTGAGGAGCATTTAGGAGGAGCATGTGACAAAAATCTACCAAAATGGTTTCTTCCTCCTCACAGACAAGTCCAATTGCATGCAGTCTCTCACCAGCAGTCAGAAGTGTCTGTCCAGTGTTGCCATGGTAACAGACTTTAGTGGGGGGTGCGGAGTGACCGGTCCTCTGTCTGAGCAGCCGTCCACCCCCGTCTGGCTGGTCAAAGATCCACACCTGAAGCAACGGGTGACAGGTCACTACAGGTGAGACAGTCGTCATGCATTGTATTTACCCTTGTGTCACATTGGGCGCTGTGGCAAAGTGGTTAGAACACCAGATGACCACTGTTTAAAAAAAATTCAACTGCTGTATTACCAAGGACACTATTTCCATGACACACCAGTGACAGTGTCCTAGTGGCACGTCAGTGTTGAAAGCTTCAGGTATTCAAGATCACTGTTTAAAGTGAAACAAATGGGTTTAATAGCTCAGCTCTTAAAAACATTAGTGACATGGCCCACAGGTGTTCCAGTGAGTGACATGTGAACAATGCCACGGACAGGATAATGGAGCATATCAGAACTTAGATTTTAGTAGGAACTATCCAACCGGGCAATATATCTTTAAAATATTATTTTTTTCAATCATCTTATTTAATTTATATAATCATTGTTTGTAGTATGACATAAATATTATGTAACAATGCGCCGAATGTTGTGATAAAAATTCTAACATTTGGTCAGAAAAGGTGGACATTATAAGTCTAAAAGTACCATTGAAGTTTAGTCAACTTTGAGGGCCTTTTGAAACAGCAACCATCCGACTAACCTTGACTGAGTTGTCTGGGGAGGAGGTGACTAACCTTGACTGAGTTGTCTGGGGAGGAGGTGACTAACCTTGACTGAGTTGTCTGGGGAGGAGGTGACAAACCTTGACTGAGTTGTCTGGAGAGGAGGTGACTAACCTTGACTGAGTTGTCTGGAGAAGAGGTGACTAACCTTGACTGAGTTGTCTGGAGAGGAGGTGACTAACCTTGACTGAGTTGTCTGGAGAGGAGGTGACTAACCTTGACTGAGTTGTCTGGGGAGGAGGTGACTAACCTTGACTGAGTTGTCTGGGGAGGAGGTGACTAACCTTGACTGAGTTGTCTGGGGAGGAGGTGACTAGAAGTGGCTCTGACTGCAGACACTGGAGGCCAGTGACAGAGCTACAGTGAGCATCTCGCATCTGACTCTGCAGTTTCTTCTCCTCCAGATTCCACAGGGCTATGTGACCTGCGGGGCTCCCAGTCACCATTACAGGGTGGCCATCTGACAACAACAGTCCTTTCATGAAACATCTGTCAGCAATCTGTTTACATTCACATTCTTATTATATACAGACTAGTTTAGTTTGTAAAAGTAAGTAAAAAAATTCCACTGAGTATTCAGAGAGAGCAGTTTCAGGTCGCTGTTGGTTTTAACAGCAAATTAACTCTATCAAATGTGGTACCAGCAAAATTAATGCCTCTGAAACTTTAGGAATGAAAAACCTCTGTAAATGGTCAACATTGCAATGAAAATAGCAGTGCATACACTGGAGATATGTTTAGTTTATAAAAGTTGTATTTACCTGTGCGGAAACTGATTGCTGTCACTGGGCCCCAGTCCTGGGTGAAGGACATGAGTTTCTCATCGTAGCGGATGTTGTGTACGACAACACAGCCAGACGACAGACCAACGGCCACTACGTCCACTGCTGGGGCCTGACCAATCACACACACACAGTCTTCAATACACACCAAGTAATCAATACACACCAACTAATCAATACACATCCCATAATCAATACACATGCAGTAATCAATACACGCCCAGTAATCAATACACACCCAGTAATCAATAATCTTTTGTTATAATAACAAGTTTACGGAAGCCTGTTGTAACAAGTGAATGTGATTTTTGTCTATCATTAAGACAACGTGTTATCTAGAGATACGCTGTGGGTGGTAAGTCCGCTTATGTAAAATAAGTTATCACCCTGACAATATAGCATCAAATAGTTTGTTTTCTAATTTAACTAAAAGAAAACCATTATGAATGTTAACAACACAGCCCAAAATATCTGCTGTGGAAAGCATGTTGATCAGCTTACAACTGCAGCGCTTTAAACCATGTGGCTGTAACATCTACATAAAACAAACAACATTAGGTGAAGGTGGTCACCTGTTCCAGTGCCGTGACGGCACTGCCCCAGCCGGGGAACGTGTACAAGAGTTTATTCGTGTGGACGTTCCACAGCTGCAGCGCCCCCTGCTGGCTGGCAAACAACACCTTGTTGAGGTAGGTGCTGGGATGGATCGCAGCGGACACGCGGAAACACGAGTTGTCAAACTGCATCTCCAGGTAACACTCTACGGAAGACAACAGACACAGGCACGTCACTTACGACAAGAACTCAGGTACACCTCGAAACTTGGCTTCCTTCCATCACATAGCCTTAGGTGTTGATTTAAGACATCAGGACGAGGTGAATTTGATCCAGAAATTGGAATGGATCTTCAACTGCAATGGTTATTCTGAAGTTGTATTTGCAGAATGCTTAAAGTTATCCAATAATTTGACGCAGCCTATAAAAATATAAGAAATTGTACCAGATGTATTACCAGATATTCACTGATGCAGTAATTATTATGGAGTGTCACAATTAACTTAATTTTCCAAACAAATGGAATGACTCTTGGAGTAATGTAAAAATAACGATGTAGACAATCGTTCATTAGATCAAACATCAGTATAACAGCAATCTAAGTAATTTTTTATATAAATGAAGTTATTTTATACAGATGTAACCTTTTTTTTTATAAATGCCAATAGTTTGAACCTTGTATGACAACAACATATAACCACAAACAAGAATTAGTATGCCAAAACATAGCGGTCAGTATTTGTTTCTGGAAAAAAATCACATCTTCGATTTGTGTAAATACTGGTGACGACTAATATACCCAAGAACTGATCATAAGTTGAAATGGGCTATTTGCCAAGCTTCAAAACAAGCCCTGTGCGACACCAACCTTCCGTGGCAATGTCCCACACACACACACAGCTGAGTTCATCCACAGAGATCAAGTGTCGACCAAAGGGCAGCAGACAGTGCACGCTCTTCTCATGTCCTGTGAATGTGTGGGCCACCTGACACAACAATAATACATTTCTTATATAGCGTCCCAAACAAATCATTGTTCCATGGCACCACGCAGTAGTTATTACAAATGTATTTAAAACAAAACCATAAAAAATTATAATTAAATTAATAACACTAGATTGAATAAACGTACAAATAACTAATTTCAATCACAACGTTAAACACACAATGTTAAAATATTTTATAAAAACCTAGGTCTTGAACTACCGGGTACCTGACATACAAACACATCAACAAGCAACAAGCAGCAGTAACAACAGCACACTACTAGTAGTGGACCCGAGCTCTGAGATGCAACTATACTAGAACCATCAACCACAAGAGACAAACATGTGTACGCTTACACATTGGTGACTATAGGTTCAGATGTTTTCAAACTACCAAGTACCCCCCGGTAGTTCCTTTCAAATGTTCTACTATTGAGTCTGTATCAACTACCCCTGAACTGCAACAAAGACAACTTCTATGTATGTGAAATTTCAAATAAATGTAACATATCTGACTATAATGTCTGAGGGAATGAGGGAGATAGTCTTGGAGTCTCACCTCTCGTCCTCTTGTGTAGGCGTAGATGACATTATTACAGGCTGTGAAAACCAGGTAAGCGTCAACAGCGAGACAGGTAATTTGGTCTGGATGCAGGTTACCTATGGAAAAATTAATACAACTTAATAATAACATGTATAATATATGGCATTGTATGCATATTTATAATTTATGTCCGAGCCTCATGTGCCTCAGGCCAACTTCACACGAGTGATGACACTGGTAGATATGGGAGTACTGTTGCACATTTTCAATGGATCATTTGTAATGCAGTTTGGAAGTTGTATTTTGAATGAAACTCATAAAAAATGTGTATATATTGAAACAAAGTAATCAATTATGAAGCCTATATTGAGCAGTGGCTAAGCCTACCCGTCTGATGCCTATGTAAACCTTTTACTTGCAGTTGTCAAAATGTTGTGTACAGTATTTCAATGTCTAAATAGTGTTAGGTTAGGATAATTCTGTGATTTAGCAAGAGGAAAATAAATACTGAATGCAATACTTACTGACACTAACAATTCCAAGTCTTGAACACTGCAAAACAGAATGAAACATTAAACACTCAATAACAAAAACTACAAAACCCTTTGCTTCACCTATGGACTCCCTAAGTCCCTTGGTAGGAAGCCATGTGACTACAAGCTTAAAAAGACAAGAAATCCTGTGTTAATGTAGCTAATGGATTTGTTAACAATGCATCATTGTGCTTGTATGCTGTCATCTTCTATCATCTCCAGTCTGTAACAAGTGACTAGACTTGAACGGTGCATCTATTAGTTTAAAAATACTTGTCAGCATGGTGCATCACACGCAGAGGTCTACGTCATCATATCTGCACAAGTTTCATATGCAAGACTGGAGCACCATAATTATACACACACATATATAGCAGAATGAGACTTGTGATGAATTATGGCAAACATGCATTATTATTGAAGTAAACAAATAAAGTATTACAGTGGAACCCCTCACTTAAGACCGCCCCCCAAATCAGATTGGGGCGGTCTTAAAAGAGGGGTGGTCTCTCGTGATGGGTTTGCAACATTCAACATTAGGGGGCGCTTACAACGACTAACATCAACACTAGGGGGCGCTTACAACCACTAAGTAGTAAAATACACAAAATAAAAAGTAGAAAATAAAAAATGAGATAACATATTAACAACAACAAAATTATTTATTCTGCTAAACTTCCTCTCTAATAACTCATATTACAAATACATAAGCTAGGTCATAAAATTAAATCATTTAAATTGCTGTGAAGAATAAAATTCATAAATCTAAATCGTGCTAACCTAAAGTCGACATCGCCTAGGCTGTAGATTACTGTGGCGTTACGTCGATATATTATCACGGTGTGGCTAAATCTGGATTCCGGTTTTATCCTAAACTAACCTAAACCTTAGCCTACGTTTCTCAACTTTAATCATACACAAGTTTCTAAACTTTACTCATACACAATATGGATATTTAATCACAGAGTTAGCGTAGCCACCGACGGTGACCATGTCTGCCATGAATGATGTCTTGCTGGCGAGTTCTTGCGCGAGTTTGTTTCATGAATTTGATTTGTTTCAATAATGTAACTGATTTAATTTTATAACATAGTGTGTGTTTATGAATATATAAGATATGTGAGGAAAGTCTAGCGGCTGTTAGATGTCGTTTTCATAATTCGGACAGAAAGTAAAAGATCGCCAAAATGAATGGTCGTCCACAGGCGATTTATTGTTTTTATGGCATTGTCATGCGTATAATGAGAGTTCATTGCGATATTTAGGTTAACAAATGTGCTGGCCACCTATCGGATGGTCGTTCGTCAGGGGTAAAACTCAAATTGCCATGGTCGTTGGTCGCGTCTGCCGGGTGGTCGTTGGTGAGGGAACGTTTATACAGCGTAGACATTCCGTCAATGAAAAAACGGTCGTAAAAAGCGGGTGGTCGTTCGTGAGGGGTTCCACTGTATACATTATTTTATCACAAAAAACTCTGGTAAGTGTTGCCATTGTATGTCATTTTTGCTACTTCAATCTGATGTAAATTTTTTCAAAATTACCTTTCACCTAACCCTAAACCTTCTTACACATCAGACCGGCCATGTCCAGTGAACCCAAAAGTTTTGGGTTCACTGGACATGGTGAATTCATATTTCCTGTGAAAATAATATTTACAAGCAAAAATTAGTGAATTTCTTGTTCACATTGATCGATAATATTATAATTTTCTTAAATTGTTATCATACGACAAGCTTGACAGGCGTTGATGTGAAATTTGATGAGGGTAACTAAGTGGCTGTTTTTTTATGTTATTTCGATGTGTGACTGTAAGCCTAACTAACTGCAAAGTTTGGCAAAGTACCAGGTTCTGTTTGGTAAATTAAGCAGTTTCCTTAAACTAGAAATTAACTGAGAAATGTGACTGGACAGCCACGGTGACAAATGTCAAATTGGCATCACTATGACTGTCTTTGAAGTTTGATGGGCTGGGCGCATTGATTGTCTAATAAATTATCAGTCAGTGAATCAGTGTATCAGGCCATACTGGATTTCATTTAATATCGCCCACAATGCCACCGATATACTTACGTTATATGTATGAAACGCTTTGCCAACACAAGTGACAACATAGTTCTCTTTGTGCTTTTGGTGGTGTCGAACAGCCAAAGGTATATGATTACTTACGAACCCTAAGGCACGAAAACCTGTAAATATTTGGCTTGGACAAGACATTTTACATGTTCACGTGTGTCCGTATTTTAAATAATACACACTGCAGCCGTATGTTTCGTTTTCAATGAACACATCCAGGGGTTGATAATTCTCAACACCAAATCTCTACACCTTCTGTGGCCAACAACTTAAATCTGTTCAATCACATTGTTAATTTGGTGTACAAATACTGTAAATTGGACAGCACAATGCAACTCAGTAGCTATGAAGTCACAACAAATACAAGGAGAAATCTAAATAAATGCCCAACCCACATACTTGAATATGCGTCAGCATCATGGGATCCACACTGCCTAAAACATATTAAAACCTTAGAAAGAATCCAAAGACAAGCTGCCAGATTTTGTATATAAAACTATTCTAGAGAGCCATGAATAGTAACCCAACTTCTTAAAGACCTCCAGTGGGACACCCTCCAAACAAGAAGAACAATTAAAAGACTTAGCATAATATACAAGATGGAAAATAACCTTATAGATATCCCGCTAGATCACTATATCCAACACAACACTAGATCCTCACGTAAACATGACAGTCAGTTCTATCAAATTAGATACTCTGCAAACATATTTGGTATGGCTGAGCCGTACGCGTGTGAGGTGTGGCTGTACCTATTCTCAGTAGCAGATCGGTGGTGCTGAACAACAATTTTCTCTTCTCCTGAAATTTTAGCTTAACTTAATAATTGCATAAATATATTTTTAAACAAAATTGGACGCATTCAATTGTAAATGTAAATATAATTTTAAATGATATTTTAGTCCTCTTATTATGTATGTTTACTAATTTAAATTATATTTTAAAAGATAATTTATATAATTATACTTATATATTTTAAACAATTTTAAAGGACATTATATATATATATATATATATATATATATATATATATATATATATATATATATATTTATTTATTTATTAACTAGTTTACACCACAATTATTGTTAAATAGATAATCTATTATTTTAATTTGCTCTTTATTTACTTATTATATTAAAAACATTTTTAAAGAACAAATTATGTACAATGCATGTATATCTTATATCTATATCTTATATTTATTTGCCATATTTAATTTTATTGTATATATAGGCACTATATCAGTCAACGCCAGATTACATACCAATTCATCATGTAATGCACGTTGAATATGGCAATAAAGCTTTATTATTATTATTATTATTATTATTATTATTATTATTATTATTATTATTATTATTATTATTATTATTATTATTATTATTATTATTATTATTATTATTATTAT
Organism: Ridgeia piscesae; assembly: GCA_025642075.2. NCBI lineage: Eukaryota > Metazoa > Annelida > Polychaeta > Sabellida > Siboglinidae > Ridgeia > Ridgeia piscesae. The sequence goes on along the minus strand of JAODUO010000883.1, from coordinate 84,457 downwards.
TATTATTATTATTATTATTATTATTATTATTATTATTATTATTATTATTATTATTATTATTATTATTATTATTATTATTATTATTATTATTATTATTATTATTATTATTATTATTATTATTATTATTATTATTATTATTATTATTATTATTATTATTATTATTATTATTATTATTATTATTATTATTATTATTATTATTATTATTATTATTATTATTATTATTATTATTATTATTATTATTATTATTATTATTATTATTATTATTATTATTATTATTATTATTATTATTATTATTATTATTATTATTATTATTATTATTATTATTATTATTATTATTATTATTATTATTATTATTATTATTATTATTATTATTATTATTATTATTATTATTATTATTATTATTATTATTATTATTATTATTATTATTATTATTATTATTATTATTATTATTATTATTATTATTATTATTATTATTATTATTATTATTATTATTATTATTATTATTATTATTATTATTATTATTATTATTATTATTATTATTATTATTATTATTATTATTATTATTATTATTATTATTATTATTATTATTATTATTATTATTATTATTATTATTATTATTATTATTATTATTATTATTATTATTATTATTATTATTATTATTATTATTATTATTATTATTATTATTATTATTATTATTATTATTATTATTATTATTATTATTATTATTATTATTATTATTATTATTATTATTATTATTATTATTATTATTATTATTATTATTATTATTATTATTATTATTATTATTATTATTATTATTATTATTATTATTATTATTATTATTATTATTATTATTATTATTATTATTATTATTATTATTATTATTATTATTATTATTATTATTATTATTATTATTATTATTATTATTATTATTATTATTATTATTATTATTATTATTATTATTATTTGGAAACAGCTTCTTCCAACCACAATTAAAGAATGGAATTCTCTGCCCCCAAAAAACTATCTCAAGTAAATCACTAAACTCATGTAAAAATAATTTAATCCAACATTTTAACAATTAAGTCAGACGACCCACCATGCGCACTGGCGTGATGTGTCCCCAGGAGATTTTGCCAGTAACAGATACAGATACTTTAAATTGCTTCGTAGTGAAATAGCCAGCTATATGTGACTTATAGATAATGTGATAAATAATGTGACTTTTTCAACTCCATGCCATGTTCAATGCGAGGCCTACTGCAGCACATTATTATTGAATACGATAATAAAAAGCTGAGCACATTTCCTTTAAGTTTATGTGAGTTGCGCATCTGTCTCCTACCATCATTTCAAATATGTGTATTACAATGGAAATGCTATTTTGCACCAGCTAATCCATTTATTATTCAACACAACGGTTTCAGAACTTTTTCAACAATAACATATTGTTGTTGAATTGGGAGTTTATAATGTCAGAAATACAAGAGCCAGCTGTGCTTTCTTCCGAATAAACCACGTAGGCCTACACTGACATCAACAAAGTTACAGTGGTTACACGCGGTCAGTTAATTTACATTTAGATGCAAAAGACAAAACAAGTTACATTTTGTTCTTATTTAAAAGGTGATGTGATATTTTACAATTTAGCAGGTCATAAAACACATTGTTACTGGAGACTGCGGTGACAGGTTTGCAAATTCCATAACAATCTAATACACCATAAGGCAGTTCTTTAAGAAATCGTTTTGAATTTGACATTACCTATTGCTTGGTAATCTACGAAATTCGCTTATTGTGTAACAATTACATCAGCTGCTAGCGTTGGTCACATTCGTGCGAAGAAGGAATTGTATGTATTGCTATTAATGTTTTATTTGGGTGATCGATCCACAAATGTATGTGTCATCCATGTAATAATGCTGATAACAAAAGCATATTCGCACCAAAGTGCAAGTCTTTGACGTATTTATACTCTACGGTGCACATGTAATAAAATAATCGTAACTGGTATGCATGGTCATTCATATATGTCTACACAATTACTGTTGATAATTACACTATGCGTCAACATACATTATAGTTTACATACATAATATAGACCCATAAGCTGCAATCACATAATCATTAGTGTTAACTGTTTATATACAAAATTGTATGCTTCGATGTGAGTTCATGTTTATCGACTTGAAAGACCGTGTACTATGTATGCATTGTTCATTTGTGAAACATTGGCGTTTTCGAGAAGGTGCACATTTCTGCTGTCGATTAACTTTCACATGTCATGAATCTAATTCTCGTGTTAAGGAGTTGGGTCGTTGTTGTTCTGGGCCAGGTCGTGGTTTATATTTGTTTTATAGCAGGGTTCCGTAAACTATTTTAGGTGTGGACTAATTCGGCCTGAAGACATGTCACTTTAATTCAGGCAGAGCGCGGCAAAATTACAAAGGTCTAGGCACCGATGCCCCCGGCCCAGGTTACTTCCGTCTATGGGTTGGAGGCGCGCTCCTTTCAAGATCACATCACACTGCATCATGACCTAGAGCCTCGGGAAATAGGCAACCCAGTGTGGGGAATGCGCTTGAACACGCGGAAGTGAAAAGACCTACATCCACCGTGCCTCACCTTCACCCGGGGCCCATAAGGATCGCTAGAGCACCACTACTGACAGCTTTACCATTTTTTTTACTTATGCCTACACTGTTCTTCACAGCCCTCTGGGAGCCGACAACTACAGTCCTGTCCACTGTTTAATGTTATATCTTCCCAACCCTTCTTCTGTCTACCTCTTCTCTCCCGTCACCGCAAATTTCCACCAGTCCTCTCCCCTAACCCTTACGAATAATGATTAAAACAGCAGTGTCTTAATTGTTTTATTTAACGACGCGTTATCGACTTTGGTACTACTGTGCAATATAATATACACCTGTACATGCAGTACCGAATGTTGCCGTGTAAATAAATGTAGCCCGGTGCCAGAATAATTGTTTCGGCGATTACGTATGATAATAAAAAGTATTTAGTTATTTATGTCCAATCATGAAGAATGGATAAAATATACACAACTTATAATAACATTATTTCTCTCTTGAATACTAGTCTTATTAATCAAGGGGCACCGTCATACGTGTTACAGGCTCACGCAGGAACTGTCATGTTTTGTTCTTGCCACCGCTAGATGTAACCATATCCTCGTAAGTCAGGACTGTTTGCCTTGCAAACTACCCCTGGAAAATCCCGTATGAGAATTGCTTGATTTAATTGAGATGAATTAGCTTATTGACATTGTCAATCGTGACGATTCACTGGTGAGAACAGCGCTAACACCCGTCCCAATTTGAAGACGGGTACACAATTTCTGGGATAGCAACACGCCCCTCACCGTTCGCGCGAGCAGCTGAACGTAATCACCCACAGTGACCCCTGGTGCGCGAAGGTGGAACTAACTGCTGACAATTCTTATCAATGTAAGAAGTTTTTCATCTCCCATCCTTTCCGTATGACCATCCCATGTCAAACTACTCGCCAGTTTCTTCTTAACATTTCCCTGCACTCCAATAATTAACCTCCACTCTCAGTTCATTCGTTCTTTTCTTATCAGCTCTCTTAACTCCCACGATTCTTCGTACCAGGTTGGTTTCGTAAACCTGGACCTTCTCCTCGTGTTTCTCTGTTAGTGCCATCGCGTCTCTAGTCCATTCATGTATGCCGGGGTAACACATGAGCTGAGCACATTTCCTTTAAGTTTATGTGAGTTGCGCATCTGTCTCCTACCATCATTTCAACTTTCCTCCAAGCGTTAAATTTACCCCTGCTGTAACCCTCATTGTATTATTTATATTATAACCAAAGCAAATTATCCAGTCGATTTTTCACTGGGTAATATAAATTTGCTGAAGTGAATTTTTTTTAAATTTAATAAACAGCAACGTTGCATGTTATGAGGTTACTGGTTGAACGCCGACGCCACATCATCTATGTTAAATTAGGAATGTTTAATTATTGTTTCATCAGAGTAAGTGACTACATGTTAGTATTTGTCCTGGTTTTTGTCAGTAGGTTTGGGATATATAGCGTGAGGAATGTGGTGGCCGGCTATAGGTGGATATTATGTAGGGGCTATAGGTTCGTGTCTCTTTAATAATGTGTCATTTCTCTCTTACTTTCTATCATTGACACCTTCTGTGAATGGTTTTGCTGAATTGCCAGCTACATTGGTCAGTGAACTTGGTTGTCATGTCGGTATTCATTTTAAGCGAGTTGGGTTTGAATTATATATATATATATATATATATATATATATATATATATATATATATATATATATAATATATATATATATATATATATATATATATATATATATATATATATACAGAGTTTGCTTGGTTTCGGATGGCTTCCTGCAATGCAAAATCCTGGCTACGCCACTGGCAAACGTCACTTACGAACTAGCAAGGGTAAACAATTAAGTCTTATACATCTTCAAATGGGAGATATCGTTGTCAGTTATCACTGAGGTCACAACTGATGTTTCGTGAAAAGTGCACTTAGGCGTACTATGTAATTTCTGTTAGACGACACGGACGTTCCCTGACCATGCCTTTCGTTAATTAGTGGGATATTTGTTAACTAGAAAAAGTATGTCGGGAGTCTGCATCTGAAGAAGTTAACTAAGGCTACGCATTTGTATGGGTTTAACCAGGCTACCAAGAATATTATGTCAGTTATTAATAGAATAACCGCGTTGATCATGCATTTACATAGTATGGATACTTTGAGATAGGGTAGATCGGGGCTAGTTGAAAGACTGTCTTGTCTGTTTTTAGTTGAAGAAACGGTCGCTCCGTTGTGCTAAATGAATGTAATAACTTTGAGTGTCCCACCGTTCAACAACGACATCATCCCGAATCGTCCCCGTTCATATCGCACGAATAGAACGTGCTGGAGAACACACGAGTGAAGCGTTATGTGCTTATCGGTTTCTCTAGCTTGTTCTGTAGTTAGGGCTTAGGTGATTCTAGTGTATTGGTATTAATTGTGTTCTTATTTGTAGCGTTCTTTGATAGGGATGAAATCGTGACATACACACCACAAGTACGACACACGCCTTACGCGTCATAATTATTGCGATAAGCCACACTATAGGCCTGCCTCTACGTGATCGCGATAGGCAACACCTAATCACAACACCTTTGGAAAAATTCGAAAAAGCGTATAGATGTGGATGGATAAAATAACAAAATGTAACACATACAAAGCCCGCTCCATACACACGCCAGCCCATGCTCCCCCGATCTGTCAGAACAAGCGTTGTCATAACTGATAACGTATAATCTCCTGCTAATGTAACAACTGCCTGATAATGTAATAACATCACCTGATAATGTGATAAACTGCTCTGTCTGATAATGTAATAACGTACATATTTCACGTAGCACTTAGTCGTTTTCGTTTTGAATAATGTTTGAATAATCATTGTATGATATACATGTTATCTATATTTTTATCAGCGAATATGATGGCAGTGCCAGTTTAGTATTTTTGACGTAATTATATGCATTTGTAATATCCACATTTCTTGCAGTTATACTTAGACTTTGGTGACGACAGAACATACCTCATGGTGGAATATTTATTAGCAGCTTACCTAGAAAAAATGCTACGAAATAAAAAGTTATGTGGGAACGGCTTTGAACAGTGCACACTTATAATCTGGATACGCAACGTTTGATTTGTTCTTCTTTGAGAGAAAGCATCAATTTTCTCGTAAGTTAATGTATTAATGAATCGCAAAGTATCCTGGGTAGATATTAAGGCCCTGCGCGGGGCGGGTTTCGGCCCGCAATCCGCTGGGACCTGGGATTTTTTATATGTTGCGGGGCGGTGCGGGCTGCGGGCCACAACAGTGCGGTGCGGGCCGGGCTGCGGGCCAGGATATGTCAAAATATGCGGGGCCGAATGATATAGTTGCGGGGCGGGTGCGGGCTCAGCTTTTTCAGCCCGCGCAGTCAATCAATATGTGTGTGTGTGTGTGTGTGTGTGTGTGTGTGTGTGTGTGCGTGTGCGTGCGTGCGTGCGTGCGTGCGTGCGTGCGTGCGTGCTGGGTGGTGGTGGTGGGCGGGCGGGCGGGGCGGGGCGGGGCGGGGCGGGGCGGGGCGGGGCGGGCGGGCGGGGCGGGGCGGGGCGGGGCGGGGCGGGGCGGGCGGCGGAACTATGATGTGGCAACATTTTCGGTACGGGCTGACTGCGGGCCAAGTTACTGCGGGGCGGGGCTTGCTGCGGGCCAGGAGATGACCAATATGTGGGGCCGGGCGGGCTGCGTGCTGAAATGTAATTTGCGGGGAGGGCTGCGGGCTCAGATTTCCAGCCCGCGCATGGACTGAGTAGATATGCGTTCATCTATAGAGTGCGAAATTCAATATAAGCAAACAGTACAAAGAATAACTGTGAATAAATCAAAGTGAGTTTAATATCGCACAGGCAATAAAATATAGTTTGCAATACATTCCTCTGTTACATTTTACATCTATTTGCGCAATTCTTTGCCGACTGGTTGGGCTTTCCATCTACTCGCCGGTCTTCCTCTTGATTACTCCTCAGATTGCTACTATTAATTGAGACTGACCAGAGGTGTATTAGAGATCCGCGACCAAGTTGTCTTGTCTTCTGTTTGTAGGCGTGTTTGGACAACTTTGTCTGAGCACTGCGCTGACGTACAAGTGACTGTTAACAGTAGTGAAGAAATTGGTTTCCTTTCGTAAGGTTTCGTGGTGTTATAAATTCTTTAATAAAACCTTAATAAAACATGTCTTCATCTGGCTTTTACACTATGATTGAACTGGTAAACGCCACGCCTGCGGCATTAAATACGATGGCATTATAGCATGGAAAGAGAACCCATCATTCGTAAATGGTTCGAGTATGTACAACACATGGTGCGAAAGTGTATAAATCAAAAGCCTCACCTGCTGGGGCAACTATGAATTCAGGTTTGGAATCAGCATATTTGATTTAATCTATAAAAAAACAAATGTTATCCTATTAGCAAAAATTGCAGTAAATTGCGAAATATACGAAATAGACAACACTTTGAAATAGATAAAAAGTGCAAGAAATCCCCGAAAACGACTAAGTCCAACGTGAAATGTGTACGTTATTACTTTATCAGGCGAAAGTTATTATATTATCAGGCAAGAGTACTTTATTACATTATCAGACAAACATTATTGCATTATCAGGCAGCACGTTCATGACATTATCAGGTGTCTAATCAGGCAGTTATTACATTAACAGATGATTATTACATTATCAGTTCTAACAGGCGTAATTGGCAATGCAATTAGTGGATGAAAACGAATGTTTTGCATAGCTCGACCCTTGTGAACGGCAGCGGAGAATGTCGTCTTCCTACACACAGTCTTACGCCTACGGACACGATAGATCTTGTAGAGTGCTTCTAGTGGGCTGGTATTTACACCGGTTCGTCCAAAAATAGACATAAAGGGTGCCAATTGACGTGTTGACTGATGATTTAACAAGATTCCCACCGAGAGCGATGCAGCCGAACATAGCAGCTAGACCCGAGAGCCCCCGTGGTATTGCGAGAGAACATGGCTTTAACATAAGGCCATTTCGCGGCAGGTATCGGGATCGTGTATATCACGTGTATAAATGTATGTATGTATGTATGTATGTATGTATGTATGTATGTATGTATGTATGTATGTATGTATGTATGTATGTATGTATGTAGGTATGTATGTATGTATGTATGTATGTATGTATGTATGTATGTATGTATGTATGTAGGTATGTATGTATGTATGTATGTATGTATGTATGTATGTATGTATGTATGTATGTATGTATGTATGTATGTATGTATGTATGTATGTATGTATGTATGTATGTATGTATGTATGTATGTATGTATGTAGGTATGTATGTATGTATGTATGTATGTATGTATGTATGTATGTATGTATGTATGTATGTATGTATGTATGTATGTATGTATGTATGTATGTATGTATGTATGTATGTATGTATGTATGTATGTATGTATGTATGTATGTATGTATGTATGTATGTATGTATGTATCTATGTATGTATGTATGTATGTATGTATGTATGTATGTATGTAGGTATGTATGTATGTATGTATGTATGTATGTATGTATGTATGTATGTATGTATGTATGTATGTATGTATGTATGTATGTATGTATGTATGTATGTATGTAGGTATGTATGTATGTATGTATGTATGTATGTATGTATGTATCTATGTATGTATGTATGTATGTATGTATGTATGTATGTATGTATGTATGTATGTATGTATGTATGTATGTATGTATGTATGTATGTATGTATGTATGTAGGTATGTAGGTATGTATGTAGGTATGTAGGTATATATATATATATATATATATATATATATATATATATATATATATATATATATATAATGTACACATGCATTATACACACACAACTTAGCATATACGCACGCACACACACACATAATACACACACGCACACAATCAAACAAACACACACTTTGTGCGAAAAAAAATACGCATTCTTCGCCTTAGGCTTAAGGGCCTGTATAAAGATAGTCAGTAATAATAAAAAGGGTACGACCGATGACACCCACCCACTCCTCAAGCAAAGATGTTGGGAAAACTTACAAGGTACAGTGACACACTGACATATATTTACATCGTCAAGTGACGGAGTTGCTAACATAATTAAAGTGTGTGTTTCAAAGTGTTCTTTATTATCTCTATTGATTTGTTAGTGCAATGTATATCCCCAGCATTCACGCGGCGTTACCAGGCTTTTGCACAAGTCATATATTGACACAGTATGTATACAGACAGGGTTCCAATCATTTCCGTAGAAAACAGTATTAGAACATATTATACATTAGAACAATTACTACACATCAGTTAATAGCATCTAGTTTATTATGTCAACAAATAACCACACATTTACAGGCGCAACTGAAAATGTGACCGCAAGAGCAGAATGTGTACAAGTTAGTAATATGATTCACACATTTTAAGCGTTACCAACATTGTTGGCAAAGGCAAAGCTGACAATGTTGATAACAATTAAATATGTGAATTCCAATACTACTGCGACATGATATATTCTAGAGTTAACATTAGTGTACCGTATATATTTGACACTTTAAAAAATTTCCCTTAAATGTTTTCGTAAACATAATTTGCTGAAGCAACCATTTCAACAAAATATACGACTAAAATCGCGTGTTCATGCAGTCATTCTATTTATTGCTTGAGGGATTTGTTTCAAACAGCCTGGATTCACAAATAACAGCTGCCCCGCAATATTGGTCATCGTACAAAATATGTGTGTGAGACATGGATTATTTTAAAAAATCATAACTACACAATGCCACTCCATCTGGTACCAGTAAATGAATTTGCAAGTCTTGGCCCGTAGACTAAACAGGTTTGACACAAGTGAAACGATTTCAATTAAGCATGATTAGTTGATTTAATTTGATCAATTATATCCTTAATCCATCCTGAATATATATATATATATATATATATATATATATATATATATATATATATATGTGCGTGTGCGTGTGCGTGTGCGTGTGCGTGTGCGTGTGCGTGTGCGTGTGCGTGTGCGTGTGCGTGTGCGTGTGCGTGTGCGTGTGCGTGTGCGTGTGCGTGTGCGTGTGCGTGTGCGTGTGCGTGTGCGTGTGCGTGTGCGTGTGCGTGTGCGTGTGCGTGTGCGTGTGCGTGTGCGTGTGCGTGTGCGTGTGCGTGTGCGTGTGCGTGTTTAATCGGTAGGTACTGTATGTATGATGTATATGACAAATGGTATGTCAAACAATGGTTGTGGGTGTAAAACGCCCACCCTGGGCGAATTGCCCCTTTTGGTGGAGCAATACGCCCCAGCCAAGGGACAACACGCTTACTTTTTAAAGTTTGTTTAGAATGCATATATAATGAAAATTTCTAGTAATGATACTTTGAATGTTGGATATGTGGGAATATTAAGCTTTAGTAGTCAATTTCTTGCTTAACATAGGCGTATTCTCCCGCCTTACCCTAAACTTCAAATTTCCATCTACATACGTTTTAGGTGCATTTTCAAAATAAAATGGCGACACAACATGAACAGTGGAATTCGTGTCATGATTAGTCATACGAAGTGAGGTGTATTTAAAAATGTATGCTGAATGCAACTTTAAAGAAAAAGATATCGAAAACCAGGAAGGTTCTGAAACCGTTGGAGAAGATCAGCAACGGACGACCCCGTGAGACGCGACTCCACTTGGTATGACACGCAGACCGCAACAAGCAATGTTGTCGTGTCGGCCTAATGGTCGACTTTGGCGAATAAGCAAGTAATCCTATACATTTTACTTCTGATATGTGAATATATTATATAATATTAAGTAAATTAATCCATTCACATTATTTCTCTCACAGGGTCTAAATTCATTCATGGGGTTTTATTTGCTCATTATTATATGACAGTCGCTAAATATTACACTAGGCGTACATGGTAATACGACGTCCAACTCCTTCTGGTGTTTACTAATATGCTACGACCACTCATATTAAACCATGCACATTTACATTCGTCAAAAGAATCAAAGGTGCACATTTCCGGAGAACTCCACATTGCTGCCCAGCCTAGGCGTGTTAGGGCGTTATCAGAGCAGGTCACAGTGGCTGACACAGCCCACAACCGTCGTAGACGTCGAATACAATGCAACTAATTGCCAAAAACGTGTAGTTAATTATTTAACATCTTGTTCTGGTTGTTCTCCAGGGTTGGACATACCCGTTGGCCAAGGTATAAATAGCCACGTGCGTGCAGAGGTCCTACAAATAAACGACACACCGCAAGCTTACGGCTCACTTGAACATACTTGCCACCATATCAGTTTGGCATTGTTATTGGATACATCTGAATAATAGATATTTATTTGTCTATTGGGCCTTTTGCATTATGTGAACAAAAGAGTATAGCGTCTAATTATGTTATGGTGAACAGTGTACGGGGCCCGTTACTGCGCTGGACAGTTTTATTTTAAACACAGACGATTTCACGACGCAAATTGAAAATTAATTAATGTCATCTTTTGATTTCGTTTAGGTCTATGCCTTAAGCATTTCTCTGTATAACCATTACTCTAAGCAATTTTAAATTGCCATACTATACAATGATTATTGTACATATCTGCGTGTTCGCAAAAACAGTCTTCATAAAATTTATTGTGCGCATTTATAATAGAAACAAAAATTAGTCCTTAAATTACAAACAGTGCAAAAATCCAGAATTTGATACCATTATATGTGTACAATAAGTAATAATTGTGTAAAAAAACGAATAATAGCGTTTGACTGATGCGGGCTATAATAATGATAATGTTTTTATCCGACAGATGGCGACACACCAAACTGTGTTACACTAAGCGGACGAGGCCGCCATTGTAACAAATTAGAGGTAAACAATTTCCACTTCTTTTGGATAAGATAGTTGTTAGTTGCAATGTGCTGTTTGGGGTAAGATAACTCTACAATACTCTAGTTGTGCGTGGCTAGTACAGCGTGATGAACTAAACTAAGAAGAAGATAGCAGTGAATTTAAATATGCTGTTTTCACCAAAATGGAAACAAACGTTTTTAGCTTGGATTCGATTATATTATAAAAAAAAATCATTCGCTTACATAGCATCCATACAATTTGCTTTTAGTGACTTACAAGTTATACTTTTAAAAAAGAAACTAATTTCGCTGCACACGGATAACAATATTCCTCTTGGCTTTATTTGCCAACCAATTGACTAATGAAAAATCAAAATGTGAAATCCAATAAATAGAAGAAGCCTTTCCTGTAAACAAACTCAGATGCATAAAGTGATTTCCCTTCATCCCAGTTCCGACTTCGGTGCGAGTGCATTACGTTTTACGATAAAAAAAAACATATTTACTAAGTCAGGAACTAACATTATACACAAAAATAAGCATACACATATACGTTAGCCCATTTGTATTTAGTTTATCCTCAGCGGGACATTGTCCGTCCATCGTCGTGGATATCGCTAAATCTCGCAATGCAAATACCTAAGGCTAAGGTGCTGTGGCTGTGTCTTTGTGTTCTACAAGAATCATCGTTATGTCCCAGCGAATATAAATAGACACAGTTATCTTTATTAAGTCTCTATTCATTGATAAATAAATGCTTGGGACGCAATGCTGATATAAGCGGGCGTATTTTATTATAACTAATTTGTCTAACAGCCTTTTGGATAATTTTAAATACAGTGAGGGAGTTGATATATATATATATATATATATATATATATATATATATATATATATATATATATATATATATATATCAACTCCTCACTGTATTTAAAATTATCCAAAAGGCTGTTAGACAAATTAGTTATAATAAAATATCGTAAAACTTCATTTGATTTATGAGAATAATTTTGAACATGGCATATTAAAGATAACATATTAATGGAGATGGTCGTTAGCCAGCCAGACATAATCATTACTGCCAATTCATTGTTGGCACATGTCACTGACTCCACTTGAAAAACTCACAGAAATGTTCAAATCTTCAGGTTATTTGCATAACGCCGCGCTGGGTCGGATATCTACACACATGTATTTATTTGTATGATCATTTCCGTTGTACTTTGAACGACTGAAGAGAAACGCCAAAGCAACCACGTCAGAACACGACGTCAAAGGTTCAAAGGTCAACGAAAATTCCAGGTGTATATTTATGATTGGAATGTTACAAAGCACACTGAAGACTTGACATAGGCTACTGGACCGAAGATTCTTCTGGAAATGTAGATTATAGAGCATTAGAGCAGAACGCGTACATACACAGGGAGCGAACGGATAAAAAGTCTTACGGAAGAGCATCACGTTTGGTGGAGATGAGTTGCCTTGTTAAGATACCAGTTATAACAATACAAATAACAACAATACAAGTAACCACAATAACAACATCAATCAAAACAACACATGTAAAATAACACAAGCTACAACATCTACATCTACAGAGCGCAATGGCTCAGGGATAGAGCTTCGGACTCTCGACTACGAGAACCCGGGTTCGAATCCTGTGCTGCGATGTTAAAATCTTGGGCAAATGTTTTCACTCTAAATTGCTCCAGTTTACTCAGCTTTATAAATGAATATCTGGCTATAGACAGTGGTGGATATGTGTACGAGCAGCCTTCGCGCATTAATTGTAACATATGGCTGGATGCTTCCCAGAGAAGCCGAGATGGTGTCTGAGTGAACAGGCTGTTAGGGAAGTAAAGTGTAAAGGGCTTTGAGCGATCCTGAGGATTGGATACTGCACTATATACGAACTTCCTTTTACACTAGTAAGAGTAATTGAAATAGCTAAATTATTACATAATACATGTAATGGCAATGTTTATAACAGTAACAACATTAACAATAGCAAGAACGTAAAACCACAAAAACAAAAACACTGTAGCTGTATTAACACCAATAACAGTAACACCAATAACAGTAACACCAATAACAGTAACACCAATAACAGTAACACCAATAACAGTAACACCAATAACAGTAACACCAATAACAGTAACACCAATAACAGTAACACCAATAACAGTAACACCAATAACAGTAACACCAATAACAGTAACACCAATAACAGTAACACAAATAACAGTAAGACCAATAACAGTAACACAAATAACAGTAACACCAATAACAGTAACACCAATAACAGTAACACCAATAACAGTAGTAACAATAACAGTAACACCAATAACAGTAAGACCAATAACAGTAACACCAATAACAGTAACACCAATAACAGTAACACCAATAACAGTAACACCAATAACAGTAACACAAATAATAGTAACACCAATAACAGTAACACAAATAACAGTAACACCAATAATAGTAACACCAATAACAGTAACACCAATAACAGTAGTAACAATAACAGTAACACCAATAACAGTAACACCAATAACAGTAACACCAATAACAGTAACACCAATAACAGTAACACCAATAACAGTAACACCAATAACAGTAACACAAATAATAGTAACACCAATAACAGTAACACCAATAACAGTAACACCAATAACAGTAGTAACAATAATACTAGTGAGAAAAATGACACAATTTACAATAACAACAATAACAGTAGCAATGATAACATGACAGAGTGACAACGGTAAAAAGAAGACAATGACACAAGTACCAGTGACAACAACTATAGCAGTAACAGTAATGGCAGGTACAAAACCACGAGTAACTACAATAACTTTGATATGAAGCAACAATAACAATTAACTAATTAGAGTGACAACAATACAATATTTAAAATAACAATAGTAATAACAGTAATAATATTAACCATAATAACAATAACAGCAAGAATAATTATTAACAACAACAATAACAACAGTAGGGCCTAATAATAACAACAACAATAACAGTAGCAGAAAAAACAGTAGCGACGGTAACAGCAAGTACAATAACAATAATAATAACAACAATACCAACGACAACAACAATAATAACAACAACATAAATGACACGGATAACAATAAGAACGACAATGACCGTGACACAGCCCCGGAAGACAAGGCTGACAGTGACAGAGACAGATGACGTGAATGACGACCAGGGTACAACCCGGTGACAGGGTGCACAGAAACAAATACAACACCAACAATAAACACGGTGCAGTGTTGATTACGTATAACAATGTTAACCTTCTTCAAGTAGGCCACGTTGTACCGGGTGTAGGAATACCCCAGGCCCCTGACTGGACCACAGCAATCAGCTGGATCTAGGCAACCAAAACAATACATTTACAGTTTCATTCATAAGACATTGTTCGAACTACAGGTCAATGACCGTGTTCTGCGTGATAGCACCAGCCCTTGGAGCCAAAGCGTCGTGCCGAAACGACTGTGTCGTCAGGTGCCGACGTTGTCGCCACCAGTGCCGAAAGGCCACTGTGAACAATAGCTCTCCCGACCGTCAGTCGGGGGCCGGCGACGACGAACTTTGTCTTATTACGGAAATAACTGTAACCCAATCTCAGGAGTTACTCCGATGCACCGAACAAGTTCAATACATCACCGTAAACTGCCAGTCGCCGCTTAATTTCCCATCATCAAACTGTCTAAACGCTTTTTCATTCTAAAGGAACAACTGAACCGTTTTACCCCGTTGCACAAGAGTGGACTCGCAACATCACGGACGTGTTATTACGAAACAGTTCGAAGAAACATGTCTCGTTAACCCACTGAAATTGCTCGCTAACATGTGACGTGCAGTTACTCCGATGCACGCGGAGTAGTCGCGTGAGTAAATTACGTCAGCGTGTCTCGATAATCCAGATCTTCACCGGCCATTTATTCGCAATGCATGATGTTTTTTCTTTATCCTTGATACGAAAGGTTTTAGGGCGAAACGCAAAATGTCGTTGTTGGTTTCGAAAAAAAACTAAGTTCTGCGGGTTATCCTCAGAATATGAATGAACATGTGACTATGATGTTAGTTGAATATATAAGTCCAAAATCAAAGAGCATCTTAATAGAAATGCAATATGTTATCATTGTCTTTTTGTTAAGACAATGCTTCCATGCAGTGCAATAATACTAACAATTACAATAATAACAATAATAATGATAACAGTAAAGATAGGAGGTGATGTTTGTCGTGTATTTTGTTTTGAAAACAAACGTTCTGTTGTGTATGTCTTTTACTCAGGATGTGCCTCAGTTTGCTATAAATTAGGCATTATACTAGCTCAAACGGTCCGTCCCTGTTCGTGAGAATGTTCATAAATGCTGTGTACCGCGCTTTGCTCAGAAACAATTTAGTATTACATATCATTGTTGTCAACAATCAAAATTGTATTGTTATGTACAGCGCATCGAACCGGTATGCGGCAATTACCGCTCAATAAATGCATTATTATTATTATTATTATTATTAGTAGTAGTAGTAGTAGTAGTAGTAGTAGTAGTAGTAGTAGTAGTAGTAGTAGTAGTAGTAGTAGTAGTAGTAGTAGTAGTAGTAGTAGTAGTAGTAGTAGTAGTAGTAGTAGTAGTAGTAGTAGTAGTAGTAGTAGTAGTAGTAGTAGTAGTAGTAGTAGTAGTAGTAGTAGTAGTAGTAATATACTAGGAGGAGGAATAGTAGTAGCAGTAGCAATAGTATAATAATAATATGGTTTGACTTCATAAGTATCGTGTTGTTGGTCTGATTTGACGAAGTTGCTTCGGTTAGTGAGCGGATGTAAAATCTGTGTTTCCATGTTTCTTCTTGCCCTTCGCCTATTAACCCCAAAACGACCGACGAATGCCTCTGTGCCACCCTAGTAAATTATTTGGGGACGTCCTCAGTTCGCACGGGAAGTCGTAACGTTTCCGGGTGGCACCGGTTTACCCGGTAAACAGCACATACCAGTGGAAGTCAACCAGTTACTTTGTTTATTCGGTGTTGTCTTCGTTTTACGTGCGCGATGAGTCGAACACTGCGTTTTAACAACCACCGACCTTTTCTACACAGCTATAATAAAACTCAGTTATAAGTTCCTTTATGCGACAGCAAGAAATGGTTTATTGAAATGGTGCCATGAATATAAGAATACGGGTTTGATGATAGTTACCTTCAGACTTGTTAGTGAGACAACGTCGACTTGGTTTATAATAATAATGACTTCTTATGCGTCAATATCATCGAAGATCGAGCTCAGTGGCGCGGTAAAACCAAGTAAAGGGATTAAGCGATTTCGTAATCGTATAACAATGCGCGAAAGTGCTAGGAATCTAAGGAGGATAGGCAGCCTTAAAAAGTAGGTTTTTAGACGCCGGCGAAATGAAACTGTTTCCTTCTAATTTTAACACTGGCAGGAAGCGAATTCCACAGAGTTGATGCGGCAGTTAACAGAGACAGCTCGGGTTTCAACTTTTGTTTTCACCCGAGGAATGTAAAGAGGATCACCACTGATTGATCGTAGCTGTCTGGAATGTCTTGATTGAGCGAGCATCAACTTCAGATATGCTGCTTATGTTGATGAGAGGGTTTGATAGGCTATTGTACAAAATCTTGAAAATAATGCGATGGAGCCAATGTCATGATTTCAGAAGCGGAACTGAGCGAGAAAACCGAAGAGAACGCGTGACTACGCTTGCAATTTTTTTGGATATGTTGCAGTTTTGCTATATCCTTGTTTGCAGTATTGTAAAGGAGGGAATTGCAGTAGTCAAGTCTGCTGCTTACTAGAGCTGTTGCAGTGTTCTAGGCAACGGAAAGTGAGATATACATGTTTTTGATAAATGTTGTTAGAAATTGAAGGTTTCATCAAACGTTACCCCGAGATTAAGCACTGAGGCGGCTGGTGTGATATTCTGACTCAAAATATGTGTCGGGAAAAACCCATAAAGTTTTCTTCGCTGCTTTGTGGTACCAATGATGAGAAATTCGGTCTTATCTGCATTAAGCTTTACTTTACTGTTTTGCATCCAAAGAGACACCTCTTGGAGACATCTCTGAGCTGATTTAGGGAGCGATCAGGTTGGACCAAAGAAGTAAACACGAACAAAACAAGTTATACTGAGTTATGCTGAGTTATACAGGAACTGACTGGTTGGCTGACGTTAGCAAGGAGATCCCAGCATCGGCGAGAATTGTGCTAGCTGAAACTGGATTCCTAAGCACTATGCTTTCTACCATTGCTTATAGTTGGTTGACTGTTTGATAGATAGTATATTGGTCTGGACTCGTAGCATGTTATTATTCGAGATAATCAATAAAACACGTTATTATTGTTGTTCTATGAAAGAATGACAGAAGCCAACTAATCATGTGTCGCATAGGTAGTTCATGTTGATATTAATATGTTTATGAAGATAGCGGTCGTGTTGTCTATCGAATTCCTTTGAAGAATCAGTGCTGTTTGGTTGACAGATATAAACGACGTTGCGCTCCGTTTTATCAGCGCGGGCAAGTGCAGAAGAGTCGTGAATTTACACACGATAGAATCCATGAATGATGCCTTAACTTGAGCACCGTTGTTTAAACTCGCATGCCCACTGAAACAGGAAATGTACGCCGGTGGAGCAGAGCGGGAGATGTACCGGAAGCGATGTCCTTCAAAATCCCCACCCGCAGGTGCAAATAATTGTTGCAAAAATATACACGTTCGGATGTAACGATGATTCTAACCAGTTGTCTTAATGGCAATGTCCCTGACTTCTCTTTAATTTATCTACAGGAATCCGTTAGTACATCGTCAAGAAACATTTAGCTGATTATATCATACAGTGATTGCTTCTACTTTTATGTTACATATTTTAGATATAATAATAATAAGAAGAACATTTATGTAGCGCCATAAATCTAGATAAAATCCATTCGGAGGCGCTGTGAGTACATGAATATGTATACTTGTATATATGCAAAATTATTTCATAATAATGGAGTGTAGACATTTTTGTTTTGAAAAAGTGTACC
Organism: Ridgeia piscesae; assembly: GCA_025642075.2. Taxonomy (NCBI): domain Eukaryota; kingdom Metazoa; phylum Annelida; class Polychaeta; order Sabellida; family Siboglinidae; genus Ridgeia; species Ridgeia piscesae. The sequence goes on along the minus strand of JAODUO010000883.1, from coordinate 65,901 downwards.
GCTTTGGTTTCTATTTTGGGTCAAATAAACACTTCCGATTTGCTGTGTTTTTACGAAGTGATTGACATGTGGCTAAATATGTATAAATGCCCACTCAATACTTCAACGGTATTTCAAACAGCCGATAATTGCCACGGTTGCTGACTATTTACTTGTTACCCATAGAGTGTAACTAATTTAATTGTCTATGCAACCTACATATTCAATGACCCTTCATGCCTGTGCCCAAGTCCAACTTCAACGACAGGTCAGCGATGAATATGTTTGTACCGAGCCACCTTGAGACTGATTGCAATGCAAGCTTTCTATAAACAGATCGCGTAAATATGAGTGATCGGCGGCCTGACCCCTCAATGGCTCAGATACGAGACAACATTTGATGATTCAACTCATAAGATGACTATTTTGTAACGGGGAACAACAACCGTGAACTTAAGGCGGTACAGCCTAGAAGGCAGGCGGGCGATACAGGCTCCTCCCGTTGAATGCCGGCTGCTGCTGCCGCTGGTGAGGCCCGATGTGCGCAGTTTTTCAGCTGTTCACGTGTTCGGTGTCTGATCGCTGTTTACGTGGTTTGTTGACGATTTATTGACAGTGTTTGTACAAGGGTGTGCGCCGCTGTTATTTTTACAATTTGTGCCGTAACCTAATACCTCATTCAAACGAGCCAGAGACCAAACCGACGGCCGCGGAATGCAATTTCTATAGTTCCCTCAGTCAATCGTTGTCGCTGGAGGCAAATCGGTTTCGGCTGTGCCATAAATAGGTACATTGACTGCGGGAGGGGTTTTCAGGATAGGCCTACCAGTGACCGAGAATATAAGGTTTTTACTATAATAGCTTATAGCCGGGCACGAACATGCGTATATACTTTGGTGATAAATCTGAATCCCGCCAATTTCTCGCCCATAGATGTTTTCTATTTTCATATTTGGAATAGCATTTTGTTAGGGGTTTACACAACTTCGGTCCCATACCCCAGGAAAGGGGGTATTTATAGGTTACTGTTACTGAATATGTGAAGCCTAAGAGGGTGCAGTTTTGCCCTTTACACCGGACCAGGCCCTAGATCGATTACTGTCGACTTTACCTTGCCCATCTTCGCTGTTCGCCCAATATCATACGCTCTTTCTGTCACTCTTGTGTGTACGCCCTATTACATTGTAGATAAGGTATAACAAAATCACCTAGAACCAGACTGACATTTGCGTTATTGTAGTTCTCTTTGTCCTGTAGTCCGTTCTCAGCCTGAACTCGGTGCAGGTTCTCGATTCTTGTGTCCATTCGTTTCCTCCTCTCCTCTCCCCATAGCCCGCATTCCTCCGCTCTTCCCGTCTAATACTCGATATTTGCATTTCATCGCCCCGCTTTTGACCAGTTCCCCGGAGCTGCTTTAGCACAATTATATTGCCGAGAGTGGATGACACATCGGCCTCCCGGCACGGTTATCGATATTGGAAATCTGTTCTAAAAGGAAACACCTGCTCTAGACATTGTTCACGTCGGCTATCGCGGGCAGACGCTATCGCGGCGGTCGCATTAAAAAGTTCCCCGTGTTTATAGTACATGATAACGAACCAAAGTCGTCCCTCGTTTGAGGCTCACGTTTGGAACTTTGCTGCGAGGCCATACATTAGCGTGTCAGCGAAATGCGATATGACGCGTCTTCGGTTGGCCGTTGGATCTCTGAGGGTGGCTGTGTCAGGACAGCGGCAAGAAGTGGGCAGAACGCGGACAACACGACCCGATGGTGTTTACAAGTCGACCTTGAGGACGGCCAGGTACTCCGGGGTGCGTGGTACACTAATGTGTTGTGTTGACTCGGCTACTTGACGACAAATGTAGTTTCACGCGAGTCGAACAAACTCAGAAGTGTGTGGCGCGGATTTATTAAGTTGAGGTTATATCGCAGTCGTAGCTGATGCTTAGATGTGATAATAGTGCGTGCGTGCGTGCGTGAGTGTGATATGGAGAGGGAGAGAGAGGGGGTGGGCGGGACTGAAGGTGCTTGGAAGAGAGGCAAACAGACAAATAGGCAAACAGCCGAACAGAGGGGCGGACGGACGGACGGACGGACGGACGGACGGACGGACGGACGGACGGACGGACGGACGGACGGACGGACGGACGGACGGACGGACGGACGGACGGACGGACGGACGGACGGACGGACGGACGGACGGACATACAGGCTGGCTGGCTGACTGACTGACTGGCTGACTGACTGATGACTGACTGACTGCTGACTGACTGACTGACTGACTGACTGACTGACAGATATTCATACATAGACATACAGAAACGTAGACAGACTCTGAAACTGTGCATGTAGTCCCTACATGCGGTTTTTTACAGCGACGTCTGATCCTTCGTGGATTGAGTTATTATCGCACAGCTGACGTTTGTCCCGAGTCGCGTGTTCATAACCTATGTTTAAACACGTGTTGGGCAACAATTAATTGCCATATTACCGAGAACCACTGTATCCGTTTTGAGCAGTGCATCCGCTTCCCAGAGTTTCGTCTTCTGTCGTCAGTTGACAGTTCCAAGTCCGCACATCCACGTTGTGGTCCGATGAATCATAACGAAGTCAGGTCGCCCTAAACGCAGTATGGCATTGAGAACACTGTGTTGTTTATCTATCAGTGTCATCTTTCCGCGTAAAAAGCTACACGTTAGCTGCAGACCTCCCCACAGTCGAACTTTACGTGGGCCTTGAGTTGTTGTTCATCTTCGAAGGATTCGCAGTATCATGACGTCATCCATCAACATTCAAGGAGCCTTCTCAGTGCGATCGATTTTTATTTCTATTTTAACTTCACTTCGCAAAAAAACGCAGCCTTAAGTATGCGTTGTATCCACTATGGCGAGCAAACTTTATGAAACGATCAGACACTGTATAAATGTTGAACAACATGCACTGAAGTGTTTCAAGACTTGCAGCTTCACATGAAGACGCGATAGAATTCGTGTTTCTGCGTTGATGTTGTCGACATTTCCTTCCAAGCATTCCGAAGCATCACGTGACTGACACGTCGAAGGTTCAATGTTGTCCCGGCAGTTTACTTTGGCATGTCTCGAGATGTAGCGACACAAATAAATTAGTTTGGCCATTTTAAAATCTGAATTCACGATAGGCTAAACGATAAATCAACTGCAGAATCCGTGTTATGAAAGTTGATAGCATTCAAAGTGCACCGTTTTTTCTATACACACAAAGACAATGTAAAGCCAATACGAAATGTTTTGTGACACTATTTAATTAACAACATTTGACAGAAATGACAGAAAGTAATTTTGTGGTAGCAAAATGAGAACAAATTAGTCGAATTGTGGCATTTTGTGAACATGAATTTATAACAATACATTAACGCAGTTAAGCTATTACCAAAAATACAAATAGGATTAAAGATGACGTTTTTAGCAACTCTTACGATCGTGTTGATATCAAAGACACTGAATATTCACAGCCTAGGTGACATTCATTTTTTAACAAATATTAATGGTAGCGTTGTAACGGCAGTTATAAATCTGTTCGTGAACTAATCTTCTGCTACTAAACTCACAACAACAACTCCATACAAACACACACTTTGTACATGCAAAACAACGCATTCGCTCAATAATTTACAAAAGTACCTCAAACGCCCTCGTATAACGTGTGAAAGCCCATTCAAAAACAACCGGCCGTCTCTACAGGCCGCTCTGGCAATTATGCAGAACGATTAGAAGAACGTCAATGCAGACAACCTTCTGGGTTTAAAACCTCGAAATCTCCCATGGCTACTTTAACGAGCATTTAATCATAATCGTGACGCAGCCACTTTGTGGTTCACCTATTTACTTCACTCACAATAACTGTAATATAGACATATATTTCGCATCAACTACAAATCAGCACAACATGCACCATCGCCAAATTGACCATGGAGACGTTGCGGCGAACATGGACTGGGTTCGAGGATTACTGGGCTGCCACTGTAGTGCACATCTGTGGAAGTTACGTCCTACTGACATGACGAGGCTAGAGGAAAACCCGATATCTGCACGTGTGTATAATATACATAAGTTATGATAAACATGTAATTTAAGAACCCCTATATACATACGGCCGTAGCCAAAAGCAAACAATCGAAAAATCAAAGATGGCGTCCCGAATAGAAATGCGACATTTTCAAAACAAGAAATTGGAATGGTGCGCTACACGACAGTTACAAACAAGTAACCGATACATTGTTTTATCAACAAGCACCAATGGAAAGTTTATCTATAATTATCTGTGAATTTCAGACGGTGTTTGCTGAATTACCAACATAAATAGCCCGAGTCCCATAAAATAAGCGACTTCCACGCGTGTTTGCGGTAACCCAGTATCCAGAAAGTTTCGGGACGTATACAGGTGAACCACAAAGCGTACATACCCCTACAAATATCACGATATCGTAAATGTACACTTTGAACAATAATTCTCACCATGTGCATGATAATTACTGGACATGTCGACAGTGTGTCATCTTTGAAAAATCAGAACATTTACCGACAACGTATAATCAATGCCTCCAGTGCTGTCTCTTCTTATGTAAACAGTTCCGTTGTTCCAGAACCTCTAGATTGTCTCATTTTACATACCCGAAGATGCCGTCTGACAAGCGAGCGGCAGTTCAATAGCTTCTTAAGCTTTGTGTCTGGGCAGCTAGACACCTGACACTATTTTGTGCGTGTTATGAACAAACTTTCGGCAAATTGTAATCAACAGTTCGTTTTTGTACCTGTTATCGTTCTCGGACGAGCCTATACCAATGCAGTAACCTGCAGCGTTCTGTGTTCTGTTTAGACTCTATTCAACATTAATGTTACCCGAATCAAACCATTATCATTTCTCTAAACCACCTGTGCTCTACTCCATAGCGCTCGAGGTTCAAGTTGCCTCTTGTCAACTTCGGGTCAACACAATGAAACTCGCGGCTGCAGTATTCTCAGCCCCCTGGCTCGATCGCGGATCAGACGATCAGACGATCAGACGCCCTCTCGTGCCGGGACAGACTGACGCCTGGCGGAAAATCCTCCGGTGACGGAATTCCCGCGCCAGCTGTTGTCACATGACGCTCGCCAGGTGTGATCATTTGATAACTTTACCGTTCTCTCTTTGCAACGGCGCCACTAGAAGAAACACTTGCATTCGTCGACAACCATGTCCGGCAACTGAGAATTGACAATAAGGCCGTCGTTGTTGTGGTAGATAATCGAGATACTGGACATGCGAGATGGCGCGCAGCAGGCCGTGATGGCCGGCTCCCGCCGGTTAGCGTCCAGCTGGTATATCACGGCTGAGTGGCTTTTCTGTGGCTGAATATTCGACCTAGACATAGCTGGAAGTAAAATAGAACATACGTGTTAACATTTAAAATTACTGTGCAGCATAACTTAGCAATTTCGTGAGTAGCAACGAACTGCGCCAACATTTGCACAGTATTTATTATGCAAATGGTGGTTTCATAAATGCCTCTTAGGCGGCTGAGTGGCACTGCATGTGCAACTTCGCCGTTAGTACACAACCTGTTTGGTACAGTTTATGGAACATCACAAGTAAAACTCATGCGGTTATATTTTGTATGCCATGCTTTACATGCTCTAGGTAGCTTTTGGGGCAACTAGGCCTTCGTATGACGTTGAATTAGATTGAGAAATTTCCTGGCGGGGAACCTTAGATAAGTATACTATATTTCATCCCTTTCCAATATGCAATATTTCTCTGACTTCCTTTAATTCAGAATGTTATCTATGCTGTGTTGATTATTATATTATTATTGTGGGAAATACATGTACTGATTATTGCGTTAACTGGTTGATTGTTTGGTTGATTTACTGACTAGTGGGTGGGTGGGTGGGTGTGTGGATGGCTGGATTGATTGATGGATGGGTGGATGGATGGATGGGTGGATGGATGGATGGATGGATGGATGGAATGGTAGGTGTGTGTGTGTGTGTGTGTGTGTGTGTGTGTGTGTGTGTGTGTGTGTGTGTGTGTGTTGCGTGTGCGTGTGCGTGTCAGTGCGTGGATCGATCGATAAATCAATCAATAGATGGATTGATCAACAGATCGATCGATCGATTGATTAATCTGCCATTAAAGGAATAGGTGGAGAATCCCATCTGTAATAGAGAATCATAAACATACGACTCACCTGTACACGACCCCGTGCAGTGATTTGCTACATAGCCCTTGGGCTGGATGATCCAGTCATTCCAACCGATCTCCGTAAAGTTTACATAGAAATGCTCCATGCAGCAGCCGAAGCGACAATCGCTCGAGCTGCGCTTTGTCCGTTGGCGCCGCGCGCCGATGTTGATGACGATGATCGGCCGGTTCTCGCCGTTGATCTCTATCGGCGCCGACTGGCGGTGATGCCTCAGCTTGCGACACGTTCGACACGTCACCTGCACGACGCCATCGTCCCGACGCGTCGTCTTCATCCAGTGTCGTACGACGCTACGCATGTTGAACTTCACCCAGCCTCGCTGGTTCGTCACTCGGCGCTCGTGGAGCGTCGTCGCGACTGCCGCTTTGCCGTGTCGACTGCTGCCTCGGCTCACCTCCGACACGACGAACACCTGCTTGCCGAGGCCGTCCGACCGGTACTTGTAGAGCCACAGCTCGGCCGACGTGACGTCCTCCACCTCGACGTCTTGGGGCATCTCGAAGACGAGGCAGGCTGACCGTCTCCGCTCTGTGCAGTTGTGCACTGCAACAATGCAGACGTTGTCAGTTGAGCAAGCAACGACGACAAATGCTAAAATGCGATTTTGTAAATAAAAACTACTCTGGTGACCAAACGCCTCATCCAACCCTTACCTCGGAACCGGAACTTCAGCGCTATTGTGCACTTCCCGTATCGACCAAGGACTACCTCCCCCGGGGCATAACATCGGACGACAAGGGGATACTGGGTTGAAGTTTTTTCGCTGACGTTCGTTTTGTAGCCACTAAATATTGAAGGCTAACTCTATGGCCAACATCCCCAATCAATATTGACACCCCAAGCCCCCGATTCTGACGCCTGTGAAATTTGAGAATAAAAGGGTATTTATTGTGCGAGATGACATAAATTCAGTACACGAAGTGTTTGTACCTCTTAATTCAGTTGGTATTTGTAGATATATATATATATATATATATATATATATATATATATATATATATATATATATATATATATATATATATATAAAACGAGTTCGCTACTTAAAACGTGCACGTTATATCATTACACTTAGACCCTTTCACCTATTATGTCCCAAATCAGAGGTGTAGCTGCATTTGAAATAATACAAATTTGTTTTCAAGCAACTTGGAGACTGTGCGTTGATGAGCTTAATCAAACAATACACAACTGAAACAATAGGCTAAATGCAATATTCATTATCGCATCAGCAATTTTTTTATCATTTAGTGCTTACACATTGCGATCACAATTCATATTAAAACATTCATTGAATGGGGAATCATTTAATGTTCTTCCTTTTATGTGTTAAAATCCATGTGCGTTTACCTTCCATGTAATTACACAATGTAACATGTTGTTTACAAAATCGTTGTAATGTAATGATCCGATATACTAATAAATACAAGGCATTGCACAAGATTCATTGATACGTAGCTCAACCTTAGAACGATGCCAGCTAACGGTATCATGATCTTTTGTGTTACTAATAATGGCAGATATAACCAGTTTTTTGTGTGTGTTCACGTGAGCCACTTTGAAACAATCAGTTGCGAACCTGACGCAGGGCACGATAGCATTAGGCCGGACCATCGTAAATAAATCACGACGCGTCTACCGCCAGTTCCTGATTACTGTGCAAATGTTTTCGCGCTGAGATTACGTGACGCCACAAAGTTCACCGTGTCCTTCCAAATTGTTTACTGCTCAGTATACCATGGCGCGATACCGTACGCCATTCAGAATCCTATCTCCCGATTACGTCGCTCTTTATTACCGACAAGGAGCGCTGCGGTATCTGTAGTCAATCGTCTGGACGTTTGATTATTTTGATGGAATTAATTATATACAGGAAAAAAAAAAAAAATACATATTTTGATATGTACAACTGTTGGTTATTTTGGACTGTGAAAAATAAGGTAATACAGATGTATAATCAATTAGTTGTACTCCGTTAAGCAAGCACCCACCGACTTACACGGGGACGTGTTCTACCATCACTGAAATGACATCATAAAATCCAAGGCATTTTCACCATGCTGACGCAGCGCAAAATATCTGGATTGCAATGGCATAATATTATTTCCGTGCTTCGACTGATAACAAAACCATACATGTTTGGGCATATTAGATGATTCGTATTTATAAAAACGAAGTCCTGTATGATCATTTGTTTTATGTACCTGTATTAGGCTTGCGACATAGCAGCATAAATCAACAAGTATTTGTTAATATTGATATACACTAATGTACTCATTTTCGATACTATTCATACTTTGCGAACATAAAATAAAGCGTGTCATTCTAAGTCGTTAACTGTGTATAAGAAGGCCACTGGATGGTATTATGTTATGCAAGCATTTGTGCCTTTACTTAGTTGCAATTTGTGTTCATTTTGTGAGGTACACACATGGTAATGTATCAAGTGACAAAACTGAGCATGTCTCTACCCAAAATTCGAAGTAAACGCACTATGTTATACAGCATATTACACTCGCAAGATGGCGTACAATATTGTCCTTATACTGAATGATGACTTTCAGCGAAACGTTATCATTGACCCGCCACTAATAAATGCATAAAATACTATGTCTCCTAAATATGATTCAGTCACGGATCTAGGACAGCCAAAGAAATGCAACTCATTCGAATTTTAAATATTCATTGCTATTTGTAGTATATATATATATATATATATATATATATATATATATATATATATATATATATATATATAATATATATATATATATATATAATATATATATATATATATTATATATAATATATATAATATATATATATATATATATATATATATATATATATATAGTCATTATCATGTTACCCGATAACATGTGTTATCAATAGCCGGCGATAATAGTTTGCAGCCAGCGGAGTTCATTTGAGTACAACGTTAATAATGAGTAATAAGATTGCCATACCTCAAAAGCACAAACGTCGACCCAGCTTTGCACGTGTGTACGTTAAATAGTCATTGTCAAATAATGTCAAATGATATACAATCTAAAAGGAACCCTACGACAGCGGCAGCACTTTGATAAAAGTGGCAACTTTTGTTAAAACATGCAGAACATTACGAAGTCTGCGAAGAAGTAAATGGCAATGAGAAAAGGATGAACGAGTGCAGTTAGTATGCTGGACACGGCCTCGTGTTGTACAACCGCAGCGTCCACATGTTGCACGGACGTGTCACCCTGCGGTGTGACCTACGACACCAGGTGGCGTTCGTTTCCCTCTCCCCCGTTGTTCACTCCCGGAAGCCAAATAACAAACAGGAAGAACGAACTAGCCGCTTATCGTGTACACGTAAGCGGAATGTATTGTGTAGGCTTGTGGCGACTTCTATTGGATAGTGTATCGGTATGTGGATTACTGCCTATAAACTTTACATGCAACTAAATGAATGAATTAAAACGCAACGGAAATAAACAAATCGTTGCCTATAACGAGGATTAATTTGGAGTGTATAATATTATATAGATAATTTGTGGTGGTTAATTATGCTGTAATTGTATCCTGCTATACGATTAGCCTGTGCTGCCTGCGTCCTTGTTATCACTTATTTTCCTATACACAAGTTTAGCAGGTCATTTCATTTGCATAACCAATTTGAATTCTAGGATTGCATTTGACGAATACCATATAAAATTCGGCAGCATATTTGTGATATTTATAAGCTTCGATGCAATGTAATCGAAGGGGCACTCACCGCTAAGTGTTTTGTGGTCTACGGTCAAGTTCATAGCAAATATAATTTATTCCTTTTACAACAAGTACTCATGCATTCCTTCACACACTTAATGTCTAACTGGGTGTATGTGAATAGGCCCAGTTGTGTTTGTATCAACTACATCAAGTGCACCCTTGTCGGTTAGATGGCATATTATGTCCGTTAACATCGTGTTCATTCCACTATAAAATATAGTCTCTTAGCCCGAAATATGATTAATCGTAAGTTATCATCATGATTAATCGTAAGTTATCATCATGATTAATCGTCCGTCCGTCCGTTCGCACGCACGTACGTACGTTCACCCGCATACACACACATACATACATACATACATACATACATACATACATACAAACAAACATATAAACAAGACGGCGGCTGTCTTGACCCGAGGCACCCTGTAACAATTCCGCCTTCACATGATTGGGATATGTATTCTGTTATTTATCAAACAACTATAACGATCGTTATACATATCCTTGCATGATTGCATACTTGCATGTTTGCTTTGATGCATGCATGCATATATACATGCATACAAACATACATACACGCATGCATACATACATACATACATACATGCATGCATACATACATACATACATACATAGATACATGCATACATGCATACATACACGCATACACACATACACACATACATACATGCATACATACATACATACATGCATACATACATTACATACATACATACATACATTACATACATACATACATACACACATGCATACATACACGCATACATATATACATACATACATACATACATACATACATACATACATACATACATACACGCATACATACACGCATACATACACGCATACATACACACATGCATACATACATACATACATACATGTACACGCACGCGCAGGCACGCATGCACACACACACACACACACACACACACACACACACACACACCACACACACACACACAGCACACGCACACGCACACACACACACACACACACACTTCATGGGTCAGACTATTCCAGTTCTCTATTGTACGAGGGATGTTACTATTAACCAGAAGTCTATTACATTTCCATTGGCCACGTGCTTGTGTTAAGAGCAATTAAGATTTACGACACTCGGAAGTACACGCGCGTGCATGCGAGTGCAATGATGATATTTATCTTTGAACGTGCCTTTAAGCATTACTATTAATATATCAATATTGTGCATAAGTTGCTAGTGCGAGTGGCCGTGCGAACCTGTCGCCGTGCCTAGAGAGAGACAGAGAGAGAGGGGCTCCACTCGGCCCCCTGCCAGCGCACGTCTGTCCACTACACCAAATGGAGGTCACTGCCGGTGCAAACATCCGTTGTTTTATCTATTTATAACCGACCATATTTGGCCAGCAGCACGCACTCATGCATGCAGCATGCACTCATGCATGCGTGCACGCCGATCCGTGCACTCGGTACACCGATTTAGTTAAATCGTTTATTCGAATCAAGTCATCCAGGGGCATGCATGGACGTCTTCAAAATGCCGCCACTCAGACTGCACTGCATTGGTTGCTAACGTTATACATATGTTAGAATGTTATAGAACATTTCTAGCTCTATGAACTGGCACAGCATAAACAAAAAATTGTTAGTTAAAATGTCCCATATTGGAATGAAGGCAACTTAACCTAGTCAGTTGATTAGATTCCAAATTGCGAGCATTTTAATATATATACGCTGCACTGTTGGACATACACAGAGCTTGCTAATGATGTTGTGTTTCCGATGCATGTAATATTTTGCACACACTGTCAAGCACTGTAGCACGTTTGCAAAATGACCTTATAATTTTCGATTATATTCTGTTGAAACAGTTTTTAATGCAAGTCGCGTCTTGAAGGTTAGAACTTATGAATATAAAACCGACTCCTTTGGTAAACACGGTCAATAACGGAAACATCTTTTGTCGTGTTAAATCATGACTATTTTTGATAGTCAAACACGCTCAATTAACGGGCACAATACTCCGTAGATTAAAACGTGGCATTTACACAGAAGCTATAAATCATACATTTGGGGCACGGACAAAGCTGTTCAGATCATAATTGCCGATACCACATAATGTGTTCAGTGTTGGATGCTGGCAGTTGCGCCAAATCTAACGATTCCTCGCCGATACATGTGTAGAACGTGGACAGAACGTGCAAAATTCGGTACAGATCTTATCATCCCCATGGGTTTGCTTTGAATACTGTTATCAACATCATATCAGTAGTCGTATATCGACAGCAACGACTACCATTAAAGTCATTACATTCAAGGTAGTTATTAGTTGGTTTATCTACGTTCAAAGACGTCCGGTCCACCTATATTTAATTCGTCGTAATGTGATGTGCTAGATATGATGTTAATTAAACGAAATGTTTATGCTAGATTTACACGTTGTGTTCACGTGAACGTTTAACAACCCTTCCGGCTATAAGATAAGAAAGTCACACTTTGTAGACCGGTTATTATATGTTTTATCAATGAAGTAAACGAAAGACGGTGGCTGTTTTGACACGAGGCACCCAGGGGCAATTCCGTCTTTACGGGATTCAGTGGCTCTTCAGTTTGTATTATACAATTATTATTCACACAAAAAACCCTGCTAAGATTGTTACTGTCCAATAATAGTGGTAGAACCAACACTTATATAAAACGTCGTAAGTAATTGCATTCATATTTATGAAACGAGACCATCCACACGCAACCCGCCGACACACCAGCGGCAATCTGGCAGGAGACTTAGCTCTGACATCCAGCGCCGTGCCTTGATCTAGGTCATTCTATGCATAATTGAACGAATTCCCTGTTTCGCAGTCGCCACGTTTAAATTTTAAACCATGCGTGTTTACTGCGACTAGATGCCGGTGCTGTTTAGCCACGCGTGACCACCGCGGCCCGGTTTACCATGCGGCGTGCCTCGTTATTGGACATCGCTGCGGACGAATGTAAGGCGCGGATGTTGATCGCCTATGCAGCTGCTGTTTTGTTACGTTCGAATTCGACACATCGGAGTTATTTTGCGAGTACGTCGCACCGTATATTGGCACGTGACCAGTCTGTGTTAAATCTACCGGACTTTGCATTCTTCCTGATTTGTATGTCCAAGAAAAATCAGACCTCGTTTCCTGAATTTGGGACAAATGAATAGGGATCTACGTGACCGCCACACGACGTGCATACGTTTAGATTGCATTGCATCCTGGAAACTAACATTATTGTATGATACGTTATATATATGTGTGTTCCGTGATCATTTGATGATACATGTAGAACACTATCCTCAATCTGGTGTCACGAGGGAAGACGACACTAATTATAGTCTTATCTCATCTTGCGACATGCACCTGGCATCCGTTACAACTTTCTCCGTTGTGACAACGTCTCCAAATAACACGTCAATACGTGGTCCAAAAACGGGACACGAACATTTGAAAATTGGACTTTGAAGTGGACATGACAGGATATAGGGGTTTAAGTTGGTACGTTTGGATTACACCATGCAGGTGCATCGATATCACTCGAAAATGTTCAAGTCAGCATGATCGCGCTACATACTCCACATTCTACACTGCACTGTCAGTATCATTTTTGTATATGTGTATGTATGTGTATAATGTATATATATATACACACATATAATATATATATATATATATATATATATATAAAATATATATATATATATATATATATTATTTAATATAATATTTTTTAATTAAATGTAGTCGAAATATAAATGTTTACTTACTGACTTCTATAGCACCATATGTATACAATTATATTCTGTGATTTTGCATATTACACCCAATGGCATAGTAGAAAACTACACATACAAATGCAGTGAAACAATATATAATCTATTGAAAAATCACGTAATACCTATACTCGATTGCACAAAAGTATATTTTCGCAAAACAATTATACAAATGCACATTATAAAATACAAATAACTAACAGTAAGCAATGAGCTGTAAGTTACTTACATTAAACCTAAATTGTAAAAGACAAACAGCAAAATATCGAGCAATGACCCATTTTATAAACAGGATCTAAGCACCATTAGACTCCTCAAAACTGATTTGTGCAAAACGTGCGATGCGCCATGTAACAGACAGTTGCCTAATTTCAACAACTTCCGGCGTGTAACAACGTTGGTGTATTCGCAGGACAGAACGTTCACCGCATCGCAGACAAGAAACAACTCTTTTGAGTGTCCGTTCCGCCTTGAAACAACACAGACCAATCGCATAGTCCCACTCTGACAAGTGCAGAAAAACGACAACGCACGTTCTGAATGTCATACGCAGCATAAATGAATCACGAAAGCAGTCAACGTAGGAACTGGAGATATTGAACAATGTGAAACGACTGGTAAATGCCGTATAGTCCACATCGTGATCATGTTAAAGGCAAACATTTACAAATATCTTAGAAAGTTAGACTTTAATAATAAATTAAACAAACAGGTGAGTCCTCGATAAGCTTCATTGACATTCTTTGGTGACAATCTTGTCAGATATTGACTTCCGCGAACAAAACGACAACTGAAAATAATATCGTCAACAAATATCAACCTGTCCCTTTGTTAGACATGACATAATACCTAATGCCTTCGCTTAACCCTGCGACTTAGGTGGACGTTATCGTGGACGCTAGAGGCGATGTTTTCCGAGGTGTATATCATATCCGGACGAATAAACAAGCGAAATTCAATTAATGCACTTCAACAGTAAGCAAGATCCTATTGTCGTAGCGCGGCTGCCGGCAGCCGGCAATCAGCTGGTCGCCAGCTGACAATCAGCTGATCAGGTCATAACCTATTCCTGTGTAAGCAAGGTCACGTCTAAGCGCGACCCTCGGAGCAATCGCAACAGCTGGGAGCCTCTTGACGACGAGTCAACGCGTCACGGCCGTAAGAGCCCCGGTATCTCGCCGCTATCGCGATTACAGGTGTGTCGTTCGTATCGCATGTCACACCGCTAGGTGCACGACGGAACACGACTGTCTTATCCCGGATCTAGACTAGCGTTGATACGATCTTCGTTGGGAAATGTTGCGGAAAATAGTCCTATTATTGTCGGTTTTGTGTGTAGCTTGTACAGATAGCGACTTGTAAAGAGTGTAACTACTATGTGGGAGCTGAGCCCAATCGCGTCGCTTGAACACAAAAACAGGTTTCGCAACAACAGGCTATGCGTCATTTGTGGCTGTCGCTCGAGCAGGGAGTTGACAAACTTATCAGGTCATGGAGAAAAGACTGTTATTATGTGCAATATAATAATATACTATTATTACGCTTTCAACGTTGTCTGCATACAAGATTTGGAAACGCTGTGCGATCACGTTAGGGATATTATTGGATAATTATGCAATTGCATTACTTTTTTACCAAACACAGATGCAACTGGTATATCTCTGGTAAATTATGCCATGTAATATAATATACGTCATTCTGATTAATTTACGCAATACAATAAAAAAGTTGTTTTAACGATACAAACTGCTATATGAATTGACCTATATTAAAAAGCTACACACATACAGTACACCTCAATACTGAATTAATTTTAAGTCATGTATTGCTTCTATTATCCTTAAAAAAACCGATTTTCTTTAACAATGATGCACCATTTGGAGTCTAATGAGCGCGCAGAAGGTGTGTAGAAGTCCATTTTACGCTAAATAACTTCTGCCGCGTAGTTACGATAAGTCTTATATAACTATTTATGGATTGATTACAGCAAAACCTTGTATAAAACCACAAATACATTTAAAATTACGGTTGCTTATTAGTATAAGGCACGATGATGTGCATGGCACGTAAACCTACATAAATTATAACTATTAAGTCATGCTGTACGTTAGTTAACATTTAGGCGTACAGGTCTTCACGTGGACATATCTACGTTCGCATTTTTCCGGTCCAGCGCATTGACACAGATAGATCGGCTCGGAACACAGGCGCTATTGAGCAGTGCTGCCGGCACATTTATATAAAACAAGCAACAACGGTCACAAATACCGACTCCGTGTAACGGGGCTATTTGTGATGCGCGGGTATCAAACAGTCAGCCGTACAATGGCGTTTCACGTGCGTGTTTGTGTCGACGATCTGCCAGTTGGTCGTCAACACTCCGCTTACGTGGCGCCGCGCCCGGGAAGGTTACGACATTCCCGCGGGAGAGTTCAGACCGAGCGGAGAGGGCACCGTAGGAGAGGGGCGAATTGAGTTGATTTGATTTACATTGCCCCGGGTTCTATCTTTCGGTCTATCGGTCGGCCAAACCAGGGCTCCGACGCGCATACATTTGCATGTAATTTGGCGTCTATTCTCGGCGTGTTCCCGCAGCGCTAGCCGAGAGGTGACGCTGTTAACGACCATGCCTCGATCAGCTGGTATCGCCAGGGCATGGACGGTGTAAGGGCTGACAGTCGCTGTAGTCGGACTTGGCGGACTAGGAACGCTTTGTTCCGCAGTGCCGTTGTGACCTGACTTGAGTTAATAGGAACCCGTCAGTTGGCAGTGCCGCTATAACCTGACTTAAGCGACCAGAAATATGTCGGTCCGCAATGCAGCTACAACCTTACTCGGACGACCAGGAACGTGTGGTTCTGCAGTGCAGTTATAAACTGACTTGTACGACCAGGAAGTATTGAGTCAGCATTACTGTTATACCAGGACGACCAGAAACTCGTGGATCTGTATTAATGATACAAACTGACTAGAACGACCAGGAGCCCGTGTGTCGGTGTTACCGTTATAACCTGTCTAAGACGACCAGGAATCCATGGATCTACAGTGTTTTTATATCCTGACTTGTAGGATCAGGAACCCGTTAATCCATGGTGCCGTTACAGCCTTACTTGAACGACGAACAATACATACGTCCGCTGTGTCTTGCAGCCTGACATTCTCCCTAAGTTTAAAATCATCTAAAAATCACTCAAAATCCGACCAGTTTCTGAATTCATTTGAACATAAACTCAGCACTTACATGAGAACTGACTACACTTTACGACTCGTGGCATACGCATTGGGGTGTCAAGAAACCCCCCAAAAACCTGCACTACACGGTAATGTACAATTAATTATGATATGCATTATGCAATATCCTGTTGTACAGTGACATCCGTCTGGAACGCCACACATGTCAGTCTTGGGCAAGCCACACGATCCATCTGTGAAGAAATATTTCGTGGATCCTGTTTACTCATAAATTAGAAAAAACATTTACTCGGGGTAAGACAAGTAGTTGAACATGCCGAGTTCACACAACACCACATGTGACAGACGGGATGTTATTACTGGGATATTTCCTCCCCAACCCAAGAAGTACGTAACTCATTTAGCATTGGAAAAATGCACGGCACCAAAACAATCTCGCCGGACTTACCTAAAAACGGTAACCGCTAACAATTTGTTTGATTTTATTAGACGAAAGTGACCCCAAAGTTCCGAAAAGAATTCCTTTCGGAGCTATACTTCATACTGGGTATATTTCAATTACAGAAGGAACTTCATCCCCTGTTGTAGGAAATGTCCCGATAATTATAAATATCTATGTGAACTAATCTTATAGACACTGTTCCTATACAGCACGTGGTCACGGGAAATGACATGTTTCGCCCACTTGTGGTTATCGTGTGGGATATATGACACGCCACAGTTGTCTCTCACGACGAGAGGAGAAGATGGGAACTTGTCGTGTCGCGATGCAGTAAACGAGGAACGTATACACAGCGAACGACGAGACGTGAACACTGAGGGTCCCGGTGCGTGTCGGGCCGGCCGGCACGACCAAGGTCTCGAGCCGTCAAGTACCTCCACTCGACATGCCGACCTACGCCCAATAAACTATTATCTCGGACGGGGGTCCAGATTTAGGTCTCACACGCCGATAGATGATTAGCTTGGCTATAATTAATTTATTAAAATATGTCCTGTGATTAGAATGGCTATAATTACCAGGTAGTTTGTAAAAATATGTCGGGTGATGGTTATCTCGTTATCTTGGTAAAACGTGACGTCAAAGTCGCGTGTTCTTAAATTTCTTGGTGATGTAAAATCTCGTGGTCATATAAATTACATACGTATCCATTCAGTGTAGTTAGTTTGACTAGTTACCACATGATTTATTCAAATTGTTTTGGTTTCATACTAAATATGAATGGTTTATATAGGTTTGTTCTGTACGGAAGATTGCTTCCTCTATAGTGAAATAAAAATAGTGTTGCGTTCATTCTTGCTACAAGAAAAAGTGCAGCAATTGTACTATTGGCAGCGGTATGATTTAATACCGCAAAGATAAAGCGATTAAGTAAGTTTACTGTTGACACAGTTAGTTAAAGTGTTATGGAAAAATGCTTAGTGGTGTTTTGTTTGTACACGACTAGTGACTTCGGATAATTTTATCGATGCTTCTATTTCTGTCGAACACTCGCAGAATTACTATTGCATAGTCATCATACAATTTACCGTTGATTTTAGAGCACGCTTTAATGCACCATCTGAATGCAAAATAAATTGCTTAACTATAATAAAAATGTCCAGCTACATGATGTGGTTAACTAGTGGTTGGTTCGCTATACATCCAAACTAATTCTACACAAGACGTGCAGCGTTGCATGAACGTTTCACTGTGGACGATTAGGCTTTCTAAGAAAGAACAAGTTGTCAACATGCAGGACAGGACATGTACAGCTGCTGACTGCGACAACCATTGGGTATATCTTTCTGTTTGCAACAATTCATCATGCCTCACAGTACACGTTGGTGCAACAGCAAACATGCACAGATACAATTAAAATCAAATGAATACGAGTAACGGTGCCTGGAGAGGCGACATATATTCACCTTGCTTGCCGAAGACGATCAGTTGCTTCGGCTCGCCGTAGAACCGACCCGAGTCGTGCTCGGCTGGGTCCGAGTGCGACGGATGATCGTTCTGCATGAACTCGCCTTGCGGGTACAAGAGCGGCAGAGGCAGTTTAGTTCTCGGAAAGTGCACGCTCGGCGGACTCGTCATGCGCAGTTTCGCCAGTATCTGCTCTTTGATCACTTCGAGTCGAATCTGCACGAGTTCGTTCTCTCCGTGCGTCTTGCGCAGCGCGTCCATTGACCGCTGGTGCTCACAGTTGACGCACGGCGCCTTCTCCGGTCGAGCGCCGGAGTCGTCCTCGGCGACGGACACGTCCCCGTCGCCGTCCCCGGCCCCCGAGGACGACGCCTCGTCCTTCGGCGGGTGAGCGTTCGGCGCGCCGGCGGTCGGCAAGACCACCGGACGCCCGCTGCCGGCGAATTCGTTTATCACAGCGGCCGGGTGTGTGAGATCAAAGTGGAAAATAAATACGACTAATAACAACAAGAAGACAGGGGTTGCGTTTTTTCGACAGCACGCCATCGCTGGGGTGAGGTGGGTGCTAGTGTCGTCGTCGGTGTTTGTTGTCGGCGCTGTCGGCGTGCAGCTAGGAGCCGGTGAAGCGAATGTGTGACGGGCGCGCACCTCGGGGCGGCCTGGCGAGGTGGTCGGGGTTCTCGGACGGTCTCCTCCGCGGGCACGGGTGGTGGCGACGACGGCAGGGCGCTGTTATCGTGCTAGCGCGTGCGGCTGGCGACATCTGACATGTGATACGGCCGTTCGGTGATCAGCTAGCTGGCATCGGTGGGCGCTATCGAGCGAGACTAGACCAGCTGACGGCGCCCGCGTCGCTTTTATACGTCACGCATGCGTACACGGGTCGCTGGCTCGTTGCGGACCGGCCGGCGTCGCCACTGATGCAACAATCTAGCGTAAGTCGACGCCACGTGACTCCCGGTAGCGGTCGATACTAGTCGCATTGAACCGCCGCCGGGCTATCGATGAATGGACGGTGCCTGGAGGCGGTCGATCACCGCCCGCCCACCTGCTCGTCAAGTGGGCGTGGTGTTCGCAGGCCCCGCCCCTAAACTGCAAACCGTGAAGACACGATAATGCACGCGCTGCCTACTGATAACGCTGGCATTTGAGGGGCAGGTTTGGTTACTTGGTTTGGTGACGTTGTTTATACAGAGCTGAGGCCGTCAATTGTTGGTCAAACTACACACCGTAATGCGACCCCTCGTCCAGCTGAAAGTAACCTCACACACTGGTCGTGAAAAACCCGAGAAGTCTAAGCTTGATTAAACCCTGAATTTCAATAAAAAATTGCCCTTCATTTTAGATCCGTATTTATGTTGAAATGTTTGCAGGGCACCAGTAATTTACGTAATAAGTTAGTCCTATCATAATGCAACTGCTTGCACTTAAATACGCATAAACTGGTGCAAGCCTAGCGAGTTTAAAATACGTTCAAAACACAACATAAGTATGTTGAACCTACAGCAGGTTCCCTGCACTCTGCAGTGTTTTCACCTGCTACTTACAACCACACAATTTTTCTCCAAACAGTTCAATGTAGGACTGACACAGTTAAACAAGTTTTAACAAGTTAAACATTCATCCTCTGTGTGGGGTCCTTTACTTCCTTGACATAAACTCCGGAAAGAGGGTCTGTATATTTTGCGAGAGATACGAAGCACCCTGTGATGAATGAAGTATTGCGTCAACTAGCCGATTGTATCTTCGTCCCAACTAAACGAAAACGTCTGTCACCTTCACGAATGCCGCCGTCCTCGGCGCCGTCTCCGAGTCAGCGTTGTGTTCTCCTCCGAGGTCGTAGAGGAACAATCCTTCCCAATGAGTTTGGCCGCGAGAACTTGGAGATCGTTATACAGCTGAAACATTGGCATCGACAGAAACAATGCGTCTTCGACGTGAATTTGAATAACCTGTCGCTTAATTGGCTACAGGAGGCATATCGTTATTATCTATCGGGAGTGTTTTAATGAGTCTATAATGAGCAATAGATATGTAAAGCCTGCAGCGATATCGATTTTTGGGATTTGAGGCACGCAAGACAACTACAACGGCGTTACATATTGAGTCCGTCAAATGCACCCCAAAATCCCCAAACTGCACCCCCACCTTTGACCTCTAACTGCACACACTCGATGCTCCCCAAAAACATCCAACTACTCCCGACGTGATATCTCAATTGATAAAATGCACAAGTGCAACATATGAATTTGCAAAACGCACATCGTTTTAGCGTCGAATTTATTTTACGGAAGCGAAAATGTAATATTGTGGAACCTCGGTATTGGAGCACGTCAAGTGGTTGGGTCACCTCGTAATTGGTGTTACTTTATGTATCAATTCTTTAGTAAAGAGTATGACATCCCGATAATACGGTCAACTTATCTAATAGGATCATTAACTAACTGCAACATTATCATATTATCCACAGACGAACCCCGCAATTAGGGTCAATCATAGCCACACAGCTACCCATCAGCATCGGACACCAAACAGTCTCAAAAAGTACTGCCACCAATGTTAATTGTGGTTAGAATTCAAGATTCTGGCATGGTTACGCAGAGGTTATAGTAAACTTCAGAAAACAGTAAAAGACTCAACTTCCAAGTTGTAATCCCATGAGTAGATTTCACAGATTGACAAGATCGACAATACATTCGCTTAATATGCAATGCTATTAAAGTCACATGCACCCGACGAACCTTCCCAATTCCCAATGATTCTTCAGTCCCATATTGTGTCATATATATATATATATAATATATATATATATATATATATATATATATATATATATATATATATATATTATCTGACACCAATATGAGGACTGAAGAATCATTGGAATTGGATGTTAGTCGGGTGCAGTGACTTTATTTTAATATATATATATATATATATATATATATATATATATATATATATATATATATATAATAGTATGTTGTATGACCACAACAAAGGGTTATTTGGAACAACTACTAAATTGTATGATGACAAAACGTCATTTAGACATATTACATAATACTGCCTCTGTGTGCCTACGCATGAATATCACTAATACATGTGACTGATTAAATAAGCATCAGTAGTTAATAAAAGAGTTCACCGTCCGTTTTGTGTTATCTTAGTGTAATGAGTAGCGAGTGAAAAGGCCGTGATATACCATGACATAGTTGTAGGTAAATTGTATATAAGAATATTTGCGTTAATTTGGCAAACATCAGGATGAATATTTACTATTTTGTTTGGCTTCTATTGAGTAAACGTCGAGCAGAGTTGTGAGCTGCCCGGGGAACACTGCACGTGTATAAAGCGTGGCCTCCTAGCCTATATAGACACTGGGTCAAAACCTGCAGTGGCCATGTCAAGACTGATAACAGCAGTGCATGAATAGAGGGTAGCTGTCTTATATTCGTTCCATAAATATCAAAGCCCCGCAGACGACGACTGGTTATGTAACAGCAAAATGACCGCAGTGTTACTGTACACGCTACCATCGTAACACACCACCCGTGTCAGTTATCCAGCACGTCATGTGACCGGGTCCCCGGGGCAATCCTCTTTGCGGAAGTGAACATTGGGCTTGGCAACAGCGGCTGAAGCACTCATCGCAAGCGGTGCAAAGAAGTGTTCATGCAGCCACTGGGCAGAGCAGGCTTTGATCCACACCTACCGTTCAGACACATATAAGTGACGGAGAGCTGGATGACTCCCGCCCGTAACACTGCGTGTGGGGCGGCGTCGACCGACAGAAGCAGACCGAGAAGCGGATGAAAGGATTCTAGCCATGACAATGCGCAATTCTTTCGCCCTAGCTTGACTAGCCGACATATCAGGCAACGTCGGCTTATAGCTTTTTATCATCTTCCGGTGATCTTTTGATAAGATCAACTATACAGTGAGAGGGAGAAAGGGATGTAGTGCCGTCACAGCCAACAAATTGTCTAGACCTTTCTAGATTTCGTTAGGAAGATGTTCTATGGCTAAGATAAACCAGAAAATTTGTCGTTTTATGATCGAAAGCGCAGAAAATTATGAAAGTACCAAGATGATTTAGTATAAAATGTTAAAGTGACAAAGCTATCGCGCCGTAATGTTAGATATTCAAAGTTTACTACACGTTATGTCGTTGAGATGGTAAAATCTTAGGTGATTACCTTGGTGAATTAATAAAAAAATACGACAATTTGTCAAGACTATCGCGTCGAAACCGTAAAATAGTCAGTTAGCTGTGAAAACATTCCTCTCTATTTTCGCTGAGACGGTAACAACGTTAAGAAATTACCTCACTGACTTAGTAAAACTTAGTAAAATACTACATTGCTGTCATACAATATCAAAATGTTATACAGGTGAAACATCCCGCCCGTGCTCTTCCCGTGCTTTTCCGTCAGTTCCGCTGGTTCACTTGTCACGGGCGGAACCGCGGCCCCGCTCGGCTCGGACGACGGCCGTGACGGTCCGCTCGGTGTTTGCGTTGACGAATAGTCTGAATCCCCGTACTCTACACCCTCGGATCTGAACAACTGATCAACGTAGCGTTTCTACGTGGTCCCGTCTAAGAGTACCTTGTACGGTACTGGACCAACTCAACACTTCTCCTTTTAACCATTTCGGTCCCCTGTGATAGTGTCGAACCATGACTTTCTCTCCATTCTGAAAAGAAACCAGAGTTCCTTTCTCTTTTTAGAAGTCTCCAATCTACTACTCGGTTGATGTTCGGCTTCAGAAGATCCAGCCTCGACTTCAGATTTCTACCAAACAACAGTTGAACTCGACTGTGTCCTGTTGTAGCATGTGGCGCTGTGCGATACGCAAAACAGAAATCTGTCGAGCTTGTGTTGGATAGATCGCTCCGAACTGTCAGCTTTGACAGCGTTCTGGAAACTTTGAACCATGCGTTCCGCTAAGCCGTTGGTGGATGGATGATACGGAGCGCCAGTCACGTGTCGGATACCATTCATTTCTGTGAAATGTTTGAATTCTCCAGACACGAACTGGGGTCCATTGGCAGATATAACTTGGTCTGGCAGACCCATTCTTGCAAATAAGGATCGCAAAGTAGCTACCGTTTCTGCTGCAGTTGTGTTCCGCATCTCAATAATGTCAGGCCATTTGGTGTGTACGTCCATTACGATCAAGAAACATTTTGTCTTGAAATGGTCCTGCAAAATCGATATGCAGGCGTTGCTATGGTTACGCTGGATATTCCCATATGTGCAATGGGGTTTCTTTCTGGTTGTTTGCGACACCTTGACATTCTTCGCATCTCTTTGTCACGCCTTCAATGTCGTCATCCATTCGGGGCCAGCAGACATACCCTCGTGCAAGTCCCTTAATTTGTACAGTCCCGTGTGTCCATCATGCAATGCCTCGCAGTTTTGTGGGAACAATCACTCTATTACCCCACATCAGAATACCATGATGCAGTGTCGGTTCGTCCTTGCGATTGAGGTTAAGGTGCGAAGTTCGGTTGCGATTCGACACCTTCCCAACCTGACTCCACCAGACGTACCACACCAGAAAGCAGTGCGTCTCTGTGTGTTTCTCTTCTGAGCTCTCTTTCCATGACTGGTAATGTCTGAACCACGGTCAGGTGAAGCATTTCGACCTCATCAGGCTTGTCTTCTGGCACCTGACGAAGCGGTAGACGAGACAATCCATCGCAGTTTGCATGCTGTTTGGAACATCGATACTCAATTTGATTCGCAAACGCACCAAGGAAGAGACACCAGCGTTGCAGTCGTGCTGCTGTTGTGACTGGTACTGCCTTTCCAGGGTCCATGATATACTTCAGGGGTTTGTGATCTATGATCAGTATGAACCGAAGACCCTCCAAATACGGTTGACACTTTCTAACACCTCAGTAGAGTCAGAGAGCTTCCTTCTCGATTTGTGCAAGCTTCTTTTCCGTTTGTGTTAGTGAGCGCGATGCATACGCTACCGGTCTTTCACTTCCGTCCGGCACCCGATGTGATAAGACGGCATGCAGGCCATACGACGAACTGTCGCATGCCACAACCACGGGGATGTCCGGGTTGAAATGAGTAAGGACTCGATCCTGAAGCAGCATCTCTTACACGGTTCTGAACGCACGCTCCTGCTCTTTACCACAGATCCAGTGTTCGTCTTTCTGCAAAAGTATATGCAGTAGTGCAAGATGTGTAGTCAGGTCTGGTAAGAAACGCGCATAGTGCTGCACCATTCCAACGAATTCTCTCAACTGTCTAATGTTCTGAGGACTACGCAAGTCTGCCATAGCTTGGACTTTCTTCAGTGACTGGTGTAGTCCCTCGGCAGTGATGACATGACCCAAGTACTCAACTGAGTTCTGCAGAAAGTTGCATTTCTCTCTGTTGGCCTTTAGTCCATATTCTTCTAGTCGTCCCAGTACCTTGTCAAGGGCTTTCAGATGTTCTTCTCGAGTTCTACATGTGACGATGATGTCGTCGAGATAGCACTGGACACCGGGACTACCTTGTAGGACTTGGTCCACGGCTTTCTGCCATACCGCTGGTGTTTATGCCACTCCATACGGTAATCGCTGATACTGGTACAGTCCGTGATGTGTTAACAGTCAGGTAAGTCTTCGATTCTCCCTCGACCTCCATCTGAAGGTACGCCTGTCATAGATCAATTACACAGATTTGCGCAGATCTCTTCAATTCGTGGCAGGGGGTACTCGTCCATGGCGAGCTGTGGATTTATTGTCATTTTGAAATCGCTGCAAAATGGAACTTAGCCGTCCTTCTTGATTGGTATGACGACCAGTGCTGCCCACTCGCTGTAAGTCACACGCTTCACGATCCCTTCTGCTTCCAGTTGGTTCAACCCTCTCTCCACTGCTGGCTTTGGTGCAAATGCGACAGTTCTGGCTTTCTAGATTGGTTTCGGCTCTTCTTTCAGTTGGATTCGTGCTTTGACGTTCAATAACCGCCCGAGTTCGTCAGAGAACGCCGCTGCATGTCTGTCGAGCACATCTCGGAAACCAGACTGCGTCTCTAGATGCATTAGAGGCCAGTTCAAACGGATGGCGTACAACCACTCCCGACCAAGCAGTGTAGGTCCAGTTCCTTTCATCACATACAACTGAAAATGCATGCATTGTTTTCCATAACAAACTCTAGCTGACAAAACGCCCAACGGTGTAACCGTTTCTCCCGTATACGTATGTAACTGTAGAGTGGTGCTTTCTAACGGTACGTGCCACAACTGTTCATGATATTTCGACTCACCGATGACAGAGACAGCGGAGCCCGTATCTAGCTCCATCACAAGTTATCTGTTTTCAACTTCCATCGTCACTGAGATTGGCTTCGGGTTATTTCCTTTGGACACTGTGTATAGTCCTGTCCAGTAATGTCGCTCGGCGTCTTCGTGCCTAGAAGCACCAACCAGCGACAGTGTCAACGTGCAGACACCTGCCAAAGTGCTACAGGTGCAACGGACAACACAATCCAAAAGGATGTCCATTTAGCCACCGGCAACGTCATTGAACGTCATGCAAGGCAACGAAGACGCCGAGCGATAAAAAAACCCAGAGAATTTGTTAGGGAGCTAGATAAGGGCTCCGCTGTCTCTGTCATCGGATAGTCGAAATATCATGAACAGTTGCGGCACGTACCGTTAGAAAGCACCACTCTACAGCTACACACGTATACGGGAGAAACGGTTACACCGTTGGGCGTTTTGTCAGTTAGATTTTGTTATGGAAAACAATGCATGCATCTTCAGTTGTATGTGATGAAAGGAATTGGACCTACACTGCTTGGTCGGGAGTGGTTGTATTCCATCCGTTTGAACTGGCCTCTAATGCATCTAGAGACGCAGTCTGGTTTCCGAGATGTGCTCGACAGACATGCAGCGGCGTTCTCTGGCGAACTCGGGCGGTTATTGAACGTCAAAGCACGAATCCAACTGAAAGAAGAGCCGAAACTATGATTCTGGAAAGCCAGACCTGTCGCATTTGCACGAAAGCCAGCAATTGAGCGAGGGTTGAACCATATGGAAGCAGAAGGGATCGTGAAGCGTGTGACTCACAGCGAGTGGGCAGCTCCGGTCGTCATACCAATCAAGAAGGACGGCTAAGTTCGATTTTGCGGCGATTTCAAAATGACAATAAATCCACAGCTTGCCATGGACGAGTACCCCCTGCCACGAATTGAAGAGATCTGCGCAAATCTGAGTAATTGATCTACGACAGGCGTACCTTCAGATGGAGGTCGAGGGAGAATCGAAGACTTACCTGACTGTTAACACACATCGCGGACTGTACCAGTCTCAGGGATTACCGTATGGAGTGGTATCAGTACCAGCGGTATGGCAGAAAGCCATGGACCAAGTCCTACAAGGTAGTCCAGGTGTCCAGTGCTATCTCGACGACATCATTGTCACAGGCAGAACTCGAGAAGAACATCTGAAAGCCCTTGACAAGGTACTGGGACGACTAGAAGAACATGGACTAAAGGCCAACAGAGAGAAATGTAAATTTCTGCAGAACTCAGTTGAGTACTTGGGTCATGTCATCACTGCCGAGGCACTACACCAGTCACTGAAGAAAGTCCAAGCTATGGCAGACTTGCCTAGTCCTCAGAACATTAGACAGTTGAAATCGTTCGTGGGAATGGTGCGGTACTATGCGCGTTTCTTACCAGACCTAACTATACATCTTGCACCACTGCATATACTTTTGCAGAAAGACGAACACTGGATCTGGGGTAAAGAGCAGGAGCGTGCGTTCAGAACCGTGGAAGAGATGCTGCTTCAGGTTCGGGTCCTTACTCATTTCAACCCGGACATCCCCGTGGTTGAGGCATGCGACAGTTCGTCGTATGGCCTGGACGCCGTCTTATCACATCGGGTGCCGGACGGAAGTGAAAGCCGGTAGCGTATGCATCGCGCTCACTAACACAAACGGAAAAGAAGTTTGCACCAATCGAGAATGAGGTTCTAGGACTCTACTGAGGTGTTAGAAAGCTTCAACTGTACTTGGAGGGTCATCGATTCATACTGATCACAGATCACAAACTCCTGAAGTATATCATGGACCCTAGAAAGGCAGTACCAGTCACAACAGCAGCACGACTGCAACGCTGGTGTCTCTTCCTTGGTGCGTTTGCTGACCAAATGGAGTATCGAGGTTCCAAACAGCATGCAAACACTCGAAGCTAACCAACAAAATATTTCTTTGTTTATTCATAAATACTAAGGGTGTTATTGTATCAGTATTAAGAAAAACATTTAAAAACATAGTGTAAAATGTTTTTACTGAATATGTTGGAGGTTTGAATATGTCATTCTTGAACATGTGTTTTTCGTGGGATGAATAATTAAAAAGAATATTAGTTTATAAAACATTTATTGAGGAATTATGTAAAGTGTAGCTGTGGTCCAAATTATGGCACACAAACAACCATACATGTACAGTTTGTGTATATTTTGAATGCAATAGTAGCTTTGAACCATCCATGGCAGATATCTTCCACAATCTATAGAAAATTAAAGGAGATCCCAATTAACAATTCTCACAAGTGGCTGATTTGTTTGTATTTCCTAAACATTAAGACCTATATTTATATGTAACAGATAAAATTCAAACCCTTGAATCTTGGTACTGTAGGCAAAGAAAGTATTGGCTGAGCTTAATTCAATTGTGTGAGGTGACTGCCAGGAGACTGGTTTGATCAGCAGTTCTCCAGCACACAAGGATGAATGTACAGCTCCAACTGAATATGGGGACCTGCACAACATACATGTTTAAACTCTTTGAACTTACTTATTTTGCATCATGGGTAATTTTTTACTTTACTGTTTTGTAAAGCTATTTTAGACTTGATGAGGCCATCTGTATGTTACTAATTGTCAAGCTGTTTAATAGTTATCTACTCGTCAGTGAATAAAGAGATTAGCTGAAATTGATATTATATATATATATATATATATATATATATATATATATATATATATATATATATATCACTATTCAGATAGGGCATTTTTGTCTCATAAATTGCAACATTTGAGCCAAAATTAATATGTAACACAGTAAAATATCACATTCCAGTATATGTTGTCAGTATGTTAAAACTTGCCAAACAAATCATGTTGTTTTTACCTATAATGATGCATTATATATATATATATATATATATATATATATATAATATATATATATATAATATGGGTAAACATGAGTCATTGATGGAGAGAACACATTTCACTGTGTGTGATCCTCTGTCATCACGAACATGCTCTGACAATGATTGAACTATCAGTCAACCAGAAGCATTGCAACAAGAAAGATTAGTCAGTCTTCCCAAATTGCACCACACCAACCTTTTATTCCACCCTGACAACAGGACAAAATAGGCAGGTTTGCAGACAGTGAAGAAATAAAGTGACATAATGACTACCATAATTGATCACTTGTGAACAGAGGAGAGAAGTACAAGGAGTAGTAGTTGCCAACCAATCATTGTATAACAGAGACAACTGATTGGTGTGGGTCAATGTATGACAAGCACACTTGGTGTTGCGAGACCTCCTTATCCAGTGCAACTACCTAAAGGCACTTGACAAGAACTGTGAAAATGGGGATGAATCACAAATTGTACCACTGGCTACAAATGATATCATGACTCAAACCCTAGAATACTTGGTGATGTTGGAAAGAGATTGACCTATATTGACTAAATGCAAGAGTTCTTCTGTAGGTTATATGGTGCCACATATCCACTTGGAGATGTTGATTAAGCCAGATATGACACGTTTGAAAGGAAATATCAACCACTGGAGAGACGAACAGTAACAGAAGGAACAGTTGAGTTACAAGTAGGTCTTTCAAATTCCCAGGTGAAGGTGCCACAGGCAGATGTATGGATGCAACTCAGACCTGGGGTGATTCCAATTCCATCTACACTATGAGCAATTCCAATTCTGAATCCAACAAACTATCTTTCTGATTCCACCCAAACTATGACATTTCGGAGGCCAACAAACATGTTTCATTCCATTTCCGCTTCCATCCATAACATGGCGATTCCGACATGTCCTTAATCCAATCTGAATTCTCCTCATCCAATCCCCCATTGGGTTTTTGATTCTAAGAATGCTGTTCTGATTCCGTTATATATTATAGCTGGGTTGGTAATACACTCAGGAAACCAACATACCACATCCCAAGACAGGCACTAAGATGGAACCCACAGAACTGAAGGAAATGAGAAAGGCCAAGAAACAATGGTGCATAAAATGGAGAGGAAGATGGCACAAGTAGATGGAAATGTAAAGGATTGTTCAAAACTGTATTCAGTGGAGAAGAGTCATCAGTGGCCTATATACTTTGACATGGACTTATATGGTGGCTTTATCATCAACACTACAGGGTGTTGCATGAGTAGGTAGGTAGAATCCAAAACAGATTGAAACATGTTGGAATCGGAATCACCATAATGGAAGCGGAATCAGAATCAAATAAGTTAGTTGTAATCAGAATTGCCATAATTTCCGTTGTATCAGAATGAATCAGAATAAAATAGTTTGCTGAATTTGAAAAGGAATTGCTAGAGTGGGTGGAATTGGAATCAATCAATTTAGTTGGATTCAAAATCTTTGATGTGGAGTCAACCCCAGGTCAGTTACACCATTGTGGGATTGGCAGAAATTTGGGTAAGAAGTCCTGCAATTCCAAATGCTTTCAGTGAACTTGTTACATGTGGATGCATATCAGAGTAGCCAAAGGCAGCTACCTAGGCCAAGGGGAGTTGGGCCTACCCCTTCCCCTCTGAAGCAATGTTTACTTCCCACATTGTAAGCATTGAAACATATGAACACAAATATATGAAATGATTGGCAGGTTGTACTACAGTGATTATATGGATGAAATATAAGCCATGGATAAATAGTTATTTAATCACAGTTGGATTACTTGGTTGAACAAGCCATATGTCACCAGAAATCCAAACCTAGGCCAGCCAAAAAACTGATTGTGTAACCAGTGCCATACGTAGGAAAGCATTCATAACATAAACTACAGGCCTCATGTAAGCAAAATAGTTAAATTTATGACAAATTAAGCGTTAAATTTAATGGTAAGTAAAATGATTTATAAATACATACACAATCAAACTGTGTCTTGACTATAATGTTTGACATGGACAAAACTGTGAAAAAATGCTATAAAAAATAAAAATGTGTTCTTTTCGTTAATAAATTTGCAAAATAACATATAATTTAAATGTTATCAAATAACGTACAAAATGCCTGATTAAGATAGTAGCTAGTATGATCAAATAAGTAGATATTGTTTGATTTTGTATCCAAATAATAACAGTCATACTTCTATTAATAACAAAGGTGTTACTTCTTATTCACTAGTTCACAACTTCATGGAAAATGTATTAAATATAATATTTTTAGATAATACATTCATAATGCAATTATTACATTTTCCATGGCATTGAATTTCCAATGGTTTGGTTGTCATGGTTACTATTACACAAACTGATTTGTATTTAAGATTTTATTTACTTTTCATATATTATGCACAATAATAAAACATTTGGTCTACAACAACTACAACTTACAAGATGATACTGTATTGATAGACACTGAACAACGTCCAGTTACTTAAAATACATTTTACGAGAAGTCTATGTCCTTCGAAGGAGCAATAACCAGAAAACATCCAACTCACCTGTTTCTCCCCGATTTCCTTGTCGTACTTCTCCGCCTGTTCCAGTTTCTCCTGTGTCTGCGATGCGTTTCTCCTCCGTTGTGCTCTTCCAGGGTCTCGGTCCACTGCACAGTTAAGACAGTGAAGTTCAGTGTCAATCAATATAGTATCATCTTGTAAGTTGTAGTTGTTCTCCTGAGCCTGGGACTGAGTCTGAAGTTAAGAATATTTAAATATATTTAGATTACTATTGACATTTGTATTGTGATGGGTGTACACATTGTTATTGTACACACTGTCAGTTATCTTGAATTCTACAACTTGTTTCGCAAGCAAAAGCATATCAAAATTGTGAGGAAGAAAAGAACGCAGCTTACCGTTCGCGTGGCCGAGATTACTATGGAGACGCTTTAGACAGATGCACTGTGACGTAATATCCGAAATGCTCTTGGCCACGATGTCGACGAGCGTCATTTTCACATCATGTGGTCGTGAGCCTATGGTGTGTTTCAGAGTTCGCGTCTTTGTTTTAATGCCGGGTATCGAATCCTAGTTCACTTATTTATATAGTTGTCCCTCATTCACAGACAATTAAACATACCGTTTGTTGCGCGTGTTGCTATCTTTTTTACATTAACGTGTTAACATTAACATAAACGTGAATGAGAATACTACAAACAGCCGAACAATAATGCAAGGAAAAACTCATCTCCGGCGTCTGACGTATACAGTGTCGCCCTCTATCAGCATCCGATAAAAGTGGTTCTTGCGAGCGAGCTGTCCGCCAGGTGCGTCCCGAAAGTGCAAAGTCAAGTAACAAATTTATAGAAAACGGTATTTACCATAATGTTGTACGGCGAAAAATTGCCTTATCTTGAATAGTTTTCACTGGACGGGGAGTTTCATAGCAGAGCATTGGAAAACAAAGCAATACATTATTTTTGTAAATTTTGACAGGAATCATGCAATGTCATAAATAAGTTTTAAAATAACATGATTATTGAATTGACACTGACTTTCTACTAAAATCCACAAGACATTTAGTCGTAGGCATTAATACATTTAGTGGTATTTATCAATCCGCAATGGAGCATATCAGTATAATTAATTGTCACATAAAAAAGTTCATGTTTTTGCAGATGAATACGTAATAGAAAATATAGGTATGCATTGCAACGCCCAAATCCGTGGTGTGTATTCAGCAGCGTTTCCCCTCAATACGGGAACGATTCTTTAAACCAACAAATATATAAAAACAAATTCTTATTGAGTACAGACTTTGCGTACGCATAGCAAGTTAGGCTTATCATATTCAATTACTAGCCGCACATTGGCGAGTCCAGCTTCCTACGCTTGGAAGGTAGTCTACACAAAGCAGTACGTTGCTGATTGACTTACGGGATAACGCATTTTTGACCAAATACACACGGCGGTAATCACTTTTTGGATCAATTATATAACAATAGGCCGACAAGACTGAACTAAAGCTTCCTACATGAAGGCGTGACATTTCAGAGGATTCTCACAACCATCGAGAGGGACATAAAAATCCAGTGTCTAGCTCATTTAGATCGATACTTACGGCAGATTGTGTTTCTGCAGTCGTCGACTATCGCCATGGACGAACGGTTATGTTTGATTTATCATCTAATATGACACCAAAACGTACAATAGATAGGTCAGGGTGTCCGGAATGTCAATGTCAGGCGGAATTGATACAACATTTGAGTATCCAGCCCTAATAGGTCCAAAGTTATAGACGAATACCTGTTCAGTGACCTTACAGTTACGCCACGGAATTTTTTTAAGCACCTCCCGAAGTGTTGAAATACAGGGTATGAAGAATACAAATCAAAAGAAAAACTGATAATTTTTTACCTCAAGTTTCTACGGCCTTATATAGGCAGATCTTTATTTCAACTTTCAACTAATTAATTCACTGCCACACCCGAGTCAGGTGCATGGCTGCCAGTCGGTAAAGGTCAAAATGTGGGTGTCACTCCAAACATGTGGATGTCACTCCATATGCAATGATATAACATGACACCCCTCTTTCCATCAAAGGTAAATGCACAGGAATAGAAACGTCACAATCACTGGCACAGTCCTCAAAGATCAAGTCTTCGTGGAAGTCGCACAACCCGACCAGAGCGGGTACGGGTCGGCTCCACGAAACGGACTGTTGTCTCACGTTGTGGCGTTGGTGGATCTCGCTCATTGAACACAGCTGTCACTGGGTTGTCAGGGATCTCGTCGCGCTGGGCCCTCGTATCCACCGTGCACCAACAGGTTGTGCTCAGTTGTTTCGCGGATGCCCCGTCAATGACGCCGTAGTATTCTTCTGCTGGACGAATCGACGTCATAGGAGCGTGGTTGTGGACCGGCGTTGTCGATTGGGGCGGCCTGCCATAGAATGGTTTTCTCGATGACGTATACGGACGATCTGTCCTCGTGTGAGTACGGGAAGATCAGTGACTCCTCGTGCGGAGGCTTGGCGTTCGTTCACGCGAAAGTGGATGTTGCATCTCAAGCCATTTTCATTCGACACAGCAACTGGTAAGTTGGACACAACCCCTCTCCCATAGAGTAGTTGTGCCGGAGATGGTTAATGACTGTCAATTGGTACTTGAGCCGTACACATACGTATGGAAACGTTCGCAACCAAACATAACTGCGAGCATTTCTCATTCAATGTTCGTGTAACGTCGTTTGCATTCACTCATTGCCTTGCCTCCTTGCAGCAGGACTGCTCCTAAGCCATGTCCAGAAGCATCAACTTGGATGACAGTGTCTACGCCGGGTACAAAGTATGCAAGCATTACCTCTCTGCAAATGAGTGCTTTCGTTGCTTCAAACGCGGAGTCGTGCGAGATGTTCCGTCAAATTCAGCGTTCTTTTTTATGAGGTCCCTCAATGTTGTTGTTTGTGCCCAGAGATTTGGGGTGAATGGTGACACTTATGTCGCAATCCCTAAGAACTCCTTCAGTTCTGTCGCAATCTTCGGAATCTTCATCTGTCGGGTGGTTTCGATCCGTTCTGTTTCTGGGTGCACACCGTCAGCATCAAAGAATTTGATCTGTGTCTGGTTGATATCGCATTTTGCTTTATTGAAGACAAGGCCATCTTGTCGCGCTGTGTTCACCAGTTAATGCAGATTCGCGTCAAGTTCGGCGGTGTCTCGTCCGAACACACCTACATCTTCGGTGATGCTGATTGTACCAGAGCACAACTCTAGGATGTTGTCAATTCTCTCCTGGGACACCTCTTAGTTAAGATTCAGTCCGAGGGGCAATCTCTTGAAGCAGTATCGACCGAATGGACTATTGAAGGTGGTCAAAATGCTTGACTCGTCGTCTAGCTTCACTGACCAATAGCCATGTTGTGCGTCTAGCTTTGAGAAGACAGTTGCGCCAGCCAATTTGTGGGTTGTCTCATCCAGGGACGGTGTTCTGTAATGCGGTCTCTTTATATGCTTGTTGAGATCTTTTGAATCGGTGGTGTACTTGGATTTCAAGTGTACAACTAAAGTAATGTCGCATCCAGTAGAATTAGTCCATGCGACCAACTAAGCCACTGTCGCATCTAGTGGATACATTGTGAATGAGTCCATTCGGTTAGCCAC
This sequence comes from Ridgeia piscesae, assembly GCA_025642075.2. Lineage (NCBI taxonomy): Eukaryota > Metazoa > Annelida > Polychaeta > Sabellida > Siboglinidae > Ridgeia > Ridgeia piscesae. The sequence continues at coordinate 30,708 of JAODUO010000883.1, read as the reverse complement.
TGTCGCATCAAGTGTGTCCATTCAGCCAAATAAATCACTGTCGCATCATGTGTGTGTGTGTGTGCGCGTGTGCGTGTGTGTGTTTTATATATATATAATTCATCTATTTATAATTATATACAACACATGTTTTTGTTTTGAATTTGTATCCATCTTTGCGTTTGGTCTGACAAGAAATATAACATTTAAGGAATACGGTTGTTGCTATTTATATTGCTAATTCATTCTATGTGCCCGGATTCGGTGTTCATCTCTAAATCCGTTTCTGTTTCTGTCGTTTCTTTGTCTGCCAGCGTGTGTGCGTGTCTCTATCTCAGTCCACTTTACTATCATTATGGCATGTGTTGTATATGTGTGTATGTATGTGTACTGTGACTCTCTGTGACAGTTGCTGTGAATATGCCTGTTTCCGAGAATGGAGTCTGTGTAAACTAACGGCTATGGTAGGGTTTGCTAACTATTGATGTACTAATGTTTTGTTTATTTACAAATGTGCTATTATATTGCAGTGTGTTGTGATGGCAGGTCCACTCACACGGCTACACAATACCACAGTTTATGATGTATATTTATTACATATTTTATCACTAATAATTAAAGCAGCAGTGTTTAATATGTATTTATTAATAATAATAACATTCCAAGGTAAACATGTTTATATATTATAGAGATTTACATTAACTAGCCTTAACTGTGTTTGTGATTTTGGAAACATTAAAATAACTCAAAATTACTTGTTGGTGTATGCATATTACAATAACATATTACATACAAACTGGGCATCTTTCAAACAGACCATGTTACGGGTGAAACCCATTTTTGTTTCACATATCTTACTGTCATATATGGATTTTGTATGTCAGATGAAGAGAATATAGAACATTTGGTATGATGTTTTGTTGGGACAACATTGTTAGTTTCCTATCAGAAAGTTTCATCCAGTTCAATATGTATGACTGACTGAAAGAACCCACTCCAAGTGACAGGTCCAACTGTGTGCCAGTATTCCACCTGTCTTGCTCTCTATACTTTGTACGGTATGTGCTGTTTGGGAAATCCTACAAAAAGACAAAGATTGCTTTTGATTATAAACACCACTCCTAATGATATAGACAAACTCTAAACATGAGCAGTTATTGGTCATAATTATACTATAAAACAATACGATTCTCTGTGTGTGTTGTTAGTTTTGCATGTAATGTACAATCTAGTCGCCCGTCGGGTGTGCTTCATACATTTTAAATTTGATCGAAATTTGTCCAGGGTGGTGGAGATCTCGGGAGTCACTTTCAAAATAGTCAGCACCAATAACACCGGGTTAGGCAATTCATGACTAAAACATTATTGTTAGCATTCGTGTACTATTGTAGCTAACTTCGTACAAACAGTCTACATATTATTGTATTACATAAAGTAAGAATCGTTCTTACTTTTTGTCTTCATTGGTTTCACAGACAACCTTTTGGCCAATTGTTCCTGCAGACAGAACACATAGGACACTTAGCCCAGGAAACAATTCTGTCTGCAAATCTGCCAGCTTTCTCACCTATGGGTGATTCCTTTCACCTAATCCTATCCAAACATGGACACTGCAGAATGATTATCAATACCAGATATACATTGTGAACGAGTTTAAACTCCAAAAACTATGATGATGCACCTGCTTTCCTGCTCTATGGTTATACATGAAACCTTCTGATTCGACACAAACAGCACAAGATCTCTCCATGCAGGTTTTCCTGCCATGACATTTTTTAAGATGTTAAATTTATGTTTGTTAATGGTAGCACCTCATATTGAGTCTATAAAAAGAGAATTATTTATGCGCTTTGATCTGTTTTTTTCTGCTTCGCTTGCAAAAAAGTTATATTTTCAAATAAAGCAATTTCCTGTTATTTCTGCGTTATGGCGTTTTCATAGCCATGAGTGAACACATTAAATTCTATTGCATAACCATTCGTAAATTAATAGTCATGCCCCCAAATATGAAAACCATTAAAACTATGACAATCAAAGGCAGGCCTTTGACAAATGACTGAAAACTACAAGATCTACTACCATACTGGGAAACAAGGAAGGCCTTCCCCAGTCGAACGTAATAATACATTATCATTTGTTCTATGCTTCAACCATGATGACATATACAGACGTTTTATTTTGTGAGAAAGTATACAGACCATCAGACTGACGAGATTGGGGTGATAGGGAATACCCCCGAGGTGGGCGCAGTAGGTCATATGCTTTAATTCTGGGTCTCCGGCGACGAGTACTGGCTTGTCAGGGTCAACCTGTGTGACATCATGTTTGTCTTGGGTAATGTTCAGCAGGAGACGTTGCAAGGCACATCAGTAACACACTTACATGGAAGTGATCTATTCCAATCACCTTATAGGTCCTATCTAGCACTTTGTTTAAAATGCACAAAACTGTAACGTAATATTTTATACCCATATGGCCATTTAATTATTTACTATCTAGCACATTACCTGTTGAATCCCTAGCAAAAAGGACATCAAGCTTTCAAAATGGATGCTGAACACTTGGTGAAATTTGCAAATTTGTTTGTGTATCGGGGAAAAAATCCTTATGATAAAAACATAAGGCACTATGTTGTTTAAAGAGGAAAAGGCAGGTCTTGATGTCTCGTTAATCTGGTCTTCAATAATCCGGTTATTGTGCGATCCACATGCCATGTATAATACAGTGTCTCGGTAATTTATCAGTCCAAAGACCTTGGGAACCAAACTGTGGTGATAAACGAGACTTGGTGAAAGTTGGTGAGGCATTGCTTGACGGATGTCACATGCATACTGGATCATCCTATTAAGAAAAAGGTTGAAATCCTCGTGATGACCATTTGGGGTTTCAGTACTACCCCTGGTAGTATATGTAAGCTCTTGGTTCCTTCTATCTGATGTTTATGCCGGGGAACCAAGATCCATGCAGGGAAATGAAACAAATCTGTCATGAACTCGCTGAGCTGGGATATCATTCCCTAAGCTTTCATTGGCATTAATATCTCAAGTAGACCCTAGCAATTAACAGTAGAAACAGACAAGGAAATATACACACTGGTTCTCGTGCTCGCAACAGGTCTGACATGTCCTGCATCCTCTGACTGAACCCACTTGCAAAGGCATCTGGATCAATAGCAATGAAGCACTGTCCCTACAAAATGACACACACTATCCACATCCACAAGATAGTCAATAATGTTTCCTACCTAACCATGTATAAAAGACTTATAATAAAATGTTTATACACTAATGCTGATTTGTTATCGCAATATATTATTTTTAAATACATTTTTATTAAGCTGATTATATAAAAATATTGTGAATATCCTGAAATAGAAACAAATCTCAAAAATGTCACATCAGAACCCCCATCTTCCAAAGTCCAAGCCATAGGACGGAGATGGTGCAACTCACAACAAATCAACAGGACTATACTGTTGAGATGCACATAAAATCTCAGATCTCCCGATTTCACAATTATGTTTACGAAAACGTGTGTGTGCATCCATGTTGTGTGTGTGCCCGTGTGTGTGTGCATGTGTGTGTGTGTGTGTGTGCGTGCATGCATGTTTGTGCATGTGTGTTGTGTTTGCATGTGTGTATGTATTTAAATGCACAAAAACAAAACAGAATTGTTTGTTTCAAATTCCATAAAATTATACTTTTTTCCTTCCTTATTTATTTCGGATGCTACCGGTGTAACACACATAGGAGGCTGCTAGAGCCAGCAGTGATCAGTATCAACTGTATTGCAAATATAAACAATATAACATCACAATATGGCCTACCAAATTGGCTGGTGCTGTGCCAGACTGCCAAGATCTTATATTTGGTCCATAGTCCGCATTGCCCAAAATCCCACAGAATATTTCAACCAGCATTGCAAGACCGTATCCCTTGTAGCCACCTGAGAAAACATGCTGAATATCTTACCATTAGAAACGTGCTAACATCTACATTATAACACAATACAGTTCTCTGTCTGTGTATCTGTGGGAGAGGTTGGCGTCTACTGCCACTGCCAATTAACCTACCACTACATCCCATTCCCATGTGAATGGCCTATCCATCACGTGACCTAATCTAGCAAACATTTTACACACAGCACAATTAAGTCATTCCATCATGCACAGCGTTTAGACATGTCAACATATATTCTGTTGAAATTCTTGTTCTCAGAGATTTGTTATGATAAAAACAAATGGCAAAGTTTTAAAAGTGATAACTCTATACGGGAATGTTTGATCTTTGAGTTGTCATAAGAGTCATGTAATTAACATGTGGTGTTATCAACACTGTTAGTAAAAGCAAAACTTGACTGAGGTCACACGTTTCATTTATTATGTACCTAGGTAGGCAAACCACAGTGCAGCACATCCATCAACCGTGAACAAATATAATGTCTGTGATGCACAAACAATCCCTCACCCAACACTTACTGGTCATTTCTTCTCCACCTAGTGGCAATAGAGCTCCCCTTTGGAGCACAGCTTCGGGATCATTTGTTGGCTGAAATGTCAAAGTAAAAGCGAAGGTAAGTTCTTACACAGCGCAGTTTCCAGTTTATTCCTTGGCAGATGCATTTAATCAAACACCATCTTGACTTCTCTTGGAAGCATTCAGCCACTCTGCAATTAATGCACTATTCATATATAAACATCCACCACTGTCTATAGCCAGATACACATGTATAATGCTAAGTCAACTGGAGCATTGTAGAGTGAACAACTTGCCATGTTCAATACGGCAGCATTTGAACCTAGCCCCTCTCAAATGAGGGTCCAATACTCTAGCCACTGCGTCATGCTCCAACACTGACAGCATGTATCAACATTGGAAAAGAACATACCATATATAAACTTGTATTCAATTATGAACAGATCAAGTTTCACAACAGAAATGCATTTGTTACTTTGTTGATTTACAGAGTGCCTTTTTAAACATTGCCCATTGGACAGGATAGGACGAAACACACGGACATTTAAGGGAAATATTAAAACAGATAACTACCCCTCATAGCTATTAACTATGTAATAAAACAAAACACTTTTGTGTAAGTCAGTATACTGTCTACATGTGTATAGAACTTGCTTGTACCATTCCATCTTTATCCACGCCCCATCCATCGGGAATTTTTTTATTCTTCATTTTATGAATCTCCACCTGCAAAAATACACAAAAAGCATCTGCTGCTGTTGTCTTTGACTCTCATTGTTACTTTCTACAAATCAAATATTACCTGGAAGTGCCACTATTTATTAATGATTTGTTGCATATCTCCTTACTTACATCACGGTGCAACCATTATTAGAATGAGCAGAGCAATAGTTGGATCATAGTGTAATATAGACAAGTAAGTTATAACTTGATTTTATCACCTAAACTGAGACATTAAGTGAAATTTGAAATTACTTAGGTTTACAAAGCACCTCCAGCAAGACGCTGTATGCTAGATATTCCACATGTGTAGAAGTTTGCCCACCTTTCCTATGGAAGCACCTGATGTAGCCATGTCAAGCAAGAAACCGTCACCCTCGTTTCCTGGAGCTGACAGAGTGATCGGATTTGTGCCCAGAATTGGCTACAAACAGTGTTGGTAGCTGTTACAAACTACAGTGATTAACATACAGCATATAAGGAGCTCCATATATGTATGTTTGTGATGCAACTTCTAGATGCTTTGCATTTTACATGCCTTAAATTCAGGGTTTCATAGTCAACCCCACAAAGGATTCATAACTCATATTTAAACATTCCCTTTGAGAAGGTTAACATGTCCAATTACGTAAGAGTTTGTACCAGATGTCTGATGAGTGTTTTCATGCTGTGCATGTTTTCTACAGTTGCTTGAATTTACAAAAACCATTGAATCATCAGATGGCGATGACTGACGACATTTGGAGCAGTACAGAAAACATGCTTGACATAACTAATAATAGTTCATATATAATCTTCATCAAACGTCTGGTATGAATACTTTGTCAGGCACAAATTTGTACCATGTGTCTGTAGCACTCTCAAGCATGTAACACAGAACAAAGGAGTTGGTTTCCGACTTAGTCTTAATCAGTTATGTTTTTGTTAGGAAATTAAACAATAAGAAATACTGGTGAAACTGTCAACTGATAAATCCTTGTTATTTAAAAATGGTAAATAAATTCCTGCATACTCCAGCAAAATTATTAGTGTACCTTCTTTCCTCTGGTAGGCACTTGCAGTGGAGATGTGTTGCTAAAAGACAAACCCTGAAAAATTATTATAATAAATTATGAATTATAATAAATTATAACTCATCTTACAAGCAAGCCAGACGTCATTGCACTACACTACTGTAGCCCTAGCCGATTGTGTCTATAAAGCTGGGGTTGAGCAGAGTCAAACTATATAATTATAGCAAATGACGTCGCCATGCAGTTGCTACAACATTAGCCGAGGGACCAGCGCAAACACCCACCCCAACTTGAGAATGGGTACACGACTGGTGTATAACCAAACACCCATTCACATGTAACACATAATATGTAACAAAAGCAATGTGTGGCTGAAATCACCCAAAATATTATATCACATGACTGGAGGCCGACCACACTCCTCATGGGCGATTTCATTGGCTGATGTTAAAGGAATAGTTTCTGAAAGGGATGTGCCAGAAGCAGAAAAGAGCTGATACTGACGTAGTCTACCGCACTGACCCCTGGTGTGTGAGTTACATCCTCAGTTTCTTTTATATAGGACCATTTCAAGAGGAACACAAATCAAATACTCAGCCAACTAAATACCTGTGACCCAGCTGAGTAAATGTACATAGACATACAACTGCCATTATGTGCATGGAGGTTTGTAAAAAATGCATTCCCATTTGATTGATATGAGCTGTTTCATAGAAACTGTACGAACGAGGTCACTTAATGTAAAACATACTTAACAATTATACCTTGTTTCTTTGACTTTTGACTACCACAAAAAGGATACATTGCATTTTAAGTAATTTGTTTTGCTCTGATTATAAATAGTGGCTAAATAATTGACTGTGTTTAATGAATAGCAATTGGTAAAATGATGCAGCTATGTGGCAAGTGTGTGACTAGCTAACTATATACCGACTGTTACATGTATTGCAGAAATAGCCGCAGCTGAAGTGTACTTACCAGAAGACCAATTTTGCAAGCTTGTTTGCTATAATATGCAGCAATGCCATAGTGGTTTGACCCTGAAACAGCCCAGTGTATTGAAACATGCAAACATTACCAAGTACCCGGTACTGTAAACATAGTAAATAGCCATTCCAATATATTTATAATTATGTATATAAATGTCTTTATACATTTTATATTGTGTAACATGTTGGGAAAGCATTTTAAATGTAGTAACTTTGTATTTTTTCTAATTGGCAAGATATGAACAGAATGAAAAAAATATGATGCTGCTTATAGGGGTATAAAAATGTGTAGATATTACCATGTCCCAACAAAAACACACTTTACAATTAATGTGCTGTATTCAACATTTAATGGGTCTCGCATGGAAACGATATATTTGTTTAATGAATGTATAAGTTATGATACTCATAAATTGTATTTGTACTATGTATCTAAACAATCATTCTAAAAATAATAAGAATATTGTAACACAAAATTTAAGTACATATTTACAAATAAAGAATTTGTGCTATAAACTAAAGTGACTTCAAAATACTGACAGACTTACAACTTAGTTACATGCAATGATTCATATAGTATGCATGTACTATTAATATCGGTAAATAAATGAACACTCTCAACCACTAAGGTCATGTAATTGGAGACTTATTAGAACAAATGATGCATTTATAACTATAACTTGCATGCAGGAATTTATTGATTATGTCCATACCTTTTGCAGTGACCCAGCCTATGCCAGCTTTTCTTGCCTTCGTGATGGCAAGCTGCATTGAGAAGTTGCCAACAACAGGCCCTAGTAAATTCTCACCATCCACATAAGCCGATGCTGCTTTCTCAGACAGTATTGTTGGTTCCTTGTCAGAAATTGTAGTCTTTGATGCGATGTCATCCACATACATTTCTGAAGATATGTTCATAAGTTTATTAACACAAGTTACACACCAGAGCAGAGCAGAGCAGAGCAGAGCAGAGCAGAGCAGAGCAGAGCAGAGCAGAGCAGAGCAGAGCAGAGCAGAGCAGAGCAGAGCAGAGCAGAGCAGAGCAGAGCAGAGCAGAGCAGAGCAGACCAGACCACAAAGTATGTTCAATGTATTCTATTGTGTTAAAATTAACAGATGATCAGTTATAATATATAGCAGTTTTTGTTTAAAATGTGTGAAGTCATATTTACCATACTGATTCTTTTTAAATTGTAAAATGTCAAACTGATGGTCTATTTTCTTGACACATATTAATATTCTTGAAAATGAAAGATTTGAGAATACAGTGACAGATAGGTATGTTTTTTTCGTTTAGTTAGAACCTATAGAAAGTTAACACTGGTCATTGAATATTTGTGTACATAAATATTTAAAACGAATATAAATCGGCTTACTTTTAGTGCAGGTTTCTATCACTAAGATTAGTGGATGTTGTTTAATTAGTGGCGCCATCTCGTATGTTAATTATTAAAATGATACAGGTGATGGCGTCTTTGAACGCCAGCCAACTTACCAAGTCTGTTGAGTCCGAGACTAAAATGTCCACGATAATCTGCATCAATCAAAACTTCTGCAAGCTGCTCCGCATGTTCAGGCTTTGTCCCAACGGCCACCATGCAGTTGTTTATAAACGCCGTTACTTCTTGAAACGGTAGAATAACGGGCTTCGGACTCGGCTGTGCTTCTTTGTCTTTTGGCTTTGCGGCATCAGTGGTTTTTGCCTTTTCTCTCTCATCAGTTTTGACTATTTCGATTTTGCCAACGGCTGATGTAGTACTACTGTCTACACGCGCCGTTTGTTCTACAAACGGTTTACTAACCACCATCGGTCGTGATTTAGGGTAAAGTTGTTGGGCCATTTTTTCTGCAAACCGTTTAATAACTGGCTTGGTCTGTGCGTCTTGGACATTTTGCTGGACCTGACGTTTTGTCTCCGGCTTTGCGGCACCAGTGGTTTTTGCCTTTTCTGTTTCATCGGTTTTGACTGTTTCGATTTTGCCAAAGGCTGATGTAGTACTACTGTCTACATGCGCCGTTTTGTCTGCAAATGGTTTAATAACTGGCTTCGTCTGTGCGTCTTGGACATTTTGCTGGACCTGGCGTTTTATCTCCGGCTTTACGGCACCAGTGGTTTTTGCCTTTTCTGTCTCATCAGTTTTGGTTTTTTCGAGTTTACCAACAGCTGGCGTAATACTACTGTCTACGTGCGCCGTTTTTTCAGCAAACGGTTTTATAACCGGCTTCACCTGCGCATCTTGGACATTTTGGTGAATTTGGCGTTTTGCCTCCGGCTTTGCGGCACCAGTGGTTTTTGCCTTTTCTCTCTCATCAGTTTTGACTATTTCGATTTTGCCAACGGCTGATGTAGTACCACTGTCTACACGCGCCGTTGGTTCTACAAACGGTTTACTAACCACCATCGGTCGTGATTTAGGGTAAAGTTGTTGGGCCATTTTTTCTGCAAACCGTTTAATAACTGGCTTGGTCTGTGCGTCTTGGATATTTTGCTGGACCTGACGTTTTGTCTCCGGCTTTGCGGCACCAGTGGTTTTTGCCTTTTCTGTTTCATCGGTTTTGACTGTTTCGATTTTGCCAAAGGCTGATGTAGTACTACTGTCTACATGCGCCGTTTTGTCTGCAAATGGTTTAATAACTGGCTTCGTCTGTGCGTCTTGGACATTCTGCTGGACCTGGCGTTTTATCTCCGGCTTTGCAGCACCAGTTGTTTTTGTCTTTTCTGTCTCATCAGTTTTGACTTTTTCGATTTTACCAAAGGCTGATTTAGTACTACTGTCTACGTGCGCTGTTTTGTCTGCAAACGGTTTAATAACTGGCTTCGTCTGTGCGTCTTGAACATTTTGCTGGACCTGGCGTTTTGTCTCCGGCTTTGCAGCACCAGTTGTTTTTGCCTTTTCTGTCTCATCAGTTTTGACTTTTTCGATTTTACCAAAGGCTGATTTAGTACTACTGTCTACGTGCGCTGTTTTGTCTGCAAACGGTTTAATAACTGGCTTCGTCTGTGCGTCTTGAACATTTTGCTGGACCTGGCGTTTTGTCTCCGGCTTTGTAGCACCAGTGGTTTTTTCCTTTTTTGACTCATCAGGTTTGACTTTTTCGATTTTGCCAAAGGCTGATTTACTACTACTGTCTACGTGCGCTGTTTTGTCTGCAAACGGTTTAATAACTGGCTTGGCCTGTGCATCTTGGACATTTTGCTGGACCTGGCGTTTTGTCTCCGGCTTTGCCGCATCAGCGGTTTTTGCCTTTTCTGTCTCATCAGTTTTGACTTTTTCGATTTTGCCAACGGCTGATGTAGTACTACTGTCTACACGCGTTGTTTTTTCTGCAAACGGTTTAATAACCGGCTTCGTCTGTGAGTCTTGGACATTTTGCTGGACCTGGCGTTTTGTCTCCGGCTTTGTAGCACCAGTGGTTTTTGCCTCAGGTTTGACTTTTTCGATTTTGCCAAAGGCTGGTGTAGTACTACTGTCTACATGCGCCGTTTTTTCTGCAAATGGTTTTATAACCGGCTTGGCCTGTGCGTCTTGGATATTTGGTTGAATCTGGGGTTTTGTGTCCGGCTTTGCGACGCCAGTGGTTTTTGTCTTTTCTGTGTCATCAGTTTTGACTGTTTCGATTTTGCCAACGGCTGATGTAGTACTACTGTCTACATGCGCCGTTTTTTCTGCAAACGGTTTTATAACCGGCTTGGCCTGTGCGTCTTGGATATTTTGTTGAATCTGGGGTTTTGTCTCCGGCTTTGCGGCGCCAGTGGTTTCAGTTTTGACTTTTTCGAGTTTGCCAACGGCTGATGTTGTACTGCTGTCTTCACGCGCCGTTTCTACAGCAAACGGTTTAATAGCCGGCTTCGCCTGTGCGTCTTGGACCTGTTGCTGGGCACTGGCTTTTGTTCGCGGCTTTGCGGCATCAGTGGGTTTGGCGTTATCTGTCTGACCAGTTTTGACATTTTCGATTTTACCAACGATTGGTATAGTACTACTATCTACACGCGTTGTTACTTCTGGAAATGGTTTAATAAGCGGCTTCGCCTTCGGCCGTACTTCTTGGAATTGGGGCTGCGCCTTGGGCTGCGATTTTAACTGCGGTATCGCGGCATGCATGGCACCAGTGGCAGTGGTATGTTTTGCGTTTTCTGTCTGTTCAATTTTGACATTTTCGATATTTTTAAGATATTCAAACTTATCGTCTTTCTTAGGAGGTCTTGACTTGCGGCGTTTCCTAAAAAGGGTCCATGCTGTGCGCACTGTACTCACAGCATATTCCCGAACAATGCGTTTCTTCCCCAGCAGCCCTCTGAACATGGCTTCGTTTATGCTTGATCGATTTGATTCTTCGCGCACAAATACAAGTTGCAATACTTGTTTTGATTGGCTGTTACGATACGTGCTATTTGGGAATTGATTTAACCAACATGCATGACCAGTTGCCTAGCAAAACCTCTACCAAGCTGTAATAATGGTATGCCAAACATGTGGTGCGTTTGTGCATTTCGTCGTATATTTTGTTGAAATTCTGGCCACATTCCTTATGGCAAAAATATATAACAAAGTGTTTTCATCAATGTTCTAAAAAGGCTGATTAATAATAGCAAAGCCAAAGGAGAATGCATGTTTAGTTTACTTGAATAAGACTTGGCTCATGCGATTGTAGGCCCTAATATCCTGACCACAATATACATACTAGTCAGTCAATAGAACGTTGCCGAGTGCTATAAAAAATAGAAAAAACACACGCAGCAATAATAACGCAATTCACTTGCATAACCGCTACTAATACGGATTACAGTCTACATGAAGATGGTGCTGGTGGGTCCTGGATCATCACGGTTTATAGATATATACATATATATATATATATATATATATATATATATATATATATATATATATATATATATATATTAATCACCTTACGCTACATTGCACCTGCATTATCACGAATCACAGGGATAAAAAAAGAGCTTTCACGTTTCACGAGGAAATAATTTTGCAAATCACGGATCACAAAAATACCCTCTGCACACCCTCTGTACATAGGTAACGGGTTAATTAATTCGATTAGCCCATACACACCCAAAACCGACCAATCGCTATTGTAACTAATGTTTCTGTAACGCCAAAGATTGCGCTTTTCCGTCGTTCTTTCAAATTAAAAAACAACTGGAACGGCTTTGAAACAGACTTGGATAAAGCAGTGGGAGACATCAGTCCATCATTCGGAAATTATGACCAATTTGTAAAGGTGATCCATGGCCCCAATCCCGGAAAAAAATTAAGATGGTGGGGAACGGAGAACTACACACTGGCTCCCCGATTCAATAACTGGCTGCCTGGTTAATAGAGTCACAAAGTACAGTGGGTTTCAGGATGCTTCTGTAAGAATTTCTTTCCCAGTCCTACCATTTCAAAACAAATTCATCATTCAAATAGGATTAAGTTATGAATTGTCCACTTCTGTCGCTGGCTGCAGCATAAAATTTGACAGAGCAATAACAAATGTTTTCAATGTGCTCAAAGATGGCTATAGTGGCTATCAAGGATTCAAAATAATAGTTGTCCAGTTACTAGACTAGGATAAAATTGCATTTTTTCTTGGCATCGCTATCGACAGGAGTGAGTTGACCATGATTTACTTTTCCGTTGTCTTTTTTCTTCATTTAACTGTTCTCTTACTACGTTCTTTGTCAGCAGTCTCCAATTCCTTTTATCTCTCATTTTTACATTCTTCTCCCACTCTTTCTAGGTCACTTTCAATGCAATCCCCGTCGCAATTTCGGTCTTCCTCGCCTCCATTTCCCTTCCACTTTCTGGGCATCTGCTCTCTGCCAGTTTTTCATCTGCCTTTTTTCTACATGACCAGCCCATGTGCTCCTCACCAATTTCGTCTTAGAACTTTCCTTCATTCCAACCTCCACTCTCAATTCATCCATGTTCTCTCATCAGCTCTCTTAACTCCCACGGTTATTCTTACCAGGTGTGTTTATCTCGCAAATCTGAATTTCTCCTGTTGCTTCTCTGTTAGTGTCATCGTCTCTAGTGCATTCAAGTATGCCGGCGTAACACATGAGCTGAGCATATTTCCTTAACGTTTATGTTTGATATGCGTCTATCTCCCATCACCCCTTCGACTGTCCTCCAAGCCTTTGCTCCGGCTGAAATCCTCATTGTAACTAAAACAATTATTCTAGTGGATCTGGCACTGGTAAAATGCCACTCCCTGTCATGAATTTATAAATTGTAATACGCAACGTTACATGTTGTGAAGTTACTGGTTGAACGACAACGCCACATCATCTATGTTAAGGTAGGGATGTACGTCTAATTATTGTTCCATCGGAGTAAGCGACTACATGTACATTTTGGTATGTGTCATGATCTTTGTGCGTAGGTTTGGGAGAGTAGCGTGAGGGATGTGATTGTTAGCAATAGGCTGTTATTATGTAGGGACTTTGGGTTCGTGTCTCGAATAATGTGTCGTTTCTCTCTTATTTTCTAACTACATTGGTCAGCGAACTTGGTAGTCATGTCGGTATTCATTTTAAGCGAGTCGGGTTTTATATTATATATATATATATATATATATATATATATATATAGTTTGTTTGATTGTCGGGTGGCCCCTCCAGTGCAAAATCCTGGCGACGCCACTGGATGCAGAATGACCTATGCGCCAGGACCTACCACAGGCCTTGCCAAACAGTATGACAATTACATCCTATTGTACGAACACGCGACCTCTTCGCCGCAGATACCATCACAGCGGGAGAAGAACTTGCTCGGCGGCTGGCCACCAAACAGCGGGAGACGTGGCAAACACTAATCGAAACCATTGACATGACGCACAGCAGCAGGTAGCTGAGTAGTGATCCCCAAAAAGCAGGTCAACATAACAACTTAACACCTGAACAAGTTGCACACCAACTCCTTCACAATGGGAGGACAAAAAAGACATCACACAGAGAACACCATACCAAATTGAAGCGAGCAGATCACGAAAATCATAATTTCGATAACGCCGGCCTTTACTTACAATGAACTAAAACAACTCAAAACTGGTAAAGCTTGATGAAATGTTACCTGAAGAGATAAAGCCCTTCGGGTTAATAACATTGCGACGGGTTTTGGATTTGTTCAAATCGTGTGTAAGGACACATCGCATACCGAGGCTTTCGAGACGATCACCTGTTGTCGCCATGCTGAAGCCTGGAAAGGACCCATCAAGCCCAAACAGCTTAAGACCAATCTTGCTACTCTGCCACCTCTGCAAACTGTATGAGCAACTGATACTGAATCGCCTCTCCACCATCGTTGAATGGTACCTCATTCCAGTGCAGGTCTTCGCCTTGGCAAGTCTTGTACTGGTCAGATATTGAACCTCACACAACACATCGAAGACGGTTCTGAACAAGGTAGAATCACAGGCATTGTACTTGTAGCTGTATGTTAACAACCGGAGATTGCTCAAGAAGATCTACGACATGACAATCGACCACCACTTATTAGGCCATTGCATGTTTCGCACTCTGATGGAGAACCGTCGGTTTTGCGTTGAACTTGGTGGGAAGTGGAGCAGATGGCGACTGCAAAGGAACGGATTACCACAGGGAAGTGTGCTTGCACCTCTACTCTTCAATGTATATAAACGATCAGCCGATCCATCTGAACACACCCATCTTCGTGTATGCAGACGATCTTTTGCCGACGATACTTTACTGTGATCGAGGAAACAGTGACGTTAGCACTCATGCGGCTGACCGAGTACTATGAGACTAATCAAATCCGAGCAAATCCAACAAAGACACATGTTAGCCCTTTCCACCTAAGCAACCGCGAATGCACCAGACAGCTGAACTCTGACTGAAATGTTGTCAAGCTAGTCCGTTGTCTATACCCGGTGTATCTTGGCGTGACACTAGATTGAACACTATCGTTCAAAGCGCACATTGAAAAGACCAAAGGGAAAGTTGGAACCAGAAACAATATCATCTTTAAGCTCAGAAACCGAAGTGGGTAGCAGGTCCAATGACAATCAGAACATCTGCTATAGCGCTATGCTACTCAGCTGCAGAGTACGCATGCCATGTATGGGAGCGCTTAGCCCATGCAAAGAAATAAAACCCGACGCTGAATGACATCTGGAAGTCAGACCACATTTGCATTTTCCATAGCATAGGCGCCCATTATAACGTTTCCTTCATTTCCTGCTAATCTTGATGAGCTCTGTTATTGACAATTTCACAGCATATTTACCCTCCATAGACAGAAGTTCTGTGAAACATTCGTGAACTTTTAATACCTCAGGCTCCCACAAACTTCTTTCAAACCGTACACCCCTCCATTTCTGCTTGAACCACCCACGGATTGCCCCTGATTACATCACCAAGCAAAATGACAACTGTATTAATACGCAGAAATGCACCGACTGACAGATGTCATAATGTGACAGCTCTGATGCCACGCTGCACGTAAACATCATTTCTAATCACTCCATACTACATATGTGCTCACAGAAATTCAGACAACCTGCATAATGCTGCTTTTAAAGGGTACTCTTTGGTCGCAGGGGGAATGGCGGATGAGCACCTTATTGTGGTCATACGTCATCTGTCGACTGATTACAGGCTGCTGGAATCAACGCACACCAACAGCCTGCACGTACGTACTTGCCGGAATTGCCCCACGAAATATCAAGAGAGCGGTGGCAAGTAGAATGGGCAGGAAACGGCAAATCACTGACACAAGACGTCCTCGTGCCTTGTTAAAGGGATACTTCAGTCAGTGAGAGATTCACACCATTTACTTACATCTGTATACTATATTGGTTGTGCATAGTAATTGTGCACAAAGATCGTAAATAAACAATGAATTATAGTATAATTGTACCAGAAACACTCCATGTTGGATTCAGGGCGCTGCCATCTTGAGACTTCCGCCAATCTTGCCTTTTTCAACAATGCGCCAGTGACGTAAACAATTTGGCTTACGTCACTGGCGCATAAGTCTCAAGATGGCAGCGCCCTGAATCTAAGATAACATGTTTTTGATACCATTAAACTACAACTAATTGTTTATTAACTATCTGTGTGCACAGTTACTAGGCGCAACCAATGTAGTATACATATGTAAGTTAATATTGTGAACCTCTCACTGACTGGGGTATCCCTTTAAACAGAAACATCCCGTAGCAAGTGTGCGCTGCCTTTGATTAGTCTGCACCAAACGGATGACACCCGATGAGACTGGTTAATATCTCCGATAAAATAAACTTTTTCATAACCACAAATGTGTCAATAACATAACATATCAACACCATCGGCAAGTTACATTTATATTTAATGATATCATCAATTTGTTCTTGAATACAAACATCACGATCACCAATAAATCAATATTTATTAAACAAAAACATAACATTATAAGTACATAAGTAAATCAACATTAAAGCAAGTTTCACGACCATAGATGGACATGCTAGTATGAATATTGCTAGCGTGGCGACAACTCTTTCAGATGTAAATAATTCAGTTGCCTGATTGTTTATCCATCGATCTGCTGTTATGTAATCTTCTTGCAATCACACAATTAACATCAGCATAATATCTTTGTATTGCTAATGCAGTTAAAATCATATTTAAAACCTGAGCTGTTAGTTGAACTCAGCCGTCATAAACAACAGCATGAAGCAGCCATACTATGCCAGAGTTAAATACTGTCACTTACAGCAACAAGTTTCATCTACTTATATATATATATATATATATATATATATATCTGTGTGGTATTGCATTTGTCTCTTCCTCCATAACAAGAATCAACATGTAAACATTCTCTGGTTTCAAGTTCAAGTAAGCACCATGTACAGAATATATTACTTTCTCACGTGACTGCATATTATTTATAAGATCATTTAACAAACCCTTGACATGAGAGAAGTATATGCGACAGGAGGAAAGATGAAGGGAAGAAAGGAAGTAAGAGTAGATGTTATGAAAGGGAAGTCAATAACAGGGAGGATCACAGGAAGAAGAGACAGGAAAGAAAGGAGACAGGAAAGAAAGGAACACCAGAGAAAGCAGCACGGAAAAGTCAGCAACCAGGGAGATGCAAAACAGAAGAGCTACTCTGAGGCAGTGATTGAGGGGGCATTGAGAACAGAAACGGTATTTATGGGCAGCTCCATTTTGCGAAAGACAAACAAGACATTTAAGCATAGTAAACAAAAGAAATTAACTAAACATTATGGTAGAAGATATTGACACTCACATAATAAAATGAATCTTGGGCCACCACCAATATATCAGATGCTGAATTAGGAATGACATGATATGTAATGTTTAGGAAAGATAGAATAGGAAGAAGGGGAGTTGGAGTTAGGCTCGCACTGCAGACTCAAATAAAATGTATTGCCTAATAACAAATGTACCATCAGACCGGAACTACACCGATGAATTAAAGCACAATGTTCCCGAAATTTCATAAATGCATATAAAATACTGACAAAATGTTAGACATTTTACTTTCAGGCACTTAAACCCTAAAATACGTTACTATAATTTGCACCTGAAACATCCAACAAATATTTACTTTCAATATGTACACAAGCTTAATATGTCCTATTATTGTATCGTATTAAGGGAGCAAAGATTATGTATCAGAGGAATGAGGGGATGGGTCAGATGAATCATTGGTAGGTTTATTTTCATTGTTGTTGATCTGGATGAGTCAATTTTAGTGCAAAGAAATTTATTTTGCAAACTAATAATTTTACAAATGAGCACAATGGGGTCATATTTTATTGTATGACAAGATTTGATCACATTTTGTGAACACAATTTTAGGGTGTGTGTGATTTAAAATCAGTGTGTATCCCTTGATTTCTATACGAGACCCACCGATAAAAATGACCACTCCCTTACTGGCCACTTCATTGTATCATCATCTAAACTACCATGGTGTGATTGTCGATTTGTAATTTTGTGTATAATTCTCAAAACTATGTAACACCTAGCCTTTAAACTCTCAGTTAACATCACACCAAGCACAGCTATGAATAAAATAATTTTCCGAGGTTCTTTAACGTCAGCACATGATCATCCCTGAAAAGACTACCATTGACTGCATTCATTGTTACTCATTGAACAGTCTTCATTGGTGGGACGGACACATCTTTTGCCAGCTTTGACTGCAACAAAATACAACATAGTCAAACCATCACAAGGGTCTGTAAGTGGTGCCACCTACCAGATGCATTTTTAGCCAAATTACACACCACAAGCTGTGATTTGTTAAGAATTATATTTTATTTGGAACGGTGCCTGACCAAAAATAATTGTGGCGCTTCACAACATATAAAAATACATAAAATAGTGTAGAATTAATAAAATCTTTTTCAAACATCTAATCTGAATACATTGAAACATTGAAGTAAGTACTTCAATACTTGGGATCTAATATGGTCATGAAGAACCATGTATAACCTCCCAGCACATATTGTCATGAGCAAAGATATTGTTGCTAGTGCAATACTAACCATGATTTCGATGAGATTGGGGTGGTAGGGGATGCCCCCTGTATCATCGCACATTGCCATGTGAATGCGTTCTGGGTCCCCTGCGACAAGAACTTGTTTACTGGGGTCCACCTGCAGCAATGGTATGACAATTGTCAGTGTACACGATCACTTTAAAGAGCAAAATCAAGCACACAAGCACAAAAGAATGAACATTACTGGAAAGTAAAATGCAATACTGTGTCAGTCCCACCTTTTACATTCTATGTCAACAGTTGTCTACATTAACATGTTTCATCAATGACCATCAAAAGAATGGGATTACTACTAACAGCAAAAGAACATCCCAACTGAATTGTGTTGTGTGACTTTTCACTGAACTGCACCTAAACCAGTTATAACTTGTATAAAATAGTGCTGCTTACAGGTTCCGTCATTCGGCATATTTTCATCATATCTTGCATTCTGTCTTGAAAGCCTGGTGCAAACGCTTCTGGGTCAATGGCAATGAAACACTGGCCCTGAAAACCAGATTCTTTTTAAGAAGAACATCCATAAAACAATGCAATATTTTTGTTTAGCTTGAAGAAAGATGTAGTTTAATTTATGAAAATAACACACAAACCACGCATATTTGTTTGGGCTTAAAAAAGAAATCTGTGATTTCTTTAAAGACGAGCTGAAACACTTGAACAACCATTGCCATAACAACAGAACTTACCATGATTTGATAAGCATAGAGCCACTGTATATTTTAAATAATTTGTCAAAGTTAGACTCTTTGACCACTGGACGCGGTCATATTGCACTCAAGCTGCACTTGGTTTGACTAGCTCCTGTCTACTCAATGTAAATATTTTATAAAGTATGGCGCTACATTCTTGCTTTCATGCAAACATTTCCATTTGAAGCTAAATAAAAATCGAAAATTTACATTGAGTCAAACAAAATCTTGAACATTATATGGAGGCACTCATGGTCAACGACATCCAAGTATAACAAATTATTTCAACTATACCAAATCATGGTCACATATCCTCTAAACGGTATGTTCTTATGTTTGAGTAATGGTTGTTAAAGCATCTCAGCTGCCCTTTAAATTTAGAAATATTTTAGGACGATTTTTACTACAGTGTACATGTGATTTGCTTGTATATTTTATGATCATAAGTATATTACAAGTAAATTTGCGTTTGAAAGTTAGAAGATTAAAATATGAAGGGCTGAATGTTAGTGTCATGTAAAGACAGCAGTGCCCACCAGGTTGGCTGCTCTGTCGTTGTCTTTCCAGTAGCGGATGTTTGGTCCGTAGTCTGCACCAGCAAGAATGCCACAGAATATCTCAACGAGCATTGCAAGTCCATATCCCTTGTAACCACCTGAATACACCAACAGAATCACATCAACACTAATGTAACGTAGCACAACGTTACAGCTGTGTGCTCATGAGATACGTACATTCAACGCATTCTGTACATTCAACACATTCATTGTAGTATTAAGGACATACAATCAACAGTATCTCCCGAAGTGTGATTGACAAACTTTATACACATACCCACCAGTAGTTTACAAGGTGTTGTATATTATGCAAAGTACCACTTCATTCAAAATTATACAAAAAAACATGTGCACAAACATTAAATGCTAAATCTGCTCATACACACACAAACAATCAAGTGATGTAACCTACACCTAAACACTATACTCTATACACAACATGACATTGTATCCATTCATTAACCTCAACACACACTCGGAATATACTATACTCCCTTACGGCATAGTACAACACAACAAACGAGTTTCTCACTAACAATGAATGCCACAACATTGTCATTGTATTGTTTACATTTTCCTCAGCTCCAATGGTAGCGACTTTCTACAAGTCTTAGTTAGACTCTCCATGATCTTTATAATATTTAATCAGAGATTTTATATGGGTTTATCTATAGGCTACAGGTATATTGTACATGCAGACATCAAATTTTTAAATGTTGCCGAACTTGCTTTCTATTATATAATATATATGATTAATGACTCCACATCAGCAACAAACTTGTAACAGTACAGACACAAAGAATCTTGTGATTATAGTTGTAGTTTCAAATAAAACCATCAAAAAGAGTAACATTGATTTGACAAAGTTACAGAATAACATGAAACTGATCAGGCAGTCTGCAGTACTGTTCCTTGCAAATGACCAGTTTATGGGTTGTAATATATTACAAACTAGATAATGGGTTTTAATGACCCACATTTTGAAATGTTGCGTTTGACTGATTCTAATAACAGACATCACATGACTTACTGGTTATCTCAAGTCCGCCCAATGACAGCAGTGCGCCACCATTAAGGACATCCTTTGGGTCTGTGGTTTCCTAGAACAAAAATCCAGTAAGACACATGTACCTGTGGTTATGATAGGTCTACACTGCCAGGTGCTGGTGGATTGGAATCTTTGTTTCTACTGAACACATGTAGTCATTTGAAAACGAGACCTTCCAATGGTATATGCTGATAATAAAAACATTTATCTGCGAACAGAAAAATAGTCATTTTACACTATTTTAAAGAACTTCTTTGAGAATGATAATCTCTATAATACACCCAATTAGTAATTAATTGTTTAATATGACTAATTCTTGTAATTCTGTGCAGTTATTTCATTAGAATTGTTTTATTGATCACTAAAGACCATGACAATATATGGACATCATAACTAAGTGTATGTGGAGTTTCTAGTTTGCATCATTATTCAAGATTCATACAATAATGATATAAGCCATACTCATGAATAGACAATACTATCTGCCAGACTTTGGTTAACTCTGGTGAGTTTTATGGGGCAAGACAAATACCCAGCCACTGTGTGTATCATGTATTTAACAATGAAAGAATGAAAAGGGACAATCTATTGACTAAACAGAGTAAATATAGCACAGCCCATGTCAAATGGATTGATTAAATAGCATACTTCACTGAGCATGTGTGCAATACTTGGAAATAAACACAATTATTTATCGGCTTTTGTGCATATAAGACCCAAAGTATGCACCAAATGCAAGAACTAAGTGGCGGAGAAAGAATTTATTAAATTTCTCACATGTTGATATAGTTATGAATAATAATGTATAAGAACTGCTTTAATTAAATGCAACAATGTGTGCTCAAATCAGCTAATGCCCTGAGGCTCTGAGCACCCCATTGCAAAGAAACCTTTCCCCGAACTTGTGTACCTTGCCTTCGCTGTCTACGCCCCATCCAAGTGGAATCTTAGTCTTCTGGACATCACAGATCTCCACCTGTTAATGTAACAGACCCTACATTTGGATACCAGGTTAATGCCACTATAATCAATCCTGCAGGTCTACAAGTGTGTGTGTAGGTATGTCAATTTTGTTTCTATGTCACTTACATCTTGGGTGCCAAACATTCATGGAATATGCTAGGAAAACTGCTAGGAAAATAAAAATTATAGAGTAACCAGTGACAACAAGAAATGACATTACAAACTAATGGCACAGTCAAATAGAAAAAGAAGCTATACTTTTCTTAACATTTCTTTTACACATGCTAGTTTTATAAACAAGTGATATTTAAGATTTTGTACATAAGCAATGCACTTTGAAATATTTGAACTGTCCAGATTAATAAGAATGCCACTCAAAGTAATAAGTTCAAGAGGTCGCAGCAGTCCTTAATCCACAGGTTGTGACACAAAATTGGGTCAGCAAGTCATTTTGAGTGGGTCGCTAAGTCTCCAGTCCACTTATTAATGTATGTTTTGTTCCACTTGCCCAGTGTACCTGATGTACAAGGATAGAAAAGAAATTGCCATTTTAATGTAGCATGAAATTGAAATGCTGTGCCACAGTGATATGCTGAACGTCACATCACAGTTTCATGCAGCATTTCGTGTAAACTGTTAATCTCTTATGCATCTTTCACCATATATGTCAATTATATTTCTACACATTCTGACATGTATTGTTCATTGGCAGAATGAGAATCTTGTCATATCAGAGAGCATTATGGCTGCGTCCAGTAAACATGAGTATTACTTAGACTTAAGTATTAAGTAGATTTATAACTGACCTTGCCAACAGCCACGCCTGAAGTGGCCATGTCCAGAACAAAGCTGTCGCCATCTCGGCCCGGAGCTGCAAGTGTTATTGGGTTGGTGCCCAGTACAGGCTGAAACACAATTCACCACGCCTAAAACTCATACATGTATTAAAAGGAGGTAGTCCATTCATGTTTATTGTAAAATTCTTTTATATAGCATAAATTATACTTTTACTTACTACCAAAATGCCTTAAAGGGGTTAAAAAAACTTTTGAATTCAACCATTTGTAGTGCTTTCACCCAAATCTTCTGTGAATAGTTTGGATGCTTCTGGGGGGTTGATGTGAGCTATCCATTTTATTAATTCAGACCTGTGGCCATGCACTGGAAAGTAAAACTGGCTCTCTGTTACTGTCAAAAAGGTTTCCTCCCAAATTGTATATTTAAAACATATCTGGGTAGTCTGATATATCCATATTTTGGCAGAGAGGGAGAGACGGGGGAGTGGGAGAGAGGAGAGTGAGAATGACAGGGAGAGGGATAGAGCTGCTAAGCCAAGGAAGTAAAATGTATATGAAAACAACTACTATTTACAACTCACCTTTTTACCCCTGGTGGGGACTTGCAGGGGCGACGTGTTTGTAAATGACATGCCCTGTGAACAAAAAAACCTATGATCAGTGAATATATCATTATCATGGAACATTATCTCAGCATGATATCACAACAAAACTGTAGTGCTAAGACACATATCTATATATAACACTGACCTAAACAAACATAACACCTTGTTATTTTCAACAATTTATTATTTTTGTTTTTCTGTATCATGACACACATGACACAAATACAGAAATGTAACATTGAAATAACTGCTTGTTTTGGAACTTTTTTCAAAGTGCTGGTTGTGATCATTTTCTTTTTCTATGACAATTAACCCACGGGTACACCCAGTGTATGTAGATGAACTAGATACACCTATGCCAACAAACACGTGTCGACATTGATGCTTACAAGCATTCCAATGTCACTCGCTTGCATGCTGTACCATCCTGCAATGCCATAATGGTTCGACCCTGCAACAGTATGTCAGATTTGACATCATGTAGAAGAGCAGTAGTTTAGTATGCTTAGTTAACTGAACAACAAGGAAATAGTTTAAGAGTTTTGTATATGTATATAGTTGATTTAAATGACTCAATTTTCTAACCATCTATATATCAATCTACATTACCAATATTTCATTTTATAATTTTAATTGTTGCAGTATATTACATGCAGTCACATGCAATTAAATTGAGTACTTTGTAATGACTAATTAATGATTTAGTTCACTTTAAGTTTATCAGAAATTCGGGACATTGATTTGACAAATCACCATTCGGCACAAATGGGGAGCTAGTGGCTGATGATAACCATTAACAATATTTAATTTTATAACTGCATGCAGTCATATGCTATTAAATTGAATATTTTTAATGGTTACCATCAGCCACTAGCTCCCCATTTGTGCCAAGTGGTGACTTGTTAAATCAATGTCACCTTTCATTTTTCAAGTGAATACCTGGAAATAAAATACAGTGCCAAATTTCTGATCAATTTAAACCGAATTAAGTCATTAATTTGTTTCAACTTGGTGCCAAAGATTTTGCATCATATACATATGAGATTCGCAAATTCAGTTTCTGATAATTCTATGATTCATATAGATCATTAATATAATTATTCATGCCCAGAGTGTCTTGCACTTTTTCAGCAGTGAAAAAAGGAGGTATAACTGCAGTATAAATTGACTCCAATTAAAGAACCTTTTGCTGTGACCATTCCGACACCAGATTCCTTTGCCTTCTGGATAGCAAGCTGCATTGCAAAGTTGCCAACAACTGGCCCGAGGAGATTTCTTCCATCCACATGTGCTGTGGCAGCCTTCTCACAAATGACGCCAGGTTCCTTGTCACTCATGGTTGTATTAGATTTCAGGTCATTTACATACATCTCTGCAGAACAGAAACTTAATGTATGTATTATCAGTTGTCCATTTGAATAGATTAAACTATCACTTAATGACTGGCTTCAATTGTAATTAATTAATTTGTAAAGAAAGATTTAACTAATCATAATTTATCATTGACTGTTCTAATAAACAGTTCTTGAGGAAAATATAATTGTGCTAAGAATGTTTTTCTTGACTAGTCTAGCTTTTTGTTAGGTTACTGGTAACGTGTTTTGAATGTTTTTTATTTATTATAATTGTTTCAATTCATGTGTTACTTATGATGACAATGGCAATTATGTAAATATGTTGCTATTGTTTAAAACAAGTTGAACACAGAACATGATTGATTATTCCTTATTATGCTTTGCATGGAGTATGTGTGGCGCCATCTGCAGTAAGTTATAACCATTACACACACGCCAAATGAAAACAACAGCTGTTTCCGTTGAACGATTTCATGTGATGGTTGCTGAAAACGGAAATGACAGACTGCTTTTTCATATGGAACGTTTGCACGTAAACTAACCGAGCCTATTGAGCCCGTGACTGAAGTGCCCCCGGTAATCTGCCGCCACTAGCACTTCAGCAAGTTGAGTCCCGTGTGACACTTTCGCTCCGACTGATTGCATGCATCGTTCTACGAATCCCTTTACTTCGGAATTCTGTACACGAATTTTCGATGGATCCACATTGCTACTGTAGTTTCTAGTACTCGTGGGTTGTTTCACCGTTCGCACAAATCTAATTAATCTTCTGCATGTTACGTAATTACTACTCATTGCGGTCGCCATTGCCGCGTCTTGACAGTTACTGCCCCTTCCGTTGGCTTTCCAGGGTCGCCGGGATTCCCCCAAACGTCGAATGAGTCAATCGCTGTCATTGGTTGTAGCGATGATATAGGCGGCGGGATATACCATATGCGCTTGATTTGAAGCCACGCATTGTAGTCAAGTCATATAAATTAATTTAAATTCAATGTTTTTATTCCGGAATGTTATATAATTATAAACAGCTAGACACTAATTATATGGTCATTATACTAGATACATATTTCGTATTCTTAGTTTCATGTTTTTCATCTTGTTGTTTTAGAAAATGTAATTTTGGTGTATATAAATTATTGGTTCTATACATGCTGCAAAGGGCCACGAACATTTATTGTAATTGGATCTGGCGCAATGTTAAATAAAGCATATATTATTATTAATGACTGCAAAGAATAAGTATATTTATCCAGTGATAATAGAATGATGATGCGTATATATTGCATCAGATTCATTGAAAAATGCTCTGAACATATTATAATTATATTTTGTATGCTATACTCAATAATTAATGTCTAACTTATTCGGATTTATATAAGTAGAGCAAAGTATATTTCATGCCTTCGTATATTTTGTTGAATCAATTTAAGGTATATTACTACATGTTGCAACCATTCCATATCACCATCACTGAGATCATTAGTGATAACGTGCTCAATATATTTACTTTTTACTTACTTTTGAACGTGCTGATGAGATATTTTGTTGTTGTCCAGTCATTGTGTTTCCTCTTTCTGTCCTAGTACTGCACTACTGGTCTGATGCCAGCATCTTTCAACTTGGAGACATCGAACCATTTCAACAGCCTAGTCGGTGTTACAGTTCTATTAAGCTTCAGTTTGATGTGTGCGACAACAAAGTGGTGATTGCTGCCAACATCCGCTCCTCTTCTAAATCGTACATCTTGTAAAGATCGTTTCCCACTATGAGAAGGTGGTCAATTTGTTTCTTGTCTTTTTGGGTTTAAAGGTGAGATTGGTAAGTTTGTGTGTTTTTTGTGTGCAAAAAATGACAAAGTTGTTTATACCAAAGAAGTCTATCAGTAGCATATGACAAAATGGGAAAAAAAAGAGTAGATTGCCCCAATGTAAGTATAAAAATTACAAAAGTACGGCAAAAGTAAGTACATCATGTGAGAGTAGGGGTATAAATGTAAGATAGCTTGTGACCAGAGTATGGCACAAATGGGATGGCATACGAAAACTGAGTACAGCATAGTGTAAATATAGCATGAGTGGGAAAAAGGAAAAAGTAAGTACAGCTTTTTGGAAGTAGCATATGAAAAATGTAAGACAGCGTGGAGTGTAGATTAAAGCAAAAAGTAAGTGGGCGGGACAATAGAGTAGGACAATGTAAACATCATGTGACAGTAGATTTGGCAGGGTTTAATTATATTTTAAAGAGGATGGCATTAGAAGTATTGGTATGACAATTGAGTACAGAAAGTGTAAGTATAGCATGAGTAAAATGAATATGGCACAATGAAAGGGTGGGGATAGAAGTCGGAAAGGAAATTTAAATATGTAATTGGGTAACGTGACAAATATTGTCCAGTGAAGTAATGAGACAGTAGAATAAGGAAAATGTAAATACGTTTATGTGATGGTAGATTGCAGCATAGTACAAGTTCATTATGTGAGGGCAACATACTCTGTTATTACTTGTTCTCTGGCCCTTTTTTTTTATACAACAGACATGTCTGACCTGAGGTTGTTGTATGTAATCGACAGGTTTGTCCTATATGAATATAGTTTTAGTAATCGATAGTTCCATTGTTTGAGTTAGCATAACCCGATAGGTGTGATGAAAAGGGGTGTTGGGGAGGCTGAGGTGTTTGGGCACAGGGGGAGACTAGGAGGAGTTTTCAGAAGTGCTTCATTTCCCCCACTGGGGGCGAAGAAAAAAGATGAACAGAGAACCCAGGGGGCTGCCAACAGACTAGTCCTGTTTTCTCTTCTTCTCTCTCTGTTTCTGTCTTTTTCCCGTCTTGTCTGTCTCTGTCTTTCTCCTCTTTTATCCCTCTGTCTGTGTTCCCCCTCTCCCCTTCTCTCTCGTTCTTCCTTTGCCGCCTTCTCCTCTTTCTTTTTTCCTCGTTCTCTTCGCCCCCCTTTGCTTCTCTCTCTTTTTCTCTCTCTTTCTCTCTCTCTCTTTCTGTCTGCCTGTCTTCTCTCTCTCTCTCTCTCTCTCTCTCTCTCTCTCTCTTCTCTGTTCTCTCTCTCTCTCTCTCTCTCTCTCTCTCTCTCTCTCTCTCTCTCTCTCTCTCTTTCTCTTCTCTGTATCCTTTTCTCTGTCTCTGTCTCTGTCTCTGTCTCTGTCTCTGTCTCTGTCTCTCGTCTCTGTCTCTGTCTCTGTCTCTGTCTCTGTCTCTGTCTCTGTCTCTGTCTCTTTTTTGTCTCTCTCGTCTTTTCTGTCTGTCTGTCTGTCTGTCTGTCTGTCTGTCTGTCTGTCTGTCTGTCTGTCTGTCTGTCTGTCTGTCTGTCTGTCTGTCTGTCTGTCTGTCTGTCTGTCTGTCTGTCTGCCTACCTGTCTGTCTCTGTCTCTCTCTGTGTCTCTCTCTGTCTCTATTTGTCTCTCACTGTATATGTCTGTCCGTCTCTGTGTCTCTCTGTCTCTGTGTCTCTCTCTGTGTCTCTCTGTCTCTCTGTCTCTCTCTGTCTCTGTGTGTGTGTTGCTCTCTCGCTCTCTCTCACTCTCGCTCTCTGTGTCTGTCTCTGTCTCTGTGTCTCTCTCTCTGTCTGTCTGTCTGTGTGTGTGTGTGTGTGTGTGTGTGTGTGTGTGTGTGTGTGTGTGTGTGTGTGTGTGTGTGTGTTGTCTCTCTCTCTCTCACTCACTCTCTCTCTCTCTCTCTCTCGCTCTCTCTCTCTCTCTCTCTCTCTCTCTCTCTCTCGCTCTCTCTCTCCTCTCTCTGGCTCTCTCTACTCTCTCCCCCTCTCTCTCTCTCTCTCTCTCTCTCTCTCTCTTCTCTCTTTCTGCTCTCTCTCTCTCTCTCTCTCTCTCTCTCTCTCTCCCTCTCTCTCTCTCTCTCTCTCTCTCTCTGTCTCTCTCTCTCTCAGTCTATCTCTCAGTTTAACTCTCAGTCTATCTCTCTGCCTCTCTTTTCAGCAACGCTCACCCAGTGTACTCTCTTTCACTTTCACTTTACTTTATTGTCCTTAAAAAGGATATGCATTTTACAACTCATGATCACATCTAAAATATATGGGATGGTCTCAACAAAATGCAAATGAATTTCCAGATGTATCCACTACAAGAACAATTCAACCGGGTGACATCAATATGACTCATTTAGCATTCAACATTCTAATGGCCACCGGCACAAAACTCCTGCTATAATAATAATAATAATAATAATAATAATAATAACTTTATTTTGACACCATCAAATCCGGGACGGCTGTCCCGTTCACGGGTGTGTACATACATGTAAATTTGCGTATACTGATTAAAATAATGGTGACAGTAATAATGATAATAATATAAAGTAATGAGACACTATGATAAAAAACCGTGTAAAATTGGCTATGTATAAATTATATAATTCTTTTTAAAATGAATATTAAACATAGACATTATAGACAAAACATTAGAACCCGCTATACTGCACTGATAGTAATAAAAATAAATAAGATAAATAATATATGTATACATCGTAATAATAAATTAGCTAAAATATAATGTTCGTTGTGTGAAACTAGTTATGTGGAAAATAAAAGTGTCTTTAATTGCTTCTTGAACGGTGTAATGTTGCTGTTGTCACGTATGTTCCTTGGAAGTTTGTTCCACAGAGTGGGTCCTGCACAGGCAAATGCACGGCGGCCGAAACGTTCCAGGTTGACTCTGGGCACCTCTAGCAGTAACCCGACTGCAGAGCGCAGCGAACGGGGAGGTGTGTGGCGGCGTAGCAGTGCCGCAAGATACTCCGGCGTGCCATTGTATATGGCCCTGTGCACAAGTACAAGTAGTTTAAAATCGATTCGTTTTCTGACAGGCAACCAGTGTAACTGCCGCAGTATTGTTGTCATGGACTGCCGGTCGCCCCGCCGAATTTGCCTGACAATTCGTGCCGCAAACCGCTGGACCATTTCCAGACGGTGCATGTGACGATCACTTATGCCGTATAATATTGCGTTGCCTTAGTCGAGTCGCGAAGTTACGAGTCCGTGTATGAGACTCTTACATACAGTGGTACTGATGGAGTCTCGTATCTTGGCGATTCGTGACAGATGGTAGTAGGCGGAGCGACACACGTTGGCCACTTGTGACGTCATTGTTAGGTTTGCGTCGACGTTGAATCCTAGATCCCGTATAACGGGGGAAGTTTCGACGAGCTGGCCACATATGTTGACGCGGGTTAACGAGGTTGGTGTACGCAGGCTTGATGAATGGATGACAATGGCTTGTGACTTGTTGTTATTCATCACGAGTCCGTTATCACAGAGCCATGCTTTCGCGTCTTGTACGCAGGCTTCCATACGCGCGAGGGCTTGTGTGTGGTCGGTTGGTGGGAAAGTGATGTACAGTTGGGTGTCGTCTGCGTATAGGTGGTGGCGAATATTGTGCTTTGTAAAAGTGTCGTCAGTGGTGCGATGTACGCGTTGAACAGTAGCGGTCCAAGGACTGTCCCTTGTGGCACTCCTGTAGTTATGATGTCTGATTCCGACACGCCACTCTTTACTCGTACGACATATGTCCGATCACATAAGTAAGATGTCAGCCAGGCGAGGACATCCCCAGATAACCCGTATCCAGACAACCGTCGCAGCAGTATTGTATGGTCGATGGTGTCGAAGGCCGCACTTAGATCGAGTAGCACGAGGAGCACACTCTGGCGATTGTCAATCGAATGGGCGATGTCGTTGTGTATCCGCACGAGTGCGGTTTCCGCACTATGGTGCGCACGGTACGCACTTTGATAAATCCCATAAATACCGTTCTCTTCCATGAAATGTTGTACCTGTTGTGCAACGAAACGCTCAGTCGTCTTCGCCACAAACGTGATGTTAGATATTGGGCGGTAATTTGTGAGCGCGTTGGCGTCAGACCCTCCCTTCTTCAAAATTGGTACAACGACAGCGTGTTTCATGGGTGCAAAAATTTGGTGGATTTTCCGGGCCCGTGGGGGAAAAAGGGGT
>JAODUO010000882.1:255000-281111 GCA_025642075.2 Ridgeia piscesae | reverse complement strand
TACTTTTATTATATTATTATTATTTATTATTATTATTATTATTAGTAGTATAGTAGTAGTAATATACTACTACTAATTAATATAATAAAAATTAGTAAGTAGTAGTAGTAGTACTACTACTACTACTATAATAAAAATATAGCTGCTGCTACTACTACTACTACTACTACTACTACTACTACTACTACTACTACTACTACTACTACTACTACTACTACTACTACTAACTAAAATTATATACTCATTATTCATCATTTTTTTATTAAACACTACAAAAACCACAAATGTACACATATTTGGGTTGTAACCTGGCAGTGTAATTCATTTTACATGCTTACTACTTTGAAGTGTAAACAAATACTCATCGCTCCCACGAGTAGCGTCAACGTGTTCAAACAAACCGGTCGTTATTCCGTTTACATTCCAATTAGCACTATCAATATGTTTACGGTCACATGGGTCAAGAACACGTTCACGGACAACTCTACGTCACCGCTTATGTCCGGTCGATACGGATCACGCGAATTGTGTCCAAACTGCCGCTTAAGCACGTTTATTGTAGCCTTCGTCGTCCGCAGGTTGGGTCAATTTCCGTGTAACAAACCAATTACGCCTGTCGTGTGACCACATCACGTGCGATGTTTCCTCCCACGACCTCGCTTGAGTGGTGTCCGAAGATACTACACGACCTCTCTAAGTGGATGGGCGTTGTCCATTAGTACACCGGATTAATGATAATCTGAGGCGGCAATGACACAGCGGTCAGTCCCCAGCTGTCGCGTCAAAGCTACGGCGAATTCGTTCACGCCACCTTGCCTGTGTTTTGTTCTCGGAAGAGCCCCTATAGAAGCTGTATCAATGGTGGTTTGGTCTTCCACGTAAACCAGAACCACATTCTGTAGCGTCGTCGCTCTGTCATAATTACACACAAGGAGGCTCGTGGTGACATATAAAGTGACTCCCGCGAACATTTTGAAATGTAATAACAATCGGCGCTGTACTCGATTGATATAATGGCGACTGCCCTACAGCCACCCTTACATATTATATGGAATTACCTTTCGTTCTGTGTTCCCTTGGTGGGCTAAACTTGACTACTTCCGGTAATTAAGTGTCACCATTTACATTTGTAATGATCATTACAACTCATTTTATTCCCATTGGCCATACGATAATGGTTATACTTATTAATATAAATCAGTATAATTGATAACGTATTTCGACAACCCTTCATGGTTTCGAAGATCGTTGTTCACGGACATACTCTGCGATCCTTCAAGGCAAGCCCATGTCTTCCACCATCCATCCACCTCATCCGCAGACACCACGTATATATCGCCAACGACATTACACTAAAACTACTAAACTTTCCGTTTAATTGAGAACGACCACAGCCGCATCCCACGGACATCACAGCACATCGCGACATCACTGGCCACTCCCTGCCCAACCCCGTGCCCTCACGGCGACACCGAAGGAACTCTAACGACTGCCACCTCGTTGTCGCCTGGTCGGTGTCACCCGAGGGCTGAGTTACGGAAGCACACGAAGTTAACACCGTAGACGACACTGGCGTTTTTGTTTTGTTTTTGCTCTTAAATCCCGTGTCCGCCAACCAGATGTTTGCTTCAATGTCTTGCAAACGTTTTGTCTTGCTAAAGTGAAAGCGATTAAAGATAAGACGCACGAAAGTCATGCGCGTGTAATAGTGAAAAAACGCC
This sequence comes from Ridgeia piscesae, assembly GCA_025642075.2. Taxonomy (NCBI): domain Eukaryota; kingdom Metazoa; phylum Annelida; class Polychaeta; order Sabellida; family Siboglinidae; genus Ridgeia; species Ridgeia piscesae. Next base: position 279,390 of record JAODUO010000882.1, on the reverse strand, counting down.
AGAATACGACATTGCGTCTTCGAATGACTAAGCATGGAGGTCAAGAGTCACCTGCTCGATGGAGTTCTTGTAGACCGAAAAGACGTTCCTGCTCTGTTCAAGAATGGAAGAAAAGTGTCCACATCACGAACGTACAAAACGGTCACGATACACACATGTAGTGCACGTTTCACATAATATGTTCGTAACAACAGCCGCACAGACACACACGTATTTATAAACAAACACATATTTACCGTCGAGCTCGTATAAGAATTACCTCCTTTAAAAGTACTTGCATGAGCCAGAATAATTATTGTTTTCACAGTTGAGTGTATTTTGTATATTATTATTTTGTTGCCGTTTCAAATATGGTGAATACGTTCACTTCTAATGTCCGTTTCTTCCGATTCGTCGGTGTGTAACTCTCCGATGTACCCGTAGTGGAGGTGCGATTTGTAATGTTTCCTGTTGGCGCAATTGACTGAAAGACTTACTGTATTGGCAGTTGTATTATCCGTGCGAAGAACATGTCTTATTTACACATCGTTTGGAAAGCATTGTCCTATTCAACCCATTATGTAACATCCAACATAGTATACCTTAAATGTTGTATATCATAAAACAAGTATGTATGTATACGATAACATATATAACGTCCAAGATATAATTAGCACTAACCAGTTAAGCAAATTATACACGAAGGGTTGGAACAGTTTATATTAACGCCATTTATTAATTAGGACCCAGCTACCGTGTGTAAACGACATATTTTAATAGATTGTTATTTGCCAGTATTATTTTGGCATATATACACTGATTGGTGACAGGACGTTAGATGTATCGAAAACAATACCAAAGCGTAACCAAACATGTATGCATCCACTCAAGCATGACTACATGCGTGTGTCACGTGCAGAATATACGACTTACATTCACCGGTGTACAGAATACACGTGCGCGCAATAATATCGTTGTAAGCTGTAATAAAATATACGGGTTTGTCACAAGTCTCTCTCGGTGTCATGTGTGTAGATGTTACATACAACATACACTTGTACCATTAATATGTTCGCTCTTTAAAATGTTAAGACGAAAAAATGTGTGCTTAGTTCATAGTAACTCCTATCGTCATCACAACGGCACGATAAACATTAAGAAAGAAAACGGTTTATTTACCCCGTATACACATTTTCCTTATTTCCAATATTAATTCACTAGCAATAGCAACAGAAGCAATAATAAACGTGAACTAACAACAACGATAATAATAATAATGGTGTTGATAACAGAAATACTAAACACGCAATAACAACAACGATAATAATAATAATGGTGTTGACAACAGCAATAATGAACCTACAATGACAACAACGATAATAATAATGGTGTTGACAACAGCAATAATTGATGTTGAATCCGATAACGACATAGCCTGCATTCATCGATATCGGTTTGTTTTAAGACAGTGATTTGTCGTTGCACAACATACACATTAGTAAACACAACTGAACAATTGGTTTCAGCTGGGAAGCGACCCAGTGCTGACAGAAGAACATACTCTGGCGTAGTTTCAGAACGGTCTGTGCACACTAGAGTTGCCACATTTTAGTTGGTGAGAAAATCATGTTTGAAATCAACCAGGAATACCGGCTCAAAAGATGAGCAACTGCATTAAAATTTCAGAGAAATCCTTGTGAACACCTGTGAACGCAGCGAAATTTACCGTATATTGATAAATTATTTAAGAATGTGTCATTTGGCAGTCACATGTATTCAACAGTGAACCTATAAATGGTCTATCCTATGAATGTTTGGTTGATTTGGACTCATCAGGTCCTAGAAACAAATCAGCTTGACTGCCCAAACGGCAAATAAGAGCACCTCTGGTTATTTGCGTAAATCCAAACACATTTGTTCATGATAAAGGAGTATGCATTCATAACTTTATTATTTGAAACACGTAGTCACTTATGTTACACATAGTGTATAGTGCAAATATCATTGCCAATATTGGCATTCAGATTTCTCTCTGAAGGATGTTCTTGCATTAAGTAATTATGTATACAAGATATTATAGGTATGTTGCAAGGAATGATATTTATATCAATAGATAAAAGATACCTTTACACAACAAGCTATAAGCATGAGGTTTACGTCTTAATAAATGCAGATAACGCGTAATACTCTTCATAATAATTGGTTACCTATTCCCACTCATCAGTCAGGCAATCAGGATCAACAAAACTATCCTCGACATCCCCATGCACTCCACGCTTTTCGTCTACATCGTTGTTTTCTCACCCTCCAAATCATTCTCTTCAGCATTCTCCATCTCGATACCCTACTCGACTTCAGCCGAAACCTATTCTGTGTTGCTCTATGGACTGCAGTAGCGTATTCGTCAGAGCAGTTGCTGTATGATATCCACGGAAGATATTCTTTGTCGCAACCACATACTTCAGTGCTGCATTTGTTGCCCTGCCCCCCTCTACACTCACAGTGAATTACATCACACACATATGTGGTGGGCTTAGGCCCAAACTCAGCAACAACAGGAGCTAGGACGCCATCCCAGATTTCCTAGCCGAACTGAGTAATATCGGCTGCCGCTTTCTACAGCAGGACCTACAGATTGACCTACAGATTGACCTACAGATTGACTTACAGATTGACCTATAGATTGACCTACAGATTGGCCTGCAGCGTGGCAGCAACTGGTTGGCTGGAGTTGGAGGCAGGACTTTGCCTTTGGGACGTTCTTCTACTTGATGAAGAGTGAAGCGGGTAGACCCCACGGATGTCCCCGGTGGCTGACCATGCAGTGTAAAGAAAAAATTTTTTTCCTGCCTTTAAACTGCTGGCCCGGAGAGCCACTTTTTTACCTTCCTTAAACATGCATTTCCAAAGGGGCCTCCTTTTTACCTTTCCATTCCGTACTTTGGCCCAAAAAACCTCAAATGTTTTCCCATTATTGTCTTGCCCAAACAAAATAAAAAGCACCGCCCCTCATGTGCCAAAGGGCCTAAAAGTTTTTTTTGTCCATTAAAGGACAGGTAACAAGAGTAAAATTTTTTTTCCCTTAACAGTACTGTGTAACAGGATAAAATTTTTTCCTGTTTTAACAGTACTGTGAACAGGATAAAATTTTTATTTTTTTGTTGGAACAAAGGAAAAATGTTTTATCCTAGTCTATTCAACAGTGACATGTGTCCAACAGAGAGCCTACAAATGTTTTATCCTAGTCTATTCAACAGTGACATGTGTCCAACAGAGAGCCTACAAATGTTTTATCCTAGTCTATTCAACAGTGACATGTGTCCAACAGAGAGCCTACAAATGTTCTATCCTTGTTTACTGTGTCGTAACTAATACAAATACATACCTTTTTAGTGAAACCGATTTATTGCACACCATGAGGAACAATTTGTGTATCGTGAGACAAAGAACAATAAGTGGAACCTGGCGCATGTGTCTAGGTTCAATGGGGGATCTTGATGATGGAGAGTCGTGACGATGGATCATTTTAGTAAAGAGTTCACCACGACCTTCTATCTGTTATGTGGCCAACTCTGGCAAAAACATGACCCGTATACTTAGCGAACACATATACTATGGGTATGTTGGTTGTATCGGGAGGAGATGGACAGCAAGGTGCAGATGGAGCGGTGGGATATGGCAATGCTGGGCCACAGTGTCTACAGTGGCATGGCATGCACGCCCTCAGCAAGTTGATGGCGATGGCAAAACCTTTTTTCATCACACTGCATGGTCAGCCACCGGGGACATCCGTGGGGTCTACCCGCTTCACTCTTCATCAAGTAGAAGAACGTCCCAAAGGCAAAGTCCTGCCTCCAACTCCAGCCAACCAGTTGCTGCTCACGCTGCAGGCCAATCTGTAGGTCAATCTATAGGTCAATCTGTAAGTCAATCTGTAGGTCAATCTGTAGGTCAATCTGTAGGTCCTGCTGTAGAAAGCGGCAGCCGATATTACTCAGTTCGGCTAGGAAATCTGGGATGGCGTCCTAGCTCCTGTTGTTGCTGAGATTGGCCTAAGACCACCACATATGTGTGTGATGTAATTCACTGTTAGAGTGTAGAGTGCAGGGCAACAAATGCAGCACTGAAGTATGTGGTTGCGACAAAGAATATCTTCCGTGGATATCATACAGCAACTGCTCTGACGAATACGGCTACTGCAGTCCATAGAGCAACACAGAATAGGTTTCGGCTGAAGTCGAGTAGGGTATCGAGATGGAGAATGCTGAAGAGAATGATTTGGAGGGTGAGAAAACAACGATGTAGACGAAAAGCGTGGAGTGCATGGGGATGTCGAGGATAGTTTTGTTGATCCTGATTGCCTGACTGATGAATGGGAATAGGTAACCAATTATTATGAAGAGTATTACGCGTTATCTGCATTTATTAAGACGTAAACCTCATGCTTATAGCTTGTTGTGTAAAGGTATCTTTTATCTATTGATATAAATATCATTCCTTGCAACATACCTATAATATCTTGTATACATAATTACTTAATGCAAGAACATCCTTCAGAGAGAAATCTGAATGCCAATATTGGCAATGATATTTGCACTATACACTATGTGTAACATAAGTGACTACGTGTTTCAAATAATAAAGTTATGAATGCATACTCCTTTATCATGAACAAATGTGTTTGGATTTACGCAAATAACCAGAGGTGCTCTTATTTGCCGTTTGGGCAGTCAAGCTGATTTGTTTCTAGGACCTGTTTGAGTCCAAATCAACCAAACATTCATAGGATAGACCATTTATAGGTTCACTGTTGAATACATGTGACTGCCAAATCGACACATTCTTAAATAATTTATCAATATACGGTAAATTTCGCTGCGTTCACAGGTGTTCACAAGTGTTCACAAGGATTTCTCTGAAATTTTAATGCAGTTGCTCATCTTTTGAGCCGGTATTCCTGGTTGATTTCAAACATGATTTTCTCACCAACTAAAATGTGGCAACTCTAGTGTGCACAGACCGTTCTGAAACTACGCCAGAGTATGTTCTTCTGTCAGCACTGGGTCGCTTCCCAGCTGAAACCAATTGTTCAGTTGTGTTTACTAATGTGTATGTTGTGCAACGACAAATCACTGTCTTAAAACAAACCGATATCGATGAATGCAGGCTATGTCGTTATCGGATTCAACATCAATTATTGCTGTTGTCAACACCATTATTATTATCGTTGTTGTCATTGTAGGTTCATTATTGCTGTTGTCAACACCATTATTATTATTATCGTTGTTGTTATTGCGTGTTTAGTATTTCTGTTATCAACACCATTATTATTATTATCGTTGTTGTTAGTTCACGTTTATTATTGCTTCTGTTGCTATTGCTAGTGAATTAATATTGGAAATAAGGAAAATGTGTATACGGGGTAAATAAACCGTTTTCTTTCTTAATGTTTATCGTGCCGTTGTGATGACGATAGGAGTTACTATGAACTAAGCACACATTTTTTCGTCTTAACATTTTAAAGAGCGAACATATTAATGGTACAAGTGTATGTTGTATGTAACATCTACACACATGACACCGAGAGAGACTTGTGACAAACCCGTATATTTTATTACAGCTTACAACGATATTATTGCGCGCACGTGTATTCTGTACACCGGTGAATGTAAGTCGTATATTCTGCACGTGACACACGCATGTAGTCATGCTTGAGTGGATGCATACATGTTTGGTTACGCTTTGGTATTGTTTTCGATACATCTAACGTCCTGTCACCAATCAGTGTATATATGCCAAAATAATACTGGCAAATAACAATCTATTAAAATATGTCGTTTACACACGGTAGCTGGGTCCTAATTAATAAATCACATGGCGTTAATATAAACTGTTCCAACCCTTCGTGTATAATTTGCTTAACTGGTTAGTGCTAATTATATCTTGGACGTTATCGTATACATACATACTTGTTTTATGATATACAACATTTAAGGTATACTATGTTGGATGTTACATAATGGGTTGAATAGGACAATGCTTTCCAAACGATGTGTAAATAAGACATGTTCTTCGCACGGATAATACACATGCCAATACAGTAGGTCTTTCAGTCAATTGCGCCAACAGGAAACATTACAAATCGCACCTCCACTACGGGTACATCGGAGAGTTACACACCGACGAATCGGAAGAAACGGACATTAGAAGTGAACGTATTCACCATATTTGAAACGGCAACAAAATAATAATATACAAAATACACTCAACTGTGAAAACAATAATTATTCTGGCTCATGCAAGTACTTTTAAAGGAGGTAATTCTTATACGAGCTCGACGGTAAATATGTGTTTGTTTATAAATACGTGTGTGTCTGTGCGGCTGTTGTTACGAACATATTATGTGAAACGTGCACTACATGTGTGTATCGTGACCGTTTTGTACGTTCGTGATGTGGACACTTTTCTTCCATTCTTGAACAGAGCAGGAACGTCTTTTCGGTCTACAAGAACTCCATCGAGCAGGTGACTCTTGACCTCCATGCTTAGTCATTCGAAGACGCAATGTCGTATTCTGGCGTTTTTTCACTATTACACGCGCATGACTTTCGTGCGTCTTATCTTTAATCGCTTTCACTTTAGCAAGACAAAACGTTTGCAAGACATTGAAGCAAACATCTGGTTGGCGGACACGGGATTTAAGAGCAAAAACAAAACAAAAACGCCAGTGTCGTCTACGGTGTTAACTTCGTGTGCTTCCGTAACTCAGCCCTCGGGTGACACCGACCAGGCGACAACGAGGTGGCAGTCGTTAGAGTTCCTTCGGTGTCGCCGTGAGGGCACGGGGTTGGGCAGGGAGTGGCCAGTGATGTCGCGATGTGCTGTGATGTCCGTGGGATGCGGCTGTGGTCGTTCTCATTGTTCACTGTAAAACAGAGACAACCCGGAATTTAGTAGTTTTAGTGTAATGTCGTTGGCGATATATACGTGGTGTCTGCGGATGAGGTGGATGGATGGTGGAAGACATGGGCTTGCCTTGAAGGATCGCAGAGTATGTCCGTGAACAACGATCTTGCGAAACCATGAAGGGTTGTCGAAATACGTTATCAATTATACTGATTTATATTAATAAGTATAACCATTATCGTATGGCCAATGGGAATAAAATGAGTTGTAATGATCATTACAAATGTAAATGGTGACACTTAATTACCGGAAGTAGTCAAGTTTAGCCCACCAAGGGAACACAGAACGAAAGGTAATTCCATATAATATGTAAGGGTGGCTGTAGGGCAGTCGCCATTATATCAATCGAGTACAGCGCCGATTGTTATTACATTTCAAAATGTTCGCGGGAGTCACTTTATATGTCACCACGAGCCTCCTTGTGTGTAATTATGACAGAGCGACGACGCTACAGAATGTGGTTCTGGTTTACGTGGAAGACCAAACCACCATTGATACAGCTTCTATAGGGGCTCTTCCGAGAACAAAACACAGGCAAGGTGGCGTGAACGAATTCGCCGTAGCTTTGACGCGACAGCTGGGGACTGACCGCTGTGTCATTGCCGCCTCAGATTATCATTAATCCGGTGTACTAATGGACAACGCCCATCCACTTAGAGAGGTCGTGTAGTATCTTCGGACACCACTCAAGCGAGGTCGTGGGAGGAAACATCGCACGTGATGTGGTCACACGACAGGCGTAATTGGTTTGTTACACGGAAATTGACCCAACCTGCGGACGACGAAGGCTACAATAAACGTGCTTAAGCGGCAGTTTGGACACAATTCGCGTGATCCGTATCGACCGGACATAAGCGGTGACGTAGAGTTGTCCGTGAACGTGTTCTTGACCCATGTGACCGTAAACATATTGATAGTGCTAATTGGAATGTAAACGGAATCAACGACCGGTTTGTTTGAACACGTTGACGCTACTCGTGGGAGCGATGAGTATTTGTTTACACTTCAAAGTAGTAAGCATGTAAAATGAATTACACTGCCAGTGTAAGCAACGCAAAGGTACAAGTTACATTTTGTGTGGCCCGGTATATTGTCATGTGTTTTAATAAAACTAATAATACTGATACTACTATTAATAGTAGTAGTAGTAGTAGTAGTAGTAGTAGTAGTAGTAGTAGTAGTAGTAGTAGTAGTAGTAGTAGTAGTAGTAGTAGTAGTAGTAGTAGTAGTAGTAGTAGTAGTAGTAGTAGTATAGATATATAGTAGTAGTACATACACTATACTATAATAATAATAGTAGTAGTAGTAGTAGTACATTACTACTACTACTAAATAATATAATAATAATAATAATAATAAGTAATAATAGTACTATTATATATATATTACTATTATTATTATTAGTAGTAGTAGTAGTACTATTACTACTACTACTACTACTAATAATAATAATAATAATAATAATAATAATAATAATAATAATAATAATAATTGCCAATTTCTATTGTGCCCAAATCCTTGGAAACCAATCTCAGAGGGGCATAAGTGCAAACAGGGTTATATCTTAGATTCAAGAAACAATCCCAGATTGATAGATAAGCCATTGAACTATTGTGGACTGTTGTAAGCTTGTTAAGGTACTTGTTTAAATGACAGCGGAATATGGCTATATTTCCAACTGTTCTAACCCTAGAAGGAAGCATATAGGAATTCCACTCCAGATTAACTCTGCTCGCCTCGGCATTATTGCCAACCAATTTTATTTTGAAATGGGATCTTTTGTCTACCATTTGAACGTATTGCAGGCGGAATCTGTCAGATTGTTCCGAGCACAGTAAAATAACTAAAAAAGTAAAGTAAAGTAAAGTAAAGGTAAATTCTTATACAGCGCGGTATCCAATCTTTAGGATTGCCCATAGCACTTTTTACACTTTACTCCCTGGCAGACCTGTTCAATCGAAGACCATTTCGGCTTCTCTGGGAAGCATTCAGCCACGCGGTACTCATTCATAGAGTTGAATAAACTGGAGGAGAGTAGAGTGAAAAACGTGCTCCATGTTTGACACCGCAGCAAAGCTAGGCGAACCCGGGTCCTTTTGATCGAGAGTCCGATGTTCTACCCATGAGCCACTGCGCTCTACTAAACACATATTGGCCGGCAGTAAACCTTCAACATGCACGTTGTAGTCATAAGAACGTAATGTTAAATGAAAAAAACATAAACCTAGGTGCTGGCGCCCGCGCTTTAATTGTCTTTAATGTAAGTCTTACCTGTGGGAACATCTGTCACGTGTATGATGCGTTAGCCGAGGTCTGAACGGAAGATTCTCGGTCTGAAGAATCGGGTCGAGTATCGCTTTCCCAGGTCGGCTCGGAATGGTGATCGTTTGCCCAAATCACCTCGGAATTGCACGCGCTTGCCCAGGTCACCTCTGAAGGGCGCTCGTTTGCCCAAGTCAGCTCTAAAGGCCGTTCGTTTGCCCAAATCACCACGGAATTGGGCTCGTTTGCCCAAGTCTCCTCTAAAGGCTATTCGCTTACCCAAGTCACCTCGGAATGGGGCTCGTTTGCCCAAGTCTCCTCTGAACGGAATTCGTTTCCCTGGATCTCCTTGAGATTGCAGCAACCGTTTGCCCAAATCCGCCCGGAAGGCAGCCCGCTTGCCCAAATCCATTCGGAATGCCCGTTTTCCTAAGTCTGCCCTGAATGGCATCCGCTTGCCCAGATCTCCACGGAACGCTGGCCGTTTGCCCAGATCTGCCCGGAACGCCGCCCGCTTTTCGTCGGCGTCATCGTCCGGTGATGTTCGCTTGCCCAAGTCCGCACGGAAAGCAGCACGTTTGTCCAGGGCATCGTCATCAAACCAGCTGTCGCTGTACTCATGAAGTGGGCTGTAGCCTTCGCCCAACGCGTTTGAACCAGCGCCAAGGTCGCTCGCGGACGGCCGGAGAACAGCCAACAGAACCAACGTGACAGCGGCGCATCTGAGAACGGCCATTTTCTGCAACACAACCAGCAACACACATTGAAACACGTCTGTGGATTACGGTCACATATATACACGCACGCACGCACGCACGCACGCACGCAAGCACGCACACGCACACACGCACACACGCACACACGCACACACGCACACACGCACACACGCACACACGCACACACGCACACACGCACACACGCACACACGCACACACGCACACACGCACACACGCATACACGCACACACGCACGCACGCACCCACGAACACGCACACATACACATGCACATGCACATGCACATGCACATGCACATGCACATGCACATGCACATGCACATGCACATGCACATGCACTTGCACATGCACTGCACATGCACATGCACATGCACATGCACATGCACATGCACATGCACATGCACATGCACATGCACATGCACATACACATACACATACACATACACATACACATACACATACACATACACATACACATACACTACACATACACATCACATCACACACACACACACACACATACACATACACATACACACACATACACACACACATACACATACACATACACATACACATACACATACACATACACATACACATACACATACACATACACATACACATACACATACACATACACATACACATACACATACACATACACATACACATACACATACACATACACATACACATACACATACACATACACATACACATACACATACACACATACACGCACGCACCACGCACACCACACATACTTGACGTCTCAAAAATATACACAAAGGTAATTATTTATTACAATTTTACATTCACCGTATGACGCATTCCATCTTCCTGGAAATGAGTTATAGGAGGTGCCCTAATGTGTGCGCAGTCATACCGTGCGTGTCATCAAAATGTCTTAATGTAACAATGGAGCCACATCTACTTGATTGTTTTTACAAAATGGCCTACTCACGTATTTGATTATCTCCCCGTCAAAATGAGGTACGGTGTGTAGTTGTTACCTGCTTTGCTAAGGGTGAAATGACGGAAGAATATTCCACTTTTTTGTTGAAAGCTGCGAACGTCCTATAGTAACAAGGACTCTACATCTTCTTCATTTCTACTAACAATTTACAACTATATGAATTAATAATTTAACTCCCCCCAACGACATATGCATGGAGCTGTCAGTTAGCGAAGTATGTGTGGAGCGATAACCAAACAGTATCATCGTCACGTGATCAATGTTTGAAATTCCGCCACGCTGCAAACAGTATATATAAAATCAATTGTTGAGTATACCTACGGTACCCCTTTAGAAATTAGAAAGTTGTCTCTCTGTAAACATACGCTACGCCAGCGCGTTGTCGAGTGATGCATGATGTTAAAATGAAAGTAAAACAAGGTCACCATCAAACGATGAATACTTAAACTGCGCCACCCCTTCAAAATGATGTATGCCATACCCTTCGTGTAGAGTGGTATGTGCGTATGTGTGTGTATGTATATATATATATATATATATATATATATATATATATATATATATATACATCATTTTGAAGGGGTATATATATATATATATATATATAAGGGAAGTTGAACAAGGTACGCATCAAGTAGGTATTTATAGCAGACCAACTAAATATTAAAAAAGTTCTATTATATTTTGTAACTGCAATTGTTTTAATTAGCGGGCATCTATGCTGAATCAGCCATTCGTTATCGTATGATGAGGAATTTTAATATCGCCAGTCTCATCCTCGATTTTGAATTTGAAGGTTATTTTAAAGGTCACTGAGGAACACAAAGACCGTGGGACATGTTGTAACAGTGTCACAATTGTTTAATTTTTTTAGGTGAAAGTTACAACACGCGATTGCCAAAAACGCACTCCACATTTTTTTAATGGTTTATGTTAGATTTACAACATTACACTCTTAACCATATACATCAACAATAAAGCACGAATTAAAGATAAACATACGCTTATCGTTTAGATATAGAGAAAGTCGAGAATAATATTTTTTTCTTTAAAATGAGGTAACTCGATGGTGTGTCCACGGATTCACGTGATATTAAACGTGACATGCTCAAATATATTGGTGAATATACTGTTGCCTTGCTGATTAATTTGCATTATCGGTTTTGTCTGCAAGCCCTCTGTTACAACTTACCCGTGTTGCAACTAGCTCCGGCCTCCCCTACATTATAGTAGGTGTTTGTGATGCGTTCGCTAGTTCTTCGTATGCATGAAGCAAGAAACAAAACTAGGCTTATTGTTAATACCTTTGTTTGCGGTATCTGCTATCTGCTTAAAATGAAAGTAAAATGACGTAATCAAAGGAAATAATGTCCGGTTTATGTACTACCGTTGTGTAGACTCATAGAATAGCATCATTGCAGCTACCGATGTTCGAACGCATCATCAGTGGTTTGAAGACTAAGAATGGTTCGTGCACTGCACATAAACGATTGTGGGCAATCGACATGTCTGCTTTGCCATTACGCTGTGTTACCTGTCGTCCGTATTCGATACACGATAGCAACAGTGACCACGAATCCGGTCCAACGATTATCGAAACTGATGAAATATACATAGCCTCGTTCGTATTACAGTTCCAGCCAGGTGTAAAGGTGATCATCTATTCCAGGACAGATTCCCTTGTCTTCAAGGTACTAAATCTCCAACGAATGCTGACCACAAATGTTGATGTCCATCATTTCTGGTTGGTATGTAACCAGGAGAGAGGTATTCGTTTCCTCCAATACCTATATGTTCCTCGACATCCTTTGCCATTTGCCTAACAGCTTCATTTCTCACGTCCACTTGTCATTCGGCAGCACGAATTGTACCTCTGACCTTCCGTATTAAAACATGCTTTCGGTAATATTGTTTTATATCTAAATGCCAACGGTTGATCCAAAGATATACATGTCTTGTTTGTACTCGTTTCTGGCCGACAGTAGGTTTTGTTACATATATGATGTCATTAACTTCGCCGACTTGTCCACTACCTTGCATTTACGTACTGATGCTAAACATCAGTTCCGAGAGACAACTGGGGTTGAATGTAATGAAATGCAGCATCCATCTGTGGGTAATACACCAAGGGCAGCAGTTGTCATCATAAGAACAGTTTTTTTCTTTTGAAACTCCTTCCCACAGTGGCACCACAGTGGACTGTGGTTCTCAACTAAATTATTTCTGGTAGGAGAAAGACCAACGAACAACACATTACACCGCAAACATGTAATATCATTCAAAACATTGATCCTTCTAAAACATTCCTACTTCTACGATATCATTCTTCGAAATACAACACCACTTGTTAGATTAGAAGTTAATTGTGCAGGAAGTATTTGAACGGATGAATGCAGGAGTGGACGGTAGCTCTTGGTGGGACGATGGATTTAGAACGTACCGGAAGTAAGGTATTTTGTATAACCTTACAATGTGCAATAGTTGTAAATATGCCACGTCAGTTGACAGACCACAGGGCAGTAGTCTAGGGAATATAATTCACATACACCGAATCAGATGCACAGTGACACATCAAAAATCAATTGCATTGCTTCACATTTAACGTATTACTAGAATATACCATTACAAGCATTGTTCTGAAGAGAAAGCCTTATTTGGAGGATGCGTTTGCTGTTTTTCTACGTTCAGTGCAGCTCTGTCTGGCTTCCAGAGAGATACAGTTCGCTAATGCAATTATAGTGTCTGAATCGCCAGAATAATATTGAATTACTCTCTGTGTTTGCGAAGAGAGTTATAATCCTACAGCTGACAAATTCAGGGAATTGGCAAGTGATACGTCTCCAAAGACATGCGTCATCAGCGAAGTATGTGGATGTTTAATAATAATAACAATGACAATCTATCTTTAGGGGTTTTGATGGAGATCGCACCACGCCATGTTTATGTTATGTCATTCAACAAGCACCATTTCAGTATTGTGTCATAACTCAGTGTACATCAATTGCTAGTGGCTGAAAGATGTGTTTTTGTTATAATTATGGTTAGCTATGCGTTATTATAGCATTTTAACGCTGGTGTTAATCTTTACTTTTCGGTTAACCTTGTTGTCAAAATTTAGCAAATAAATATACCGTTCTATTTTCATTATGCCCGGGTTAATCTATATTGGTTTAAAACAACATTTCTTTGAATGTGATCATCTTGGTAAAACCAAACCGTCATGGCTGTTCGACTGAACGTGTTGTCGTCAATAATTAAACCAAATCATGGGCGTTCACCAGCCAGTCAAATAGCACAGACAAGACGTGTGCGTCGTAGCGTTTCACTACATGAACTTCCGTTTAGCAGACCAAGACTACGTCATCACTGGACGTCAAAGCTGCACCGGGGTGGGCGCTGCTCTATCGCAGACGACATCAAAGACTCATTCGTCATCCTCGCATCTCAAAGCCGATCCGGAGCAGAACTTGAGACGATTACGAATTATGTGGAATGACCCCTATCCAAGACAAAAGTGTGATAGACGAAACGTACTGGAATTTGTTAAAGAAAATGGCGCCAAACGTCATAGCAACGGGTGGTGAAACACTAAAATGATACAATAAAACCACAAAGAGATAGCGTAATGCGATGTAATGATTATGTGATGCGAGCAATGATTGGATCGTGATAATTACGTGGTCTTACGTAACGTTATGGCTTGATCCCGTGTGCGTATAAAATACTTTAAATTGTTGTACAAATCTCAGACAGCAATGGCCAACATACTGGGCCTACTTCATGCACTTGGTTACAAATTCTGACGTTGTCTATTACTGTTATCTTAGTCCCCCGCCCCTGAGCGCCCGGTCCGTTCCTGATGTTACACACGATAAACACGCCATGGCTTTATGAAGCTTATGTATATATACAACGGTCGTATCGATCCACTGGTGCAGCAACGATGTCCCATTTCGAAGACACACAAAAGTCACCCGAAACGATATTAACGGTGTTATATATCATATATATATATATATATATATATATATATATATATATATATATATATATATATATATATATATATATATATAATGTATGTATGTTGTATATACATATGTGTGTATGTGTGATGAATATCAATATGTATGTATGTATGTATGTATGTATGTATGTATGTATGTATGTAATGTATGATGTATGTATGTATGTATGTATGTATGTATGTATGTATTAATTATATATATTGCATATACAATTGAATATATATATATATATATATATATATATTTAAATTATTATATGTATATATAATATATATTATTTTACAATTACATACTTATATAATACACACATAATACATCATTATACATACATACTACATACATACATACATACATACATACATACATACACACATATATACACATTATACAGGTAAACACATAAATACACATATGCGCGCGTGCACACACACAATTACATACTATATACATAAATAGGTACATGCATACCGGAATCCCTTGTATGTATGTATGTGCATGTGTGTGTGTGTGTGTGTGTGTGTGTGTGTGTGTGTGTGTGTGTGTGTGTGTGTGTGTGTGTGTGTGTGTGTGTGTGTTGTGTGTGTGTGTGTGTGTGTGTGTGTGTATATATATATTTGTTATGTGTGTATTGTAGTGTTATGTGTGTATGTGTGTATGTGTGTATGTGTGTATGTGTGTATGTGTGTATGTGTGTATGTGTGTATGTGTGTATGTGTGTATGTGTGTATGTGTGCATGTGTGCATGTGTGCATGGTGCATGGTCGCGTGCATGGTGCATGCGTGCATGTGCATGTGCATGCGTGCATGCGTGCATGCGTGCATGCGTGCATGCGTGCAGGTGATGCGTGCATCGTGATGCGTGTACGTGTATGCGTGTATGGTGTATGGTGAGTGAGTGAGTGAGTGAATGAGTGAATGAGTGAATGAGTGAATGAGTGAATGAGTGAATGAGTGAATGAGTGAATGAGTGAATGAGTGAATGAGTGAATGAGTGAATGAGTGAATGAGTGAATGAGTGAATGAGTGAGTGAGTGAGTGAGTGAGTGAGTGAATGAGTGAATGAGTGAATGAGTGAGTGAGTGAGTGAGTGAGTGAGTGAGTGAGTGAGTGAGTGAGTGAGTGAGTGAGTGAGTGAGTGAGTGAGTGAGTGAGTGAGAGAGTGAACGGGTGAGCGGGTGAGCGGGTGAGCGGGTGAGCGGGTGAGCGGGTGAGCGGGTGAGCGGGTGAGCGGGTGAGCGGGTGAGCGGGTGAGCGGGTGAGCGGTGAGCGGGTGAGCGAGTGAGCGAGTGAGCGAGTGAACGAGTAAGTGAGTGAGTGAGTAAGTGGGTGGGTGCATTACTATGCGATGCTGCTAAAAAGCATTACATGTTTCATAGAATTTAACATAAGTGACATATCATATCACCACACTATTCCGAAAATATATATGTATCGTATTATTACATGCACGTGACCCACCTACGCATAGAGGGCTTGATATAGACGACACCTGACAATCCGCCCATGCGCAATTCGAGCGTAACAATAGATGAAGTGTAGATGAATCGCGGTCATCGTCTCGTCCCTAGACTCGTCTCATCTACGTGGAAGACAAAAGCCGTAAAACGTGCCTGACAACCTACCCGTCTGGCATATTACGCTGCACAACCGACCCGCGTAACGCAATGAGACAAACTTATTGGCCATTTTCTGCCAATTTCGTCCGTCAAAGGTCGGCGCAAACAAAAATGTCAATTGGCGGTTTCACGCGCTTAAATAGAACCGTAAACGAGAGACGCGAACAAAATGTCAACGATACGCGTACACGAGTAAATCATTTGAATATTACGAGAGGCGCCACGCTTAATTTGGCATGTGCTAAAATAATAAAGCTGTTTTACGATCGGTGTTTTGAGGAGGTGCACTAAATCAAAAGCAATATTGCAGCGAGGTGTTCAGAAATATTTTGGACCAAGAAAAGTGAACAAAAATGAATGTCACGTGTCACTACACATATTGCTTGGTTTTCCCCACTTAGCGAATGCATTGTATGCAAATAAATATTCCATACCATTGATTAATATGACCTATGAATGTACGGCGATTTGATGTGGTATGATAAGGCATTTATATTTAATAATATTAAAAACATCAACTATAAATTTGTGCCACGCATTACTTCTAAAACATGTTTAAACTCTTTCAATATTATAAAATACAGATGGTCCAGTCTGGCCACAAACTAATATATTCACGTCTAACAATATGCAACATCCACTCTACTGTATAATAAGTTCTCGAAATGCCAGTAAATCATCCGATGATATTCTAGATGACCAAAACGTGTCTGCGCGCTGGGTCCCAGAAGAATTAGTCTGCCTACCGACCGGTCGGGGGCGCTGCTGCAGGGAACTATTTCAGACAATGCGCTGCGTAATAAATTGTGCGGTGTATGGCGACAAATTAACGAGCCAGTTCAATGCAGGACAAGAGTCACCGCGTCGGCTGTTTGACGGATGCGACACTGGCCAAACCCGGGGGACTGGCCAAACAAACGAATCGGTCGGTAATTGATCGGCGTTTTATTTGCGTAAGGGGCACGCTTAACGATATGGCGGGGCCCTCATCAGGAAGCGATTCTGACCAGCATTAAAACGTCCGACAGGTGATTTAAGCCAGCGCTGCGAGACTATCGGTGTGGAAATTACAGACCGTTTGCGGCAAGGGGCGGCACTTTGAGGGTTTGTGTCATGTAGTCACATCCGGTCTCAGAAGCGCCCCCTAGAGACACAGCGACGAACAACTACTGCCATCGCATGAACGTTTTACTGACGTTGGGGATGTGATCTATTGTTAGGGCTAAATTCGGTTGGACTTTCTTTATTGCGATGTTAGTGCTGTCAGCCTTTGTTTATTACCATCAATATCCCATGAGTTCCTAAATTCAAAAATGCATTTGTTTCGATGTAACTGTCTCATTTAAAATTGTAAACAAAACCCTGCTGGCAACATTACATTGCTCGACTGCAAACGTAACTAATACGAATGCAAACCCATCCATCTTACGCCCACTTCCATATGAAATATGCCACCTGCGTTTCCCCGTGCGCTTCCCAAAATTAAAGAGAATGGCGGGATATATTGAACGTTGTCGTTTCGTTCAATTTTTTAAGTTTTCGTGGCTATGGATGATTCAAGATATTTTTAAATATCATCCATATACGACGTCACATACCCTATGGCAAACAGTTTTTTAAGCCGGTGTAAAAACCGTATCACAATACCGGTTCAACGGTATACCGGCATGCGACCCACGGCTCTAACCGCTACCGTCTTGCCATGACGCAATGGCCCGATGATTTGCTGATAGCGACCGCAGAAAGCAGTACTTTGATTACGAAATAAGCAAAACCTAATGCCGATTTGAGCCAGCCATCTTGATGAACTTCATCGCTATCACAGCTAATGTATTAAACAGCGAAAAGTAAAGCCATCCACTATAAATGCACCTCCATTAACAATGCGCATCCATCTATAGGCGTCGATAACACGTACAAACGAGAGAAAAATAACAGCAATATAGGATTTGTATGAGAGACCGTGGTCTCTTACGAGGCCATCTACATATGGCCCGATGATTGCCAATAAACCTACCACGAACTGTTGAATAAAACAAGTATTTCAATAAGCGTCGACCTGTCAATTCGGATGATGTTTTATCGGTGCCAGGATAGCTGAGGCGTCGTATCGCTTTACGTCGTCTGCTGTTCGTGACACTAGAGTATGTAGGTGTTTCACGGAAACAGTCCCACAGAAAGGTCATATTTGGTCATATTGCCCCCAACGTCTACATGCAAACGGAACCATTTTGAATGTCGGCTCTTTTTTGTACAAAATGTGCTTCGTTTGCAAAATGTGCCATCTCAGTTATGATCCTAAACAATAAGGTGACATATATTAGTGTTCACAACATATGGCGAGTGAACTGTCGAAGAGAAGTAGTAATGCACTTACTATATACACAAACAATAAACAGAATACATTTGCAGTATTTGCAGACAGCATAAATTGCGTTCAAAAATCATCTGCCAATTCAGATGACGTAAGATACAACCGAATGCTCTGGAACACGCGCATACTGCTAGCGCATCAATGTTTATGACCTGCACGCAACACAATCGTCGTTCAATAGTGTGACACACATTAAGCATTATTATTGATGCAGCTGTGTAAAGGAGGCAGGCTACAATACACGTACATTCTTCGGAACGACGGCGTAGTGTTTACGATTATATTTGAGTAACAATGATACCGAATCAGAATACGTTTGAATCTCGTAATCATATCTGTTTTAAGTTGTCTGAATAAAAACCTGCCTTTATGTTATATTTCACTAGAAACATCATGATCTTAACGCTCTCCCCTCGAAGCATCATTGTAAATCAAATAGCACGATGGCTAACGCAATGACAGGAGTGGTCAATGCTTTGACTAAGATGTTACACCTGGTTCTTTAAGCATAAACAATGTATACGTACTTGTATGAACTGCAGCATAGACTTAGACCCTACTTGATATGTTAGTGAAACAAAGTTATTCGCTGTTCTGGAATCAGACATACTACATATACCAGCAAAACACAGTATCGCTACCTGCTGCTATTCTAATACGTGCTGTTTATCTCGCGAACAACAGAAGATCCTTTTACAAATACCATCTAATTGAATGTGGCTCAATCAGCGAAGATCATGTCTGACTATGCTGCTGTTTTCTAGTCAGAATAATGATGGATAACGGGCAAATGTTGCGCCATATTTTGTACACGCTACTCTATACTGTAGGCATACATGGATACACCATTCGCTTCGCTGGGTCTGACTCTACAACGGCGTTTAGAACAGAGCCACGCCGTCGCGGAATAACCTAAGTAATGAGGTGACGGATGGGCCATTTACTGACTCTAACCTCGCAACGTTTAATCATCCAAAAGGCGATTAACGCACAAAGCTCCCGAATAACGCTTGGTCAACACCGCGCCTTTACAGTCGACCTTAAAACAGACGGACGAGTTTATTGACGCCCGCTCGTCGCCCCCGACTGTTGACTGCGCTCTCTATCTGCGGCGCGTAGATTTTATCGTCTGAAGCTCGCCGCCAAAGCCGCTATAAGACACGCATTCGTTTGGCAATAACACCAGCAGCGTGATTGCGGAAGCAGATAAAACGCAATGATTGGGTACAGTTAATCATATAAGAATAAGAAGAACTGCTCGTTTTCGGCAACGTCTTCTTTCAGTCGCACACTTCTGGCACCATGTGATGCAGTTGTGTCCTTGCGCAGTGCCAACGGTGAGGCCGTGTGATCTCAGGTTTTCTAAGGAAGTGTCCATTATTTAATAGTTACTTTTTACGGTATATGACTGATCATGACGTCAACAGGAACGCAACTGTATAACATGAGTGATGCATAGACACGTGCTAATGGCCGTCTGACGGTACGGAAATGAAATAACTGTGTTTCTGGGAGCGGACGAAAATACGATATCATGGATACTAATATATCAGTGCTGCAAAAACGTCGTTGGTCTAAAGTGCAGAGGTAAAAGAGTTGTGGTTCAGCCAGGGTTTAATCCGTATACCGTGAGATTCAAATCGATATATTTGTTGGGAGTGAGGAACTTCTCCGTCCACTGAATGCGTTCATAACATGACAACGGTAGTCCGTGTCGACTAGTTTCTTACAATAACTGATGGCGCTATGTAATTGACAGCTTCACCAAACAGACATCCCTGTCTTCGTTCAGTCTCCGCGATGAACATCTGGCTTCGAGTCTAGTCAGATTAATAATCCTTTAAAAAAAATGCTTTTGATGATGTTCGATAGACATGAAAAACTCGATACACGTAACATCGACAAAGTTGCACAATGCCAGTACATTGAAAGTTGTAGCAGGTGGTCGTACCGACTCGTCCTCTCTCCACACGCAGCGGAAGTCTCGTAGGACGCCGCGGTCGTCCAGCACTGACGCCCTCGAGACAAATCTATACGCAATCTATACGGACGACCAGCGCACCATAAATCTGCGACGGATGGGCACGAAAAGCGAGCGAAACAATCAGTGGATATACTGTAAATAACTTCTGTTTTCGTCCGAATTCCGACGCCATAAACGTCAGAGCAAGTGATCGCGGATGATTCAGATGCCGGCGTTTACAACAATAGATCGTCCTTTTAACGATGTAGGACCATAACTCCATCAGACGCGGAAGATGCCACTGTTTTGGATGACATACGATCAACGGCTACGTGGTATTTCCATCGCGTGAACCAACTTTGCTTCCGGCTCGCCAGGGAAGGAGATGGCGTGTCGACGTTAATGGACGATCAGCCGTTATTGACGAATGTTTATTATCAAGGTCGTTTTTGCATCGTCGGGACGTTAGGGAACACGCCATTGGCGAGTTTTGAAAACACTCTTTGCAAATACAACGTGAGATGACAATGCCAGCGAAATGATCCCGGAAACAGAAATGCAAATCAGCGTGCTGTAAAAGGGTAATCGCTATTTGCTGATCTTTCACCAGAAAGTAATTTTTTAATGCGGAATCACTATATGTGAAGTTTAGTGCAACAAGAATTCTAAAGGCTGTTGAGAAGAGACGGGAGAAGAGATCTCTTTATCGCATGCAACTTAGCTTAACTGTTGTCTGTGTTCGTATTCAGTTGTGTTCATGGTAAAAACAATAGTAGGGGAATATATTATGCCTAGTTGATGTAAGGAACTAGTTTTGTCATACAATTTCATGCTCGGAGATTCGCTTTCGTCATTTGGCTATATGGAATATTTGTGATGTTATCAAGCCATCATAACATATTTTAGTTGCAAGCTCTATCAACAGCTTAAACATGGTTACGGGTATTCTATTATTATCTGTAATCATATTGACGTTCATAATTTGATCACGAAATACCGTTTATCGTGTTTGATCTGTAAAATGTAGCCCACATGAAGCGCGAAGGATGATAATTATTGAGATATATAAATATTGATGCGTTCCAGCATTATATGAGCAGTTATTGAATAAAAACAAATTTAAGGCAATTTAATATCATAAACTTACTAATTGTGCTTATATTACTATATTACAACGAATACTGATATCACCGACATATATATATATATATATATATATATATATATATATATATATATATATATATATATATCCTCTCTCCTTCCATATCCAGTTCATGTTATATTCGTTTCGCTTAAGCACGTGAGGGCGTCTCTTATATACCGCCTAGTCCCTCAACAACCAGCCAGTTTGCAAACCGCACCCGCGTCTCTCGTTACTGACGCTAGTCTCTTTCGCATAAGCGATTGCGCATTACTTTGTCTTCGCTTTACTTAGGGATCCAGTTCCCCGGAACCGCATCCAGCAATACTCGTTACCCTGGTGATTGACGTCCCCGCCACGCCGTCCACCGGCGTCAGTGTGGGTGCTACGATTCCGAACATACGCCCTTGATGAATACAAATTGGGGTCCCGGAGGAGTCGTTTCCTCGGACGCTGCGTAAGGACGGAACTTGCACACGTTATCGGCGCGCGGTAATTGGAGAACCGCTTAGCAACCTTTGCCACCGTCAATCCATGCCCGTGTCCAGGGTCTTAGTCGGTCCCGGATATTGTTTCGGAAGGTCAACTACACCGCCTGTTCCAATCAGCCGATGAAAAGGTTTTTCGTGTAATGGTTCAACGGAGGTTCGCACAGGAAAAACGAAGTTGAAAAATGAAAACAGGACATGTACGGAAAGGGGGGAACAGTTTTAAGTGTCGTAAATGCAGAACAGCTATGTCATCAGAATACGTTGAAAACGGGATTTAAGCGTATGGAGTAAGCCAGAATTTAAGATGTAAGCTAGAAAAACTAACGAGTACCTACAAGAAATCATGCTATATCTACATATCACGGTAAGAATCTATAACGTATATAATTACATTTTAATTATCGATATCAAAATGCTATTCGCCTCTAACGAAACTGAAGTAACAGTAAAACAGTACGCTCGGTGCCTCTCGCAGTGACGTCATGTTATTGCGTTATCACTCAACGTGGGCCACCATTAAATCAATCAAGTGGACATACTCACAGCATCGCGCCTAACTAATCTAATGCGATTTTTTTGTCAGAAACGCATATGAGCCCGTATTTACAGGAGACGTCTTTATTGAAAGCACTAGACGTCATTCACACGTGGTTAAAATCTCGACGCGTCCTATACGCACGGATACGCGCTTGATTGTCTAGTTGATTTGTGCACGCAAACGAGTAATCAGTTTTGAAGCGATCTATCATTGTATCAATACTGGGAGCGTCTCTGTTGTTATGTTTAGCCGAGTTGGAAGCACCACCGAGCGAGGCTGTCGCCGGAATACCGCTAACGCGTTTCTCCTGGAAGATTATGATCACTTCCGGTGTAGTCTCCTGCAGTAGGTTCCCAAAAGGACAAGGGGTAGTCTTTGCTTGTAAGGCACAGTAATAATAAATACAAGTTGACCTGTTATCTTAATTGTTTCAACGATGTGTAATCGACATAAACATAACAACGTGTGCAATTAACTGCAGGAAACAACCCAAGACTAGATGGAAGAATATGATCTTAGAAAACGAAAACAAGATGTGCGTGGAGGTAAGGGAAAACAATATATGATTACCGGAAACGCATGAAAACTAAAACAATATAAAGGACGCGTGAAAAAGGTTTCGCCCGGCAGACCATTGAAGGTCGTGTGTCACGTTGAAAGTGAAAGTGTTAAGGTTGAAGTGTTAACTGCGCACGTGCCTGCGCAGCACGCACGGAACTACGTTGGACCCACTACACGAAGCGGGAACCAGACTCCCTTGAAGAGAACGCAGACTGGAGGAGATGAGATTACGACGACTTACGAGATGTCGATAAATATTAACTTGTGATAAACACACATATAACCGTTAGGTTGGGCGGGTCTGACCTGCAAACAATGATGATTAAAGGACATCATAAAGGCCGAACCAATAAATGGCAGATGGTTGAAATTCACGTAATCAGGGATGACAAGTCTCGGTCTATTGTGTGCAGAGTCTCTTCAACCCACTTGCGTCATTGGGTGACACCCATGTCTCTAGATACGGGGACATTACAGTCACCTTGTTATAACGACCATGTGAATTAGGTCAACTACCCAGAAAATCAATGCGTTTTAATAAAGGATTTCGGGCAAGAGGAAGAATGCAGCCGCCTTGTTCAGACAAGCTGTCTCCCTTTTCTATGTAAATCCGTTGTCGCCACGGTTTGCGGCAGTCAAGTGGAGGTCAACTACTGTGTAATTTGCAAAAGCTGTAATCCCGGTGGCAGGTAATTATGACAGAAATGGAGACGGATATCTCAGCCAGACTGTCTCGCCCCTGGATTGTTCTAACA
>JAODUO010000882.1:227500-250000 GCA_025642075.2 Ridgeia piscesae | reverse complement strand
TTACGGTACATATCACCAATTAAGGCGGCATTTTAGCAGCACACACATCGTCGTCTCCTCGATCACAGTGCCCAGCAGATGCAGAGCAAAGTCCATGAGAAAAACATCGACCGTAGGAAAATGTGATTACCTCAATAAAAACAAGTTTCATTACTGATGTCTTGTAGATAGTACACAAAGACTACAGAACGAGCAGTCGGCGGTTCCCGCAGACACCGGTGATCACCTGCTCAGTGCAGACCAGTTGTTGACAATCCTGTGACCTTTCTCTGGGAACACGACGGATACCACGCAGTTAGCGGGCGGAAATACAAACGAGCAAACACAAGCGGAAATGTGACCGAATTAACGTAATAGAGACGATAAGGGTTTGAAGTATCTGCAGCCGGATTCCGGGTAGATTCGATTCTTTGTTAAAATCTAAACAGCTTGGGATACGTGCATTTAGAATCCGGACGCCATTTGTCAATACTACAACACCCGAATGCTGTTGGTGGAGGTCTGGCAGTTCAAGGATTTCAAGTGGTTGGCAAGATAGGCCGTGGACGATATTAACAGATGCTCAATAACAGTGTTTGACAAACGGGATGCTTATTTGATTTTTTCTACTCATCAGTAGGAACCGCTGTCGCAATTTAGGGACCACGCGAATACCACGGTTACTTATTGCAATACAAGTGGTATTGTTGGTCGTTTATCACGCAGTCCAGGGTCCTGCGTGGTTTGTGGATTTACTGGCCACGCATTTACTTGCGGTAAATGTTATTTTAATTTGTTACAACCTCAATACGAAGAGAAATAAATGAAACTATTAGTCAGTACCATGAAACGATGTTTTATGTCATACTCCCTGTGGAGGAGACTAGCGTGGATAGGACACTGTCGATCGTAGAAAGGGAAACTAAAAGGGCGACGGTGCAGAAGTACATAGACCAACAGCATCATTTGACACAGTGAACTACGAAAAAGAATATTTATGCGAACAAACCTTCAGCGATGTTATGAAGTACGGAATGGTGGAAATGTAAATGTAAATCAACGTGATCCAAAACACCATCATGAGACACAATCATGACACAAGAAATTAGAATAGATAAATAAACATTACCAAACAACAAAAGAAATAACACCAAACAAGCGATAAAACCTGATAACAAACAGGACCAAATAAGCTAAACATCTACCGTGTATTAGAACTTATTTGAACCTGTTTGTTATCAATAACGGCGTATTTGTCGAACAGAGTAACCGACCCAGTTTTGCCAGAAAGTTGCTGATGAAAGGTTTGCAGCTTGGTCAACGTGGTCTTGTATTCCCAGTCGCTGCCATAATACATTAGTAGATTAACCAAGGTTACTATTTTTACATCGCCAATTTTTATGAGGATTTGCAGCGGAAAACACCGCGAATTTGCCTTCCGATAGCATGTATGTCCATGTCAGTTGTTCAGTCAATAACTTTACAAAGCCACATACCGTAAATGACAACATAGTGACGACTGACGACCAACTGAAATGCAATTAGATATATATATATATATATAGTATGTCAATGCTTACACTAAGGATGACATATAATACTACGACTATATATAGTATATGCACCAATATAATATATATATATATATATATATATATATATATATATATATTCGTAATGAATGGTTGCATAACCATACAAAGCAGTATATTTACCGGGCATTACGTCGTTAGTCATTCATATTGGTCATCCTTAGTGTAAGCATTGACATACTATATAAAGTTATATTCGCCACTAATTGCATTTATCGTCGTCAAAAACATAATTGAACATTTTCGAAAACATATATTAGCAGTAAGCAAATTTGTGAGACGGTTTTATTATATAATGCACAAGGTGGAAGAACTAGGACATTACAAATCGTAAACATATATTAAACTTACGTCCATACACGTAGTTTATTTTTTTGCAAGGACACACCCACATGCTTATGATTTTAAATATTGAACAATTTAACGAACGTCTCCGTTTAGCAAGGCGCTGCGCCTTACGTAGATCGAGGTAGTATCGACCAATGTGTTCTGTATCACCCGTCGTTGTAAGTTGTTTAGTTCGTTGAACAAATTGTAAGTATTTCACTTATAACAACTTGTCCAGCCGTTTGTTTGCATTGTGTTCATTACACAGTTGCTAGTGATTTCAAATATATTGTCCCATTTTGTCAATGTGTTATCCGGTTTCTTGTGAAACGGCATATTCCGTTAACTGTGACCAATACGTGCAACCCCAGTGAAAACTATAATATTTATTGTTCTATGACAACATTTATTCAACGTCTACCTGTATAAATGAATACCTGGCTATAGACAATGGTGGATATGTGTGTGCGGATAGTCTTCGGCCATTAATTGTGCCGTGGATGGATACTTCCCAAGAGGTAGAGATGGCATTCTATTGAACATATCTGCCAGAAAGTAAAGTATAAAGCGGTTTGAGCGATTCTGAGCAGTTTATACTGCGCTATATAAAACGTACCTTTATATTCAAGAACAAGCAAAATACTTCCAACTGGTGTCGATTTTGAACTGACGAACCTGTTAATGCACACAACTCGAAAGTCGTCAAAGTAAGGCACACCCGACACGACTCACCGGTATGTAATTTGCCTTTAGAAACTTTGTAAATATACAACATTTCAGTAGTCGAAAAAACATTTGAATAAGGTCGATTCCAACCCACGTATCTCCTCACCCAAAAACATTGAAAGGCCAATAAATTGCACACATTTACACTAGCTAAAAAAGACAATGTCGTAATTTGTTCTACTGAAAAGAAAGAATGGTAGAACATATCACACGACAATGAATTGTAACTGGTTTATTATATCAAAACCTAACCACACATAGGCACAACTGAAATATACACAAAAAAGAAAGTATATCCATATATTGTGTTCTCTGTAGAGTACTAATCTAATTTTGCAAAATTAATTTTATTCTAAATGGACCGTACACTCGCCCACCCATCCACATCCAATTTTTTTTCATTATTGGATGTTGTTTTTGTAGTGACAAAGTCCCTTTAATTATGAGAATAATACCGATATTTTGAATCAGTAAACATGTGCAAATTACTTCTGTTGTAATATTAGGCGTGACTATCAGAGTACCTTTTTCTTAGTTATCCGTTTTAATTTGATTTTGTTTGGATGAAGGTATCCAGAAAAAAACTAGCATGTCAGTTTTAACATTAATAGATAATACAGGAAAAACGAAATACAGCACTACAAATTATGGATCACGAAACATACGGCCAGAGGATATGTTGGGTTGTGGCCAGAGGAGGTGTTCCATGTAAACAAAAGGATCCGTCAGAACGTCTCGGTGAGGAACATAAACCAGCAAAACACAGATGAAGAAGCCAAAGAAAACACCGAGAATGGCGAACAGCAAAAAGCGGCAGCGATGATTGATTATGCGAGGACGCATTATGTAATTTCTCACACTGCATTTGATGTTTGATTGAGTAGTCCTTTTGAAAAAGCATGTTGCTTAAAGGCAAATCGTAAAGTTGCATGTCTTTCGGATAAACGTGCTCAGACCGCATGCTACAAATCTGCAACAGGGGCCGGTTTCATAAAGACTGCTTACGACGCCGTAGCGGGCGATAACTCGTCGAAAGCATTAAACGTCGTAAAGTTACGCTAGTTGCGTTTCACGAGTCTGCTCCATAGTTGAACTTTGCCTGCGCCACGTATTTAGTAGGCGTAACTTTACGCTAGTTGAAATATTTACGGTATGCTCCCAAGTCCGTTGATGCTCCCGACACGCCCACTCTCAACTTATTATTTTTAATGTTTACACAGGATATTATTTTACATTCATCGGAGCTTGTCATGAAACAAAATGCTAAAGGGTGTCTACAGACACCACAAATACAGGAATTTCTCATCGCGACCTAATTTGGTAAATTATACGTCTATTTGTTTACACGAATGCTAAATTGGTCTCATGAAACTGGCTGTAAGCTACACTGAATAGTCGCTGTTAGCTGCGACCAGAAGACCGCATAATTATTACGCGTAAAATTACGCGGCTTTATGAAACCGGCCCTAGGGCGCTAACTTGCCCCAGATTCGCATCTAACGACAGGCGAGCTTACGTATTTTTATATGTTAAAGTTGGCTTGGATCCCAGGCATCAAATGTTCAGGAAATAATCTATGACCCAATGGACACGAAGCAACACCGCATTCATTTCAAGATACCCGATACACGTTAAGTTTTTCACCTACGTTACGAAATGGAAAACAGTAAAACCTAAACCCAGGGCATCATCGAGACTAGAGCCTGCATACTGACGTATCGACGCAAACTCAACAACGATAAACCAAGTTTATAGTGTTGCATATGATAGTGTTTACGACAGCCCCGCGATGGAACGTCGTGAACTTATTTTGCAATCACCATATGCGGTCAAAAATCTGGGCTATTTCGTCTTTCGACTCACGCAGTTCGACCGGCTCGTGTCCAGCTATTGTTCTTTGGCCTACCACCGCCTGCGCCTGATAATCTGAATTCGTAATCTGCTGACGCGGGATTCTTGTCATGTTGCTGCATTGCGCTGAATCGCCTCACCTGCTGGATTGGGCTACTTTGTGGACTGAACTATGACTACATCCACCGACTTCAAGGATCACAGAAACCGCCATCATGACTAATCCACCGCGTCAGACGGCGAGAACACGTACCACGTATTCTGAAATATCTACATTAACCACCAGTCAGAATGCGAATATTCAACACACATCTTTAAGATCGCGCACACGTCGGCCCTGCACTGCCTGAACTCTACATCAACACTACACAACCAGGAATGTGTCCATGCACGCATGCGTTCCCATCGGCGAGTGACGTCACGGTATTCGCGGTGACGTTGTCAAAGAAAGTGAGCGGACGTTAACGTAATAACAACAATAACAATAAGCTAACCAAATGTGTGACTAAATCTTCGGAAACCATTCCAGACAATCACCAAGACAAAAGGGTTGGTCACGTTCGAAACTTTATGTGTACACGAACGTATGATCCGAAATCCATCTTTTGCATATTGCAAGGCACAATTTTGAAATGTATACGATAACATTTGCGAACTACATCCCCGGTAAAAGAAGATCAGGTTATAGGTTGGCAGGACAATATGCTAGGATTCCATATGCACGGATGCGGCATTAACACAACAAAGTAGTTCCGGATGCGGCATGAACACAACAAAGTAGGTCCATAACGGCGATAGGCGGAAGTGTTATGTCATCCGAATGTGGAAATAAATAGCAACGTGAATCGTTCCGTTTAGCGAATCGAATCGTATCAGGGAATGACTCGGATAGAAAATTCCCAAAACGTGACGGGCTTCTGGTATTCCACGTCACTGTGCAGCATCCGCTCGCATTTCCGTACATATATGGACACCTGGTTTTACAGGTCACGTGCCAGTGAATCCGTCGATATTCTGTCGCTACATGCGTTGCCTCGACAGTTATTAAATTAATAACTCGGACACATCGAGGCGAAATTCACTGACGACAAAACGACTTAGTGTGTTATACCTGCGCTGACATGACATCGTGATTATTGGCTTTGACGTCCACCGGAAATGACCTCATTTCCAGTAAGTTACGCCGGAACTGACCTGTTGATGACCGTCACTCCACATTGGTCAATAATACGTCATCAAATATCGACCAGCGGCATCTATAGTCATTAAGCGCATTAAAAGAGTTGCCCTTCGTTTGACCGGTTGACCATTGCGCCATCACATCTGTTCTATTTTGTCACCCTGCCCTTCGTTTGACCGGTTGACCATTGCGCCAGTCACATCTGTTCTATTTTGTCACCCACTCGTCCAATTATCTAGAGTAATTGCATATCAAAGTGATTTCCACGACAACGTACAGCATAACCACCATTTAGTCCCGTTATATAGGGCAATCCTCGCGATATTTATTCGTTTCCACTATTGCAGTTATCGCGTATGTTATTGGCTTAACTGAACGAAGATTGCTACGGATTCATTGCCTATAGACGGTGGCACGATTCGGGCCCAGTCTTCTAGAGAATATTTTGCAAACAAACAAAACCACTGCGTTCAGACTTTAAAAAGGTCAATATGACATCACGATAGTTGTTCAAGCACAAACAAGCTCAATAGCCCCACCATCGCAAACAACAGAGCAGACACACTTAAACATGGATCGTCGGCGCAAGTAGCTCTTCTTGAAGCTATGGCACCCGTAACCTTATTAAAATGCAATAAACATATGCGACATTTATCGTGTGTATGTACACCAATACCACAACAGCCACTTAGGAGCATCTATGAAAACATCTAATAAACCGTAACATCATGCTTGGTCATTGCACTGTCTGCAGCTGTGGTTTGCGCACAGTAATCGAAGACAAAATGACTCAGAAACAATCACCTGGAAATACGTGCGGAAAGGTGATGATTCTAATTTAAATAGAACTAGCTGAGATACCCAGCGATGCTTCGACAAAAGGCTTTCACTAAAAACTTTCGCTAAAAACGCTTGAAATTTGCGATCCCTGGATAAATAGTCCGACTTAATGTTACAAAACGTCGTGGTAGTGGAAGCGCCATATAGTATAAACAATTCCACCAATAGAAATTCAAATTTAGCACATAAACAGCGTCTATGCATGTGTTGACATGTTCGTAGGAATATTGCACAAATAATGGAATTATACATCGTACATGTCGTTATTACTGTTAAGACAAGTTAATCTGATAAACAACATTCCTATTGTTATGCGTCGGCAGTGAACCGTATACACGTTGATATTGACGTGATTGATATAATTACCAATATCAGCTAATATTTATCTTATGCGTCGCTATCGAGCCTACGCTATTGTGCATTGATATCGAGTTGAAAAATGCAATTATCAGTGTATTAGCTAATATTTTTCTCGCAGAACAAACAACAACGGAGGAAAAACGTATGATATCATTTGCACTGATCTTCACGTAGAAAGAATAGATACAAGTATTCACACACAGCCGTGCTCCAATGTGCATGTTCTCAGACAACTGCTGTAGTCGTCCACTGATTGTTTCCGCTTCATCTCTTGGGATACGTTACACAGATACACAGCCACACAAACATACAGACAGACACATACACACACACATATACACACGCGCACGCGCACGCGCACGCGCACGCGCACGCGCACGCGCACACGCACACGCACACGCACACGCACACGCACACGCACACGCACACCACACACACACACCACACACACTCACACACACACACACACACCACCACCACCACCACCACGCACGCACGCACGCACGCACGCACGCACGCACGCACGCACGCACGCACACACACACACACACACACACACACACACACACACACACACACACACGATGTACATGAAGCAGTACGTGTAATCCACAGTCTCCCACTTGTGACAAACACAGTCGCTACCTTATATGTACAGCCACGACAGAGATAGCTTTCTCATCATCGAATTCCTGCGGCTGTCGCGCGCGTGGGATTCTATTACGAATCCGTTTATGTTTTCAATTACCATAAACGCGGACGTTTATGATCCCTGTTAATAACGGCTTTTGCCAAGGCGAAGGTCTTTCGGGAGCGACTCCGATAGCAGACGACTATAGTGCGGACGCAAAAACATTGACAACGTGTTCGCGTTGAACTCGACCGTGAGCTGTATAATTATTCTGTTAGACCCCTGCTTATTCCTCAATTAACCACTGTCATTTCGTTTTCCGTGATTGCAGTGCGCGGGCCCTGCGTTTTGTAGGAAAATTACGCGTTTGACGTCCGCGGCCGTTAACGCGTTGGCGGGCAGCGAGGGACCAGCGATAAATAAACATAAGCATTGCCCTTAACCTGTCGCAAATGCTCAGTCACGACGGGTATTATTCCGACATTTCGTTGTTCGTCATTTACCAGGTTCATATCTTTCGGGAATACCGCTTTTATATATGCATGAGCGTCGCCAATTGTGAACGCGCGGCCTACATCCACAATCACGTATCATATCGCCGTGAGCCGACAGAACAATTATCTCGCGTTCGGCGGTCGCATTCATGGCACGTCTAATAACATCAACTCGGCCGCATTGACTGGTGGTTGAACCGGGAGCTGGAACCTGACTGATACAGTGATTGTCGTCCGAAATTATTACAATCACCAGCCCCACTTAAAATTGCTTCGGAAGTCGGATAAAGTTTACTGTCAAAACTCTTTAATCGGGCGAGGAAATCACAACACGCAATCGGATCCTGACAACGGAAGACTATGGGTGGGGGAGAGTGAGGGTGCGGGTGTTGTTGAATAGATTTTCGCGGCGACGTTCACAATTCAACTTGCACCCCCTATTCATACCCCCGAAATCGGGCGTACAATATAAAAAGTCTGGGAGGCACGCAGCAGGGGCACATTCCAAGTCGGGGGGCATAGCACAATTACAACAGCCTGTACCCCTGAATATGCCGACGGTTGTACGCCCATTAATTATCATTAATGGGCGTACAACCGTCGGCATACCTATTTTGTATTAAATGTCCTACTATTTACGTTTTAGAGCTATCTTTGGTAAGAAAATATGTAAAATCACTGGTTCGTGAAGCATGTGATATTTCTTCTATTGGTATGTTTTACTGAAATCAAGTGGTCACGATATATATGTGGCGAAAGAAACATATCGCATAGGAGACACCATCTAGGAATGGTATTTTTGAAACTATTAAACGTAGACAAATGATGATAACGCCGAGGATGTTTTATACATATATTG
The DNA here is from genome assembly GCA_025642075.2 of Ridgeia piscesae. NCBI lineage: Eukaryota > Metazoa > Annelida > Polychaeta > Sabellida > Siboglinidae > Ridgeia > Ridgeia piscesae. The sequence continues at coordinate 241,161 of JAODUO010000882.1, read as the reverse complement.
TGTTAAAGTTACCAACATGTAATAAAGACAAGTTCTTATATTGTGCTGTATCAACTCTTTATAAACACTTCACACTTGGCTACGTGACCGACATTTTAATTGGAACGTCATCACGACGTCCATATGGGAAGCATTCAGCCTGTTGCAATTACTGCGCGAAGACTATGCGTATACATAATCATACAGTGGTGCGTGGCTGCACGAGTGAGAATACATTTATATTTTCAGACATACTCAGGAAGATAGAAGTTTCGCAGGCTCCTTGACAAGATTCAACATGGCTTTCTCTTAATCACCCAAAATACATTTCACATCGACTGATGTTTGCCCGCTCATTGTACGAAATAATTAAATCTCACACATCTTTAATGCATTGACATTACAAAACTCTCTTATCCAATACACAGTGTACATTCCATTATCAGTTTTATATTTGTATATGGCACTAATACGATATATGGCTGATTAGACGTGCAAACTAATGTATCCGTTCGAATATCAAATCCACCTCCATGCAAAACTTCGACTGCGCACAGGTAACCCAGTGTCCTAGATAACCATCTAATCCAAACCCGTCGCGCTAACCCCAAATCCCAGCACGATTTCCCGTAATCCACTATATCACCTACGCGCCTTGACCGCAGCCTTGTTGACGGTTTCACGAAAGACCTTGGCTATACAATTCCGTGAAACACTTACCCAGATAATGTCAACGTCCAACAGCGACCACGTCACCCGCCCGTGTGTATGTCCTCGCTCCCTTCCCGATAGCTAATTCTTTTAACCGAACGGCTCTGAGGAGTCTGGTATACGCATCTCCCCCGCTGACTTCAAAGGTGTCAATGACTCGACAAAGTGCTGACGGTGTAGGTATTAAAGTCAATTAAGTGCGAACGAAGCACATATTGACGTCGATGAGAAAGGTGGATCGTACCATAGCTCAAGCTAACACGCGCACTTCCTGTCAAGTACCTACAAGTTCCGGTTGTGCCCGGGTAGAAGACACGCCCCAATACCTGATATAGACGTATTTATTGAGTACGTTATATGTGTCAGTCGTAGAAAGACATCACGACGAAATGTCACGGACTGTCACGAGGCTGATAATAAGGGCAAAGGTGAGCCATTAAAGTAGTAATTAACGCGTAGAGATGACGCAGTCGGAATTTAGTACAACAGGCCCAGGGGTAGGGGATATCACTGTGATTCTGATAATAGTCAATACGTCGTAATCGTGAAAAAAAATTGTTCCATTCAAACAAGTATACATTCCACGCATGGCTGTCTTAGTTCTTAATTAATAGGGAAAATGTGATGCAGCTTAGAATGACCGCGCTAAATAGTGATTATAATCTTAGCAAAAGATGAAGGCATATATATACCTTTCATGTAAATTGTTGTATTTAAGCCGTTGCAGTTAAAAAAAAATTTGGATTACAGTGCAAGCCAACCGTTCAACTGTAATGCAATAAAAAGCATTTGTGCAACTATTGTACTATCGGTTCAACGCACTGTGATGTCCTATGCAGTCGATGGCGTGTCCAGGCACATATTTGGTTAGTCGTTTACGATGGCGAATAGATCACTTGGTACCTTTGCGTAATATCTGCCGTCATATTGGCATTATCACTGTTGCTAGGAATATCATGGTAAAGAAAGAACAACTGTTTTATTAAAAATAATTTAGGGTTTTTATGCTTACATTTTATCAGTTACCTCGGTAACTGAAAATTTCAAACAACGATACTGACAATATTAACAACCGCGTGGGAGAATGAAGGCTGGCGTTAAATGTCACCTGTATATCGCAGATATATACTATCAAATGTCATTGTTATTTGTGCAGTTTTAGTTTAAATGTGACACTTATTTGCATTGTTTGTACACATGTCTTTACAGCAATGCCGCCAGCAGTACCGTCATTGAACCCGGAGCGAAGTCAACTAGCAACGCGTCAAAACAGCTCCATTAAAATTCGAACCCGGAAGACAATTTAATATATCGATTTGTGTGTTCATGGGAGCCTCGTGACGCCCTGACGCTAATGTAGGACACAAATAGTAACTGTCAACGATACATCATGAAACTAGCACATTTAAGTATGATTAAACGAAACAGCCCCCGCTGTCTGTGTATAACTGTCCTCCCGTGGTGTGTATTATACACTGTGAATGATGCAAACAATTTATTGTGCTATCTTATAAAACGCCCTGCTGAGTAAAACCAGCCAAATAACCAATTGTATAACACAGCCAACCAAAGCGTATGGGTTTAGGTCTACGTAATAGGCAAAGTCGGCGTTTTGATCAGAATCATTAAAATTATTGACTGTGGTCAAGTAGTATGTTAAATGGTGAACGCCAGCTGTTGCAAATATAATTAGTTTACAAGCGGTCCGCTTTTAAATAATGTTTTCTCAAATACTTTGATGTCTCGCCGGCGCTGATGGTTAAACGGTTAAAAACAAGACGGTTCGTCCGAAGTTATCACCAAACTAAATTCTCAAGCGACACATACCACAAGTTTGATTGATCTCGACATTATTTACAACGTCAAATGACAGCTCCTCGTTCTAGTTTACCACAACTATATCTACTACTACTACTACTACTACTACTACTACTACTACTACTACTACTACTACTACTACTACTACTACTACTACTACTACTACTACTACTACTACTACTACTACTACTAGTAGTAGTAGTAGTAATAATTATTATAATTATAATTATACTATGAAAATTAAACGTTCAACTCACAGTTTTGATATATTATTTAATATATATATATATATATATATATATATATATATATATATATATATATATACATAAACACTAGTAGTTCGTTCCACAAACGCAGTGCTACTGGGCCAGTTGCCGAAACGCCGAAGTTACACTTCCACTGGACGAAACCAGAGTAGTTGATACGAGGCACCAGGCCTATCATACATCGTATTGGTCTAAAGTCGTTAAGTTGCACGAATGTGACAGACAAGTCGATCGTATCATAAAGGCACAAAGGGAACTGGTGGGCAACCCGACCTACCCATGCCAGGACGGCCGACGCCCGAGTAATTACCTGGCGATATCTACATGTCGGTGTCCACGGAGACGAGGACAGCCCAGGGGGAGAAAGGCCGTGTCCTTCTGGACAGGTACTCCAATTAGTGTCTGTATCGGCCAATTCACCTGCGACCAATACGTCACAGGCACACACGCACGCACGCATGTGCACACATAATAATAATAATAATAATGTATATGTGTGTAGGTGTGTGTGTATGTGTATGTATGTATATATGTATGTGTGTGTTATGTATGTATATATGTATGTGTATATGTACATACGTGCGTACGTATGTATGTATGTGTGTAGATATGTATGCATATATGTATGTATGTATGTATGTATGTATGTATGTATGTATGTATGTATGTATGTATGTATGTATGTATGTATGTATGTATGTATGTATGTATTTTTATATATATATATATATATATATATATATATATATATATATATATATATATGTATGTACGTATATATATATGTATACATGTATGTATGTATGCTTGTATGTATGTATGTACGTATGTATGTATGTATGTATGTATGTATGTATGTATGTATGTATGTATGTATGTATGTATGTATGTATGTATGTATGTATGTATGTATGTATGTATGTATGTATGTATGTATGTATGTATGTATGTATGTATGTATGTATGTATGAATACATGTGTATGCACGTGTGCACGGATGTATATATTAACTACTTACAAATAAACGCAAACGCAAACGCAAACGCAAACGCAAACGCAAACGCAAACGCAAACGCAAACGCAAACGCAAACGCAACGCTAACGCTAACGCTAACGCTAACGCTAACGCTAACGCTAACGCTAACGCTAACGCTAACGCTAACGCTAACGCTAACGCTAACGCTAACGCTAACGCAAAGGCTAACGCAAACGCTAACGCTAACGCTAACGCTAACGCTAACGCAAACGCTAACGCTAACGCTAACGCTAACGCTAACGCTAACGCTAACGCTAACGCTAACGCTAACGCTAACACTAACACTAACACTAACACAAAAACACACACAACACACAACAACACACACAACACACACAACACACACAACACACACAACACACACACACACACACAACACACACCACACACAACACACACAACACAAACAACACAAACAACACAAACAACACACACACACACACACACACACACACACACACACACACACACACACACACACACACACACACACACACACAACACACACACACACACACACACACACACACACACACACACACACACACACACACACACACACACACACACACACACACACACACACACACACACACACACACACACACACACACACACACACACACACACACACACACACACACACACACACACACACACACTCTTTGCCGTTGCGTAGTATAACCAACCTTTGGTATTCTGCCGTGCGAACACAGTGCGACTGTTGTCACTTATACGATAACATATTGATAGTATGCGTCTATTTTACTCGACTGGAAAACATAATGGCATCCTCGCTCGCAAAACTTGATTACTATTTACAACCACAAGCATGCACAATAAAATCAGTATTGAGTGGCTTCGGGCATGCGATCATAAACATTATTAACTCAGACCGCTTAGTATCCTGTGCTTAGACCAGCCCATGTCACAAATAATTCTCAGACGAAATGTCACAAGCCTCCCTTTATGGTGTATCACAATTACAACGGGAACTCGGAAGTTGTCGATAAACCGCCTTGTTAGTTAGGACCCTGGCAGCGTATGGGCGACCCGACCCGAGCCGCTTTTCAGCTTATCCGTCCGCCAAACCAATTAGGAGCACAACTTGTGTTGAAGGCGGATTGCGCAGTTCAGATTTCATAATAACACACGGTGAATTGTGATCGAAACCACTTGTGATGTTTGCAGAGTTTTGATCAATACAATAACTGTTATGATGTTGAATCAATATTTTTACAGAATGAACATTACTGTAAATATTGCCTAAAATTAGCAACGTCCCCCGTCTTCGGAAGTCATGAGCCACGACAGCGCGACTGGTTCTGAAGCATCAGCCCAGCCTCACACCTCCAGTATTAATTTAGTTCCAGCTCCGGTGAATGATCTTACGGAAGCACGCCAAGCAAACGCTAGGAGAGAGAACGTTTTCCCTAACACTAAGACAGAACTGGCTAAATTAAATCAACACTAAAAAGAAAGAAATCTCAAATGATACCTCTGCGACCTGTATGCCGCTGTATTCATACTCGGCGGTGACGTATTGGTACACGGCCGTGACGTAGTCGTACACGGCCGTGACGTAGTCTACACGGCCGTGACGTGGTCGTACACGGTCGTGACGTTGTCGTACACGGCCGTGACGTAGTGGCACAGTTAATTGAATTTGGCATAGTAGCATATGTAATCGGATTCGGCTTCCAGCCGTGTTCGATTACTTATGTTACTACGTCACAGCCTCGTTAAATAAGCGTTTTATGATTTTTATACAGAATATACATCGTTTCGAAAGAACAATTAAATCAATAATATGATATTCATGTGTTCCTTATTTCGCATTTCACTTGACAGTTTTGTAGATAATTTTATATGATGTGAAGTAGTAATTAACACCCCGTCTGTCTGTCTGTCTCTCTGTCTGTCTGTCTGTCTGTCTCTCAGTCTGTCTGTCTGTCTGTCTGTCTGTCTGTTGTCTCTCTGTCAGTATGTCTGTCTGTCTGTCTGTCTGTCTGTCTGTCTGTCTGTATGTCTGTCTGTCTGTCTGTCTGTCTGTCTGTATGTATGTCTGTCTGTCTGTCTGTCTGTCTGTCTGTCTGTCTGTCTGTCTGTCTGTCTGTCTGTCTGTCTGTCTGTCTGTCTGTCTCTCTCTCTCTCTCTCTCTCTCTCTCTCTCTCTCTCTCTCTCTGCGATCCTCTATCCATGACCATGACCCAGTACCATGCTACATTTCTAATGTCATATTATTGTGTCCAAAGTTATTGATTTATCATTGTAATTACATCGATGACAATCAATCATTTATATTTGCGACAGTGACGTGTGTAATTTAATTTATTCAAATGTTAAATGCTATCAATAACAACACCGGATATATTCATAAGCATTTCATTAGTGTTTCGTCGGTCACGAAATGTGATGCTTATTTGCAGGTGGGACCCTTTATGGCACTTCCGGTTTAACAGGAAGTCAACTAACCGCCAGCAAACCTTTGAGCCAGTCGGCGGTACAATGAACGAATGTCTGTCTAACATCTGAACGAAGTTATTTATCGTGGTACCTGGATGCCGTATTGTCATCAGTTACCATGACTAACACGTTGATAATGAGTTTTATCCAGGTACTAAATAACATTACCAGCATACTAACTTCTAACGCGCCAGTACCATTATTCCACCTGCGAGAGCTTCGGTCTTGGTTTAGCCGCATATATAACAAAAACAGGCGTCGTGTCATACGTGTTGGGCCATCTAAACGAACTATCTAACCAATACATGTGTGCGGTAGAATGCACTGCTGAGCAAATGTCGAAAGTAAAGAAATCGAAACGCCACGTCAAAGGAACTAATGTAACAGCCACCGTCCGCTGATATGTGTACGCGAGTCTGACACGCGAGTTAGATTTACAATGTGGCTAAGGTTTTAGGAGATACAACTGGAGAACACGGCAGATCAAAGCCAGTCTTGTCTGCTGGGTATGACTGAGACGGCGGTATGTCAAGAAAAATATGTGATTTACAAATGCTGCCTTCAGTCTTATTACAGATGGATTTGTTCATACAAACAGCGTCGATGTACACAAACATCCATCATGTTGTCTGCTGACTATGTGTATGATTACACTGTAATGATAAATGTTACAAAAGTATGATAACAATAAATGACCAATAACATGTATTTTGTTGCGAAATACCGAGAATATAGTATTCCGCTGTGCATCGCGTTTGTCAAGAGAGGAGTACGACAGGGAGACATCATATCGTGCAAGCGGTTCATGGCAATGCTTGAAAAACATATTGCGAAGACTGAGATGGGAAACCAGAAATTTGAGAACAAATAAAATATATGTCTCAGTCATCTGCGCATACTCCGACGGAATACTCATATATGCTAATGCATAGCATGAACTACGACAAATGCTGCATGGGTTATCTATCTGGTGAAAGCGAAAAGTATGTAGAAGAACAAATTGAAGACAAGGGTAATTCACTATAGTTAACGACACACTATCAATCAGATAGATAGAGAGTTTAAATGTCACATCGATCTGACACAGCGAGAGAACACTAAAGATAAAAACCAAGACAAGGACATTGAACGAATAATCACAGCCGGCTAGAAAGTAATCAACACGCACCCAGACATCTTCAAGGGTAACTCTGGAATCTACTCGAAGAGACAACTCTACCACACATGCGTACTTCCAACAATGGCATTACGTGCGGAATCATGAACCTAACCGACGGGGCAAAGAACAAACTAGCAGCCGCTCACACAAAGATGCACAGAAGTATGTCACACGTCATAAATTGGGAGAGAAAATTTAACATATGTGTAAGAGAGAATACAACGGCCATTGACGTGAATGAACCAATCAGGAGACGGAAATGTACCCAGGCCGTCGAATACGAGACACCCGACGGTATCGTACGCTTATCAAGAGATCAGATAGCACATATTGCAATGGAGTGGACGCCTGAATGTGACAGCTGAAAGAGAGGAAGGCCAACTAAGACCTGGGGCAAGATATTTAAACAAGATATAGCACAATTGGAAATACATTGGTATTATGCCAAACAATTGCGACAGATCGTTCCAGATGGCGAAAGCTCGTTGCGCGATATTTCGAAAGGAACAGGAGGAAGGAAATAAGTCTAAGTAAGGTGGACATCGCTGGTGCTTACCTGGAAACGCATGTAGAAGGGCAAAGGATCAGAGGAAGACCTGAAATACGGTGGAGAGAACCAGACGAACCAGACAAGAACTGCAAGGGAACCATCTGGCAGAGGGAGCTCACGAAACGCAGATCTTGAAACTATATATGCTGAATATAAGCTGAGGCCTCCGATCAGCCCCTGGACAATGGTAGCAAATGATAATCTGTGTCTCAGACAAAATCCATCGTAAAGAAAACAAAACGTCACGTGAAAGGGACTGATTTATCAGCCACTTATGTGACGGTTATGTGACGTACAGCTAGAGAACGTGGCAGTTCAAAGCAAGTCTTGTCTGCCCGCCATGACAGAGGCGGCGGTACGTCAATAAAATTACAGTGTGATGATTTACAAAAAAAAAGTGCTGTCTGCAGACTTATTACAGATGGACTTGTTCATACAAACAGCGTCGATGTAGGCAAACATCAATCAGGGCGCGATCGCTCGTCCGTGGATGTCGTTACGGAGAAGAAACTATCTATCAATAGGCCCACGTGTCAGTGTGGTCAATTGGTGGACGAAGGTCAGTGTTGCGGAACGATGTTCGCACATGGAAGTGTCCCCGTGGATAAGCAGCCTTAAATGGATGTCTCTCCCGATAGCGTGTGATTCACGGATGTCGGGACACCCAAAGGTGTTGATGTTGACTCGGACACGTTGCTGTAAGTGGACATCAATGGGGCAGAACATTCATCTAAGGATGTCGTTATGGTCACTCGTTCATCACCATATGCATGTTTGATTGTAAAGACATACGTGGTTGCCTGCTCGGCACAGACACACCCATGGATGTATGCGTCGTCATTCAGATAGCTACGGATGACCATTTTATGTCATCTATGAATTAATGGTTTGAACTATTGTCATCCACGAATACATCATTGTTTTCTAAATAGAAACGGAAGTTGTAACGCCGCAGCTAAAACGTGTTTACTATTAACGAGAGAGAGAGAGAGAGAGAGGGAGAAAGAGACAAAGAGACAAAGAGACAAAGAGACAAAGAGACAAAGAGAGAAAGAGACAAAGAGACAAAGAGACAAAGAGAGAAAGAGAGAAAGAGAGAAAGAGAGAAAGAGAGAAAGAGAGAAAGAGAGAAAGAGAGAAAGAGAGAAAGAGAGAAAGAGAGAAAGAGAGAAAGACAGAAAGACAGAAAGACAGAAAGACAGAAAGAGAGAAAGAGAGAAAGAGAGAAAGAGAGAAAGAGAGAAAGAGAGAAAGAGAGAAAGAGAGAAAGAGAGAAAGAGAGAAAGAGTGAAAGAGAGAAAGAGAGAAGAGAGAAAGAGAGAAAAGAGAGAAAGAGAGAGAAAGAGAGAGAGAGACAAAGAGACAGAGAGACAAAGAGACAAAGAGACAAAGAGACAAAGAGACAAAGAGACAAAGAGACAAAGAGACAAAGAGACAAAGAGAAAAGAGACAAAGAGACAAAGAGACAAAGAGACAAAGAGACAATGAGACAAAGAGACAAAGAGACAAAGAGACAAAGAGACAAAGAGACACAGAGACAGAGAGACAGAGAGACAGAGACAGAGACACAGAGAGAGAGAGAGAGAGAGAGAGAGAGAGAGAGAGAGAGAGAGAGAGAGAGAGAGAGAGAGAGAGAGAGAGAGAAGAGATAGAGAGAGAGAGAGAGAGAGAGAGAGAAAAGAGAGAGAGAGAGAGAGAGAGAGAGAGAGAGAGATGGAAAGAGAGACAGAGAGAGAGAGAGAGAGAGAGAGAGAGAGAGAGAGAGAGAGAGAGAGAGAGAAAGAAATAAAGAAAGGGAGAGGTGGAGGGAGAGAGAGAGAGACAGAGAGTGTGTGTGTCATTGAGATGAAGGAGAGAAAGAGATTCAGAGGTAGAGATAATCAAAAACAAGTAAGTTTTCGACATAGGAGTGACTATCTTGTGTCACGGAATGTGGAATGCATAATGAAGCCAGGCCAGTCTGTCGACCAGCATTATCGGCTGCACGACAGCCAGTATTCATGTCTGTTTTGGACGATAAGCTGCACCTGCGACGCAAAATTCACCAGGTTCTCTTTCATCGCAATTACGTCGTCGCCGATGATCCTTTCAATCAGACGGAAGAGATCTTGTGATCTCTTGTAAACCAAAGACCCAAATTCGTGTAATAATAAACCCTCTCTGCGTTAACCATAGAGCAGGGTAGTCTTAAACCTGACGTTGGCGTAAGTAGACAGAAGTCTTGCTGCAAGTCCACCACCACACCCATTTCCACTGGCGACATTTCTTGAATGTAACGAACGATGAGTGTTTAGAGAGCAGACATTCCGTGAAGCCGAATCTTACATTCCCAGTGAAAGAAGCCAACCGGGTTGTCTGTTTAATTGCTGGGCCGTTTACGCAATTGTTTACGTCTCGCGGATTTGGTCGAGGCAGGGCTCAACACGAGGACAACATAAAGAAATCAACAGCGTTATACCTAATGACGACTGCCTATCTAGCACCATTAAGTTCTCCTTGTACTGCGGGTTGCGACTTATTCAGCTCACGCTAACGTGTCGGTGTATAGTAGACACGCTATTTACTATAAACTAGTTACTATTAACGTACTCCGAACTTGAGCATCACAAAATAAAAGTGCAAGAAAGTTCCAAAAGATGTGTCCTAATCAAACTTATAATCTTAAACATTTGACCACGTAACACCAATAAATATTTCATTTGTCTTAGCTGCGTTTTGCTTTAGGATCGACTGTATACTGTGTTTACCGTTATCGTTGTTAGCATCCGTGTACAACTCGCATAAGTTATTTGGAAGCTGTAAATAAATGTTACTCAGTGTTGACGACTGAGTATTAAAGACATCTATCACAGCCACAATGCCAACTCGCATTTATCTCGTATTCTTCTCTTTCTCTTTCGCTTTCGCTTTCTCTCTCTCTCTCTTTACGCCTTTCTCTCTTCCCCTCTCTCTCCTCCCTCTCTCCCTCTCTCTCTCTCTCTCTCTCTCCTTCTCTCTCTCTATCTCTCTTTCTCTCTCTCTCTCTCTCTCTCTCTCTCTCTCTCTCTCTCTCTCTCTCTCTCTCTCTCTCTCTCTCTGTTATCAGGCAAAACTGCTTTCTCAAATTAAATATAACAATGTTTACGCTGGGGCATTGTAAACTCGACACCACGACACATTTGACATTGTGCTATGTTATTGTTGACGACACATTATGCATACAAGAAAACATTGCTTTGGTCATACGGAACAGTATGGTGATTGCTTATTCGGTCTATGCATAGGAATCGCATTTATGTCCACAAGTCGAAAACCTATTCCGATGACATATCGATATGCAGTTTTTTCTAGATATAAGTTATACGATCGACGTTATTTTGTGTGAGACCAGTTGTCTGCAGCCCGTCTATTTGTAGACGAAACCAGACTGCTGTATTATTAGTTTTAAGTGGTACCGAGAGTCAAGCAAACCTAAAAATACGATCCACTGGGAGAGATTGGTGTAGGAAAATAAAAATGGAAAGTTCTTATATGTCTCTGTTTCCAGGCAATAAGTTCTTATCCCTGACAAACCTGTTCAGTCGAGCGCCATCTCAGCTCCCACGGATAAATTCAAGGAACGGTGTCTTCCGGGAGAAACCTATAACTACCAGGACATACGGAAGAAAGTGACTTTAACATTAATATAACTAGCTTCAAATAATTCATTGTGGCTTTTTACTTACGTAGGTTTGTATTTGGAAGAAATAGGAAAAATATTTCTTCTAGGCCATAAAAACATGGAAAAAAGTTCTGAAGAAGAAACGGACACCTCACACACATAGATAACTGTGTGTGTTAAACCGTCGCCGATGCACTATATTGGTCTGTATCATGATGCACAGTAGCTCATTTGGCTGTTGACGAAGTATAAACATAGTGTGCATTTAACAGTGTAAATTATTTAATCTTAATGGTCCATTACGCTTGCATCCATGTAAGATAGCGTGTGTTGATGACAGACATGCTTCAACACAAACGAATCCAACAGCAAGACGAAGTTCATGTCAACTGTGAATCAGACAAAATGCTGTCGAAAAACAAAGACAAAACAACGGCACAGCACGCCAGAAATGTGTGTTTTCTATGCGGAGCGGCCATAATTGCAAATGACCGTGTATTGGCAACATTGCGACTGGCTGCGTTTATACAACCGGTCATAACAGTGCACCGTGAGTGCACGCGTAGATATTTATATATGAGAAATAATCTTCAGGAATGTGCATTGAGTGTGGCGGTGTTGACAGTACGAGAATAGTGATATAATCCGCAAGCTAGTTCATTGTTGCACGCTAATCCTTCTTAAATAATAGATGTAACGGTTAAGTTTGGGTAATTCGTACCGTCAGGGTAAATAGTACCGATTCGACTGTCAATGCGACGAATTTGGCAGAAATAACAGTGGATCGGAAACAAAACACTCGAGTCGATAATTTGTGGGCGGCGGCCCAAGTGAGAATAGGACACGCTAATCTCTTCAGCCGTCATGTCGTTTTTGCTGTTTTGCCATTTTCATTCATGATCCGGTCCCCAATTATCTGTGTTTTTTTCGCATACGGGCATAACTGCCACAACACAAATCTACGTTGTCATTTTTATACGTTTTCACCCAACAAACCCACCTAGAAGGTATTATTTTTATTAAAGTGTTTGCGTACGGCAGTAATTCACACTTTGAATACACTAAAGCGGCCCGCACACTGCGGAGACCCGCACAAGAAGCGGTCGAGACGCAATCGTCTCGACCGCCTCTTGAGCGGGCTAACCTGTGACAACGACGTGGGGACCACTAGCGTTCTCTCTTATAAGGCGACGTTGCTTTATTTTCCTTATTACATCAACTCTACACACTATAAAGCGAACGTTTTGCGAACACGATCAAGTTAATTTTCAAACTCCATTCCATGGCATCTCAAGTGTTTAACGATATATTTATGTAATCTGTCATTATTTGTGTGCCATCGAATGTGTTAGTTACGCAATTATTTTTCATAACTCTGCATTTGTAATACAACATCATATAAATTTGATATATTGGATCATACTCGCGTCGTCGAATCTTTATTCGTGTGCGTGAGCTATCATTTGGCAATATTGGGCCGGAGTTATTAATAACCATAGGTAACTGAACTCGAATTACATAACTCTACTGACGGACTATTTTCGGACAAACTGACGCCTGCCGCGAAAGAAATGCGCAAAGCAAACCGAAAGTCGCATTAAAAAATCGCACGGCCAAGTAACATGACGTTTTCGCAGATTGCCCGCTAAGTGGTATTTCGCCATTTTGGCCAGCGTCCGTGATTGGACCACAGATTGCATGTTATCGAGCACGCGAAGAGGGTAATGCACACTTCGTGTCACACGATATCGAACTCTGAACCATACTTCCGGTCACGCTCGCTCACGCACATTTCCTTTTACCGACGCGCTGATAGCGTGCACGCGCGGTTGGATTTAAATGACGAAATCGGCGACCGGAAGCGTTGCGAATTTAAGTTAACAGATACAGGACTCTGTGATGTCTGCCTGCCTCTATAAACAAACAAACGTCAGTGATGTTTTTGCAATGCGCAGTGCTTTTCGTTGTGCAGCGACGCACTCGATTATGGCATTGTTTCGCGTTTGGACAGTAAATCTGTATCAGGCGGCGTT
>JAODUO010000882.1:217500-222500 GCA_025642075.2 Ridgeia piscesae | reverse complement strand
TAGCGATCGATTACTGTTAATGTTACAACCCATAATGTAATAATCAACCAGTAATGTAATACAATCGGCTATGTTGATTATGATGTCGATGATTTCGTTATCATTACGATAACGAAAAGACTGATGACGAAGACGCAGAAAAACGGTTGGTAATGATGACGATGATAATGATATTGATGATGCTGATGGCAACTACTACGATAATGACCGTGATGACGAGTGTGACAAATGACTATGATGATGAAGACGAGGATGATGGCGAAGATGAAAATGCCAAAGATCATCGTCACTACCATCTTGGGATCGACGACACTGACCTTTCAACCTCACCATTCTCACCGACCTCGTCGCTTTTCTCACGAACTCCACCATAACGGCTAGCCAAGCTGATGTGACAGAAACTACAGTAAACAACGATTCTCACAGTAAGACAGTCGTTTGTTTGTGGGAGAACATAACCTCCCTGATGATGCAGTAAATACAAGAAGACCACTAGTATGTCAATGTGGCTAGCTGTTGTTAGTGATCACGCGTGACTAACGGTGAGTTTGAGGAAAGTGATGAGGTTTAGGATGTCGTTGACGTAGTACCCATGACTGTAGTGATAATGACCTTCGACATCGTCATCATCGTCATCAATATGATCATTGTCATCACAGCGGCAGCTGTCATCGTCCTCGCCACTAAGACAGTGCCTTCATTGTCTTCATCACCGGCGTCTTCATTATCATTTATCAGACCTATCATAATTGTCGTTATTATCATTACTAACATCATCAGAATGATTGCTATCATCATCACAATCGTCAAAGTCATCATCATTACTATCATCATCATTACCAATGTCTTGATTTTCCCTTGTCATCGTCATAATTTATCATTCTCGTCATCAATGTCTTTATTATCTTTACTAACTTCCTCACCATCTTCACAATAAACAGTTATCATGATCAATTTCCTCGTTTTTATTACAGTTTATTACACTACCGACCGATTATTACACTACTTGTCCATTATTACATTACCGGTCGATTATTAATTTACCCGGTCGATTATTACGTTACCGGTCGATTATTAATTTACCCGGTCGATTATTACGTTACCGGTCGATTATTAATTTACCCGGTCGATTATTACATTACCGGCTGAAACAGTCGACCGATGTGTTGTAACACGGTGCCTTCTGGGTTGATTTCAAATTTAAAGTACTAAATCATATGTCGTGTACGTAGTTTTATATCATGTACCACAGGCAAAGTCTACTTCCCAACCGTAGTTCGTTCCTACTATAAATTAGAAATTAATAATACATATTTATTTGGTTCTTTATACGAAAATACATGTTTACCAAATATCCCCGGTAGATAGTGTCACACTGGAGAGAGGATTTGAAAACGAAGAGGTGCCAGCCCAAAACTAAAAATCGAAACATAAGTGAGTGAGTGAAAGAGTGAGTTGGTGAGTGGATGAGTGGGTGAGTGGGTGAGTGGGTGAGTGGGTGAGTGGGTGAGTGGGTGAGTGGGTGAGTGGGTGAGTGGGTGAGTGGGTGAGTGGGTGAGTGGGTGAGTGGGTGAGTGGGTGAGTGAATGATTATAGACGAGTGAGTGAGTGAATGATTGATGTGAGTGTGCGAGTGAATAAGTGAATGAGTGTGCGAGTGACGGTGCTAGTGTGTAAGAGTGAGTGAGTGAATGCGTGAGTGAGCGAGCGAGCAAGCGAACGAATAAGCGACTGAGTCGAACCATTGTATGGCTATAAAAGTCACTTAGCTACATCAAATCGTTGTCATTGAAAGAGTTTGGGCCACGCTATGACTGCTCCTTCACAGCCACACGACGGCCGGCCAGCAACAGGCAACTACTCCGTCAACACGATGACAGTTTATCCATTAGTTCGGTTGTCATGCTGCTCGACCTAGTCTTGACGCTTGTTTTTTCCGCCTGAAATTACTTCAGTGTCGACTGTTCTAATGATGCAGGCTAGAGCCATCAATCTTCGTCGTCGGCAAAGTCAGAGTACAAAGAATATCCCTCAGGTGCAACGAGTCCGTGACATCAGGTGTGTATATGGCAGGTACGTAGCGTCGATTTCGTCAGCGGAGCGGTTTGATACCCGGTAATACTCCCAAAACACATCCAACTGCACTAGCCTGGATTGAGGCACCAACACATCTAACACCACACCCGCTTGAGCTAGTAAAACATCCAAACTACTCTGATATCTCCATCTGCTACTTGATACTTCCACGCAATCTTCGCATCTCCCAGACTACGGACCTGGTCAGGTTCTACAGATCGAAGGAAGGACTTAAACCTACTTTGTATAAATATAACCACTTGAACTGGTTCTTCTGGATTTCATAGTTAGAATTAAACACTCCTTTTGTGAACATTGTACTCACGTATTATGATAAAATATTAATAAATACGTACTTATTAATGTTTTGTAATAATGCGCAATACATACGCAAATATTAACGATTCACACCATAGGTTAGTACTAAGAGTTCGTGAGTTACAGTACAGATAAAGTAAGTGTTCAATTTAACATTTTTTTGGAGATCGTTTCCGATTAAACACACATTTCCATTGAATTGTAATGCCCCGTAGAAATTACGCAATTTTCGTCATCTTTATGGAACCTTTTTCATGCATTAAGCAATTCTAAGATTAGACAGTGCAATGCCAGAACACATGATATTATGGCTCACCGACGATTATCTTATGTCAAATGTTATTCTTATTTTCTCAACTAGATTACCGTATTTTTTTTGTAAATGATGACATGTTTGTAGTTATTATTAACTTGGAAACTATGCAATAAAACACAACATGAATTTTTTTAATTCACTATATGAATTTGTAGTACACAGGCCCTTTGAAATAGCCGACAACGGGCCTATAAAATGAAAGCTATTCATCACCACAAAAATCTTGCTAGCGCAACATTAAATGGTATTCCGATGTTCCGGGTTTGTCAAACACGATATGGCGGACAGTGTTTCTTCAAAACACGTACAACGGACAATATATAAAAATTACAGACAGTGTCAGTTTAATGCGCACGTGTTTCGACGGCTGTTTTGCTGAGCAGTCGCAGTTGTAATTATCCCTTTTGCAGGCAGACCGAGGTTTGCTACCCATGATTCATCATTTGTCTTGTACAGTCGCGCAAATTAATAGCCGGTCCCTTATTGCCGCGCAATTGGTTTCACCGCGGTCCCTGCGCAGTCATGTTGACAAGCAGCCGTTGAAAAAACGACATCGCAAAGTGATTGCCACACAAGGGTCGCTCACTGCGCATTGGAGATGCCACGAAGAGAGGGACAATAACTACTCAATTAACAGACACGGGCACTGAATAAATACCCACGCGTATTCCCAATCAAGTGGGCTACGAGAATCTACTCGCGAAATGCGTCTGCACAAGGAAGCGCCATTAAGCGATTTGAGAGTCATTATTTTCAAAGCTCCTGATAATAGATGCTCCCTGTTTATGACGTCACCGGAGGTGCTGTTTCTTTGGGACAATTTTAGTACACTTACGGTGTGCTCACTGTATATTAGTTTTAACATGTCGAAACGTATACATCAACAGAACATACCGCTAATAAAGCCAATAGGTTTACTATTGGTTTTTATACATTCCATAGGCATGCCTAAAAGCTATAATTAAAAAAGTGCATGAAATATATTAAAACATTTTATGAAACAGAAGGCCTAATCCTTGCATTGTTATAGTATTTTGTAAAACGTTATCAGTTGTGGCGGAACGTGGCAAATATTGGAATGAATAGGGTGCTGAGGCACTCCAAAAAAACAATTGCACCCCAGTGAGGTTCACTGAAAGGTCAATGAGGATATCCAATTACATATCTACCCCCTTTAGATTCACCCAAATTCCCACGTTGAAACAGAGAGAGCTAATCATATTTCCACACACACCCCTCTCCTCAAAGTTATGTCCCTAAAGTCAATACTTATATTAGGACTGGGGCTTTTTCTATAGCTGCGCCTTCTCTTTGGAACAAGTTTCGGCCGTCATCTATAGACATATACCTTTAGTTTGCCTAACTATCATAGCCCCCGTGGTGTCAATCAACGGGAATTATTTATTGACACTGTGATCAATATATTCACGATGATGCACCTCAGAGCTTGGTTTCTAAGGATATAGGCGCTAGAGAAGTTACCTAATTATTATTACTATAAATTATTATTATATCCAAATATATCCAGTCCCCTGGTTCCGACGGCAAAATTTTCTTAAATATTGTTTTGAACTTATGAGTGTTTGGATATTTAATGTCATTTGGCAACGTCTTACCATTTGGTGAACAGTTTTCCTTTGATAAAACTCAGAATGACATTTCGCGTGTCCAATTAAATGACACGTAGTTCATGTGCGATGCCAATGCGGATAAAGATAACAACCAAATACCAGGTTTAAGTGTGGGGAAAGGCAGTGTTTGCTCAGACCATAACATGACCTCCATAAATGTGTTAATACTCTTTACACAACGGTGTCGTTTCAATCTACACTGACAATAAATGCCCACTAATGTAAACTACTGGTCTGCGTTTAAAAAACATTCCCACACCATTAACAACGCGTGATGATTCAATATGTGTATTGTTATTGGCAAATGTTGCCCGATGAAGCACTGTTTAGATATAAATACTTTTTGAATGTGTAGAAATAATTTCCCAACGTTTACCCGTTTTAGAGCTGAGATACCACCTCTCACCATTTTTGAGATGTCCACCTCTAAAACCTCGTCAGTCCCTCCTCCTCCCACATGTTTTATGGCTTACCTCCCACCTAATTTCGAGCCCGCCTCCCACGGCCAATATTCCTGCCACACAATGCTCGTTATTGTCATTCTAATTCCTTTAGGAAATGACTGACCCGTTTTACCAACACTCGATATCCTAACGAGAATTGGGCTCGTTGTTTCAGTTTTACAACTAACGGCCAAACTAACAACTATATCTGTCTGG
>JAODUO010000882.1:205000-215000 GCA_025642075.2 Ridgeia piscesae | reverse complement strand
CATTTTGTTTCAGTACTGCGACTGTGATATAACATAATACTGACTGATTATCTATTTTAAATCAATATTTATTTTAAATCAATATATTAATTAACTATAAATTGTTTAACCTCTTTGTAACGATCACCATAACCAGTGTACGGGTGGGGGGACGAATATGTGGAATATTCTTTCATTGCGAGTGCCTGTGTATTTATTGCGTTGTGTACAGACCGCAAGACAGTGTTCTTTCCGATTGGAAATTTAATATAAAGCGTCTTGTATCTTCTTTGCTGAAGCTGTGATACAAACAGCAGTTGCGTGGATCCTGGATGTTTTTGCTGTCTCGTGAAGCTAGGATGAGTTACCAAAGGTATGCCGAATATCCACAAAAATGCCGGATCGCGAATGCTGGTTAACTCATACAGAAAGCGGAGTTACGATACCAGGAATTTTCCAGCATAAACCGGGCGGGGTGGGGGTGGGGGTGGGGGGTGTTTAGTGGATATTCGTCCCCCAATCGTGGGAACTGGTGATACCACAACGACAAAACGGTGATAGTCAAGCAGTGACCCGAGCAATATGGTATTTTAAGGTGTCCCTCAGTAAAACAAATCCTTGACAGGGCGGTAATTTTTTATATTTTTGATCATTGGTAATTAATAATGCAAAAAAACTAATAAAATAAATGCACAACATTACAGAAGTCAGAAATAATCTCACGATTAATGAACAGGTGTGTGCAGTATAAAGAAATCACAATTCCATAAGAATTGGCTGATAACAATTAATTTCTTACCTAAAACTCGTTTGCTTTTTTGTTGTAAATTTAACCAAATTGGCGGCGAACACCAAACGCTTTATTACACCAATTGCGTTTATACAGCCAGCATAAAATGTTACCTGGATTGTACCATGGTCGCAGCTATTGTACATACGCATGTCCTTGTTTTTGTGTGAACAAGGACATGCGTATGTACAATAGCTGCGACCATGGTACAATCTAGGTAAAGTTTTATGCTGGCTGTATATACACAATTGGTGTAATACATCGTTTAGTGTTGACCGTGCCGTTTGGTGTTTCTGTGTGTCGCACAACCCATAATCGCTCAACATACGCCCTTACATGATGTTTTTACCCATACAACTGATTGCTGACGCCTCCGCACCGGATGTTGCTTTATGCGCAGGCGCGACAGCAATGACAGTGATTGGCGACCTACTGGACGGAGATCAGATGTGTTTAATGACGTTTACAACCACTTTTCCTATGATTTATATTAACTGTTAGGACAGTGACTTACGTCTCGACAGGGAAGCCATATAAGAGAGGATTTACTGAAATTCCGTGGGACAGTTAGTGAAATATTGTAGCGTTATTTAGTGATATATGACAGGGTGATTGGATGATGTATAGCAGAACAAATTAATGGCGTCGTGCCGTTTTTCAGTGACATATGTCTGCTGACTTTGCAGAACACGTTCAAATGTTGGTTCTGCGTTAAACAACGCACTGTTCACGAGTAAATTGATTCACCACCAAGTAAACAAACAACTAAATACTAGCTTCATCCGTTTCTTGCCAAACATTCTTTAAAAAGGCAAGGTGATTACACTGATGTGAAGCTTGCTGTCTTTTGGAACTTAAAATGCATTCAAATATGAATTTGCTACCTTCAACAGGGACAACATTTTGATCGGAGTTTTAATATATTATTCTTGATGTTAAACGATAATGAGACATAAATGATAACACTTGAAGGTACACTATACCGGAAAATATTTTTTTTGGATAAACCAGAAATTGAGTTCGCAATAGTATTTGAATGTTTCGCTCGCGAAATGTCCACATCGCAACCGAAACATCTAATTTAAAAAAGGCAAACGAAACGAAACTGAAAGTACACACAATAATTGCAAATTATGATGACGGAATACAATCTATATAGCGAAAATACTGGCTTACGAAATTACACCTGACTGTTTCGCATAAAGAAAACGACAACTGTGCTTTAAAATATATTTACATATGCGGTTATGTCTTATTTCAATGTATTCAGTGCTAGGATACATTTTCCGTTTGAAATAGTAGAAAAGTTTAATTTCACGCACCAATATTATGAAGTACTGGTAAATGTCAAGAAGCATGAGTCGATATCATATTAGCCAATGAAAATAAAGGACATTTCTTAGTAGCGAGATATTGCGTGTTCTCGTGTGAGCGCCATTGTCTGGTTACACAAATACTGAAACATAATTGCTAATTTACGTGACACGGTACTTAGGTAACTAATGAGATCTAGTTTTAATAGCAACGTCCCTGTGCGACAGTTTAATACCATAAATAGAAGAATTTCTAAATGTGCTTAGTTAGACAGTTTGTGTTTTAATTTATATTAGTAGCGTTAATGTTACCTTTTATAATAATAATAAATGTTAAATTATTTTGTGATATATATATATATATATATATATATATATATATATATATATATATATATATATATATATATATATATGCATATCCAGACTTAAGACCATTTATTTCAGGAAAACATCTGCATGGTTACGTAAGCAGTTTTTCTATTGTCATCTGCAAAACGAATCAACGATAGCTTAATCACCTACAGTTCCGTTTCAAGCGAGTCAACATGACTATTAGCCAAAAATGCAAATAGCCGAACCGACGTGACATTCTCTAATGATGAAGATGACGAAAGTCGGCGAAAATATGTGTTTTGACGTAAAAAGCTCAGTAAAAGACGGACAAACAACGTGAAATATGCGTCATCAAGGAAACGTTTATGGACCGCTGTGACGCATGCGGTCTGATTACGTGATCGGTAGTATATTATACAGTACTTCAGTCAGCATACATAAACACACAAACAATTACGCATTTACGCACGCGCACACAAACGGGCGTACACACACACACTCACACACACACACACACACACACACACACACACACACACACACACACACACACACACACACACACACACACACACACACATACACACACTCACACACACACACACACACACACACACACACACACACACACACACACACACACACACACACATACACACACACACACACACACACACACACAACACACACACACACACACACACACACTCACACACACTACACACACACACACACACACACACACTCACACACACACACACACACACACACTCACACACACACACACACACACACACACACACACACACACACAAACACACACACACACACACACACACACACACACACACACACACACACACACACACACACACACACACACACACACACACACACATACACACACACACACAGAAAGAGAAAACCGCTAATTGCCATGGTATTTTGTGCAAACAATACCCACACTATACTCACAACATATTCATAACACAACCTCTATGTGCGTTTAATTCGCTGTATTCCTGTAGGTAGACAAGAACGCTCGTCGCAGCAATTAGTAAAACACTCAACGACCTTTCCGTCTGCTCATTCATTATATTGACCGTTCTGGAGTAGGAGCGGTGGCTGACATTGCAATTTTAATAATCGCTCACGGAATTTAATATACGTCTACGTTGCTTCGTCAATAAAAGGACGGCACTGGAAGACGCAATATTGACGCACCAGAAGCAGGCGAGTTTGCTTTGTCCTGGTGGTCGGTCTGGTAATTGTCCTGTCACACAAAGCAAACTACAGCCGCACTTTGTAAACATGTTCTACACTTCACCGATCGCACTGTTGTCACAGCTAAATCATATTGGCGATGATGCTGGCCTTGTCTTGTTAGCCGCCCTCTAGTAACAGAGAGCCCGATAACGTTATCGCCCAGGCAACAATGAACGAAAAAACACCACGTGGATTAAGCAAATACCGTCCCAGCTATCAAGCTATTAATACCTGGTATTTAGCGTCGCTAGCTCAGTCATCACAGGTGATGTGTTTCACCAAGGCAATGCAACTAACGCGTTCCCTGTGGGTTTCTGAAGGCACAGAAGAAAGATGTCGTAAATGCAACACACCCACGCATTTACCGCATGGCCATGTCCTAAATTAGACGATTGAAGATGGCCTCTTGGTGCCGTGGTTTGGGAAGGATACATCAAAGATGAGTCTAATTCCAGCACTTCTCGGAACCCATCAAATACAACCGCTCACTACTCTCTCAAGCAGAACTACTTACACATGACGCTGATATACGTCACTAATTAATTTTACAACCTTTATGAAGCAACATTCTTGTTCCCTTGTTCCCTTGCCCACGTCATTCGGTGGTCTGAGTTTGGTCTTTTTACTGAGTTTTCTTTTTTTGCCACGGCTTTCTATTATTGGCCACTCGCAAACACTCGCCATTGCATCTACTCTAAACCCATCACATCAACCATACAGATGATTTTTTCTTTCTATGCAAATTCTTCCATTCAAACTTCCTTGCATTCTTTCTCAATAATAATAATAATAATTCATTATTATTATTTAAAGCATTTAAAAAGCGCCGTATTTCCGTATACGAATCAGCTCAAACACTCTGACAAGCATTTGATAGCGGTGAAGTACATTAAATGACCTAAGGCATAGAAATATTAGAACGGCAATGAAATTAAATGATTTAAAAACAACCTAAAAAATGTCGTAAAGTGTCAATTAGATAACCTCATTAATAATCAAAAATAAACATGTACCAGGCACATAAAATACCTCTACAGCCTTCCCTAGCCACCATAGCTCCCAGTCGTAGCAATCGGTATGTTGACAACTGGAATTGTTTATAGACACTGAGATCGATTAACTTGTTTGCGTCGATGCGCCTCTGAGCTTGGTTTCCAAGTACTTAAGCGCAATATAATTATCTTCTTCTTCTTCTTCTTATTATTATTATATGAAACACAAGTGTAAATTAAATGTAGTAGCTACATAGATACATTAATTAATTAATTAATTAATATGATATAGGTATGATATAAAAATAAAATAAATAACTCCAACCTGACTGCATATTCAAAATGTCAAACACCGCAGAAAATGTCACTCATGGCGACATCAACATTCTTTAAAGACCTGCCGGAATAGGTATGTCTTTCGGAGTGACTTGAAAGTGGCAAAGAGGAAGAGGCTGGACACTCCACAAAATCGAACCACTGAGAACGAACGACAGCTTAAAATCATATTTGCCAATACTTTTTTTATAATTACGAGTTACGCTATTATTATGAACTGCGATGAAGACTGACGTTACCAGAATTACCTTGCATTAGCGTTTACATTCAACGATCCAGAGAAGACGAGGGCACCGTAGACTGTTCAAAACAGGCATTGTTCTATTTTCACTCTACAAAAACCACGTGTCTGCATCATTTGTCCGACTTCTTTTCTGAAAAATGTATCTCAGTGTATATATGTGTTAAAACACTAGACGTGAGTGTCTGACCGATTGTATCAGTTCTTTGGCATTTTTCTGTAGAAATGATCTATTCTGGTACAGAATATAGACATCAATGACTGATCTTGTCATATGGGATAGTTCGTTTGTTAAGCGTCAGAGGTGTGATTCCACGGAGAGATTTGCAAGCCATGTTAGTAGAAAAACAGTAAAGAAAAACAGGTTATACTTGGCACATTGACATGTAGTCGTTTCCGTGTGCGAATGATAACGCGTCACGTACAAAAACTAGATAGACGTGATAGAAATCAGAGTGATTCCTCTCCAAGGCACGGCTCTACAATATAACACATTGCAAAACCCAACAGTGACAATGTTAAAAAACATGACACGTGTAAACATTGATAGATGGAACAGATAGTTGTCGCAGATTACATAATAAATATATAAATAACTGACAGAGAGTGGTGTTAATATGTTTTAATCGGTGCAAAGGGGTGAGTATCGTTGACAGTGCTACTAGTACCACGACATTTTAAAACTACATTTGTGATACTACCCCGCAATGGATATGAGACTATCATGATAGTACGAGCTCACGTCGCAATTTTTCTTGATGCGAGATATTAAGCTATATAGCGCGTGGGCCCAGCGGCAATTGATGATTAGCACCAAGGCCTAGAGTTGAAGGCATTTGCGTAAGAATGGCGATCCGTAAATGATGCTGATTTGATGGATAGTTGTTGACATTTAGTCTGTGAACTCGGTAGATACATCAACATTTCGTAAGACAATGTATGTCTACAACTAGTAGAACACTTGCATAAGTAAATCTGCTGATGCACTCGGCTAACCATCCCTATAACTATAGATCCTGTATTACAGCCAATAATCGAAACCTAAATTTACTATCGATACTGTTGCATCACAACATTGAGTATCGCGATATATCGATGGTTCGATGTAAAAGGCAAGTTCTTACATAGCGCAGTATCCAGTCGTTTACACTGTACTTCCCTGACATACCTGTTCAATTAGACACCGTCTCAACTTCTCCGGGAAGCATTCAGCCATACGCTACAATTAATGCGCGAAGGCTGCTCATACAAATATCCACCACTGCCAGGTACTCATTTATACAGCTGAGTGAACTGGAACAATGTAGATTGAAAAAACTTGCACACGGTTTTAACACCTCAGCACATGATTCGAACCCGGGTTCTCGTAGTCGAGAGTCCGAAGCTCTACCCCTGAGCCATTTGCGCTCTACGGCGAGGGGTGACTGCGATAGCGATGTATTACTACAATTCTAGTCTGTGCAAGAGAACATGCATAGCACCGATGGGGGATGAAGTGATATGAATACGTGTAAATATGTTGAAGACGGTGTGGTTGCTAGGTTATATAGAGACCGATGTGAACTTATGTGATTTGCAATGTCCTCGCCGCATGTTATTGAAGGCGAGAGGTGACTGCGATAGCGACGTAAAACAGTAACGTCAGTGATACGTCATATTCAGGTTGGTTTGTGACGTTTGTGCGTCATTGTGTAACGCAACAAATTACGTAACTGCGTTGTATTAAAGTGACGTGAACATAACTGCACCTGTTGCCATCACGTGACCATTTAGATAATTTCATTTTGCGGTTTAAGAACGCATATTTTCAACACAGCAATTTCCTAGCGGCAATCGAAAATTGACAAGATATCCGGAATTAATGATAACTTTATAGATGTTACCAGCAAGAAGTCGCTTGATATCGCTACTACTATTGTATGCAGCAAAGAGAAAATTGTAAGCTTATTTTGGCTCATTGTATCCGTCAATGTGTTCGCCAGGGCGTGGCCATAAAGCATGACACTCCCCATTCCAACACTGACCCACAGTGACAGTCACCAAATACGTCATTCCCACTCCCTCGATGTTCACCCAAGATACATTAAATCCCATCTCCAGTACCCAGACCCTCAAATAACCAAACTGCTGCAGCTCCCGGGTATTTTTTACATCTGTGTGTTATGTTAATTGGATTTACATATTTTGCATAATTAATGTCGCGTGAGAACATCTTACCTTTCGGTGAACAGCATTCCTTTGATGAAACTCAGGAAGTGTTGTATCCATTGTCAATACATTTCACGCGTCCGATGAAATGACATACATGTTTATATTAGGTGACCACTGAGGATAATTTTGGTTTGAAATGCATTTGTCTACGAACGTCAAATACTATATTCAATATAGAGTAAACGCAGAATGTATTTGCTTCGACGAAAGTATAATATGACCACTATATGTTAAAAATCAACGTGTAATATGACCAATATATGTAAAACATCTGTGTATAGATTTTGACTTTTGACCCCGTCACCATAATGATAATTGCAGAGTACACAAGAAACAACGAACAATGAGTGGTAACAAACATATACAACTTTACTCATCTCCCATTATTGTGTCCATATAAACAAGTATATGGTTTTGATTAATCAAATCGACACGTTGCAGATTAGCCTTTAACAAATCGTTCGTGAAAATATTATGATTGCGTAAGGCACAACAAACCAAGTGGACAAATGTACGCAGCAGACCTATTTAAAACGATTCTGAAACGGAACAGAGAAAAAATGGGACCAATGTGAACTTATTGTATGTTGTGGTAGAAATTGGTGGACGGAGACCTGCCTGCCCCGCCCGTTAATGACTGCTGTAAATACCAGTCATCTACGGCACGAAATGCACCGCGAAATGTTCACACGACAATCCAGAAGATGGCGGTGGTAGTGTCGTCAAATACATCATTTGTTATGCGGCAGATGGCGGCAGCGGCGCTATTGCGCGGCAACAATTGTAGTCGATTGGCACTGCATGAGTAAATCCTGAATCACACAATGCGTTCGTCAACTATAAGAAAGCCTTTGAATTAATTCAAAGTCAAGCGATTCAAGAACAAACTATAGAAGACGTGCACACAAAGCTCCTGAATGACATTTACACAAACAACTCAATGACAGTTCACGTGCACAAAGAAATCAACAAGATCAACATCAGTAATAGTGGTTCGACAAGGAGACACCACATCGTCCAAGCTGTTTACGGCAACACGAGAAAGCAATCTTCCGATTTATAACCTGGCAAAATAGAGGCTCCAGAATAGACGGGAGAATATCTCAGTCATCTTCACTTGGCCGACGACATACTCATGTGAGCTAATGCACCAAAGCTGAATGAACTAGCTGGTAAAGTGTTAATAACAGTATTAACGAGTATTAATTTCTTTAATAGCTATTATAAAATATTTATCGATTTTTTTATCATATAATTTATGTTCATTTTTTATTTTAGAATAGGGTGTGTTACATTCTTAATACTGTGCGACTACTTTACGATTGCCAATGATCAAATCCTCGCGCGTCACGAGAACCAATATTGTGGTTACCGGCGCATTATTATAATTTTTATATGATTCTATCTTTCTGTCCGATATTATATTCTCGCCGATCTCTCGTATGTTGGATTCATGGCTACGATGTGCATGTGCTAGAATCCAGTAGATGGCAGCAGTAGTAGTAACATTGCCGAACAATGCAATAGTGGGCGTCTTGTAGCGAGAATATTACAGATTACTTACTTTTGGGGCCAGAAATGCAAGCCGTCTAGGGAAAACAATGATATACCTAAACTAACTCCACTGTAATTAGACTACCACAATTATCTCAGGTATCCCGATTTCTTAAACTTGGTCTCCAACTAAACGTTTATGGTAAACTCGGCTGTGCCATTCCCGGCTATTGCATATCAAATGGTTTAAAAAAAAAAAATCGAACTGTCGATTCCTTAAACAGAAAGCGTTTGTGGTAAATGGGTCAATACATGTACCACACCGTTAATATAAATAAAAGGGCTTGAGGCACAATCACTGCTTTTACTGTGTTTCTATAATAGTAAGATGCTGCGTTATCTGCTGCACTGATATTGCATTAAATAGCCAGTTCGCCAAATATAGCGCCCGTTAATACCTATATACATCTACTAATGGCGAAACAGATGATATCAACGTCCATATTTTTGATAAATGAGTGCTTGAATATCAAAATTAAGTAATTGCGTACAACATATTATTCGGGGCAGTTGACACTGGTTCACATTGTTTCAACATAATTACACCAATTACATACGGATTAAATATTTCAAGAAACCTAATTAATGTTCTAAACAAGTTCATCCGAGGAGCTAGGGTCAAGTAACTGAACTGTCTCCGCATGGACGTTTGTCCAATAGGTCACTGGAGCGAGTGAAGTGAGGAAATCAGAAAGCGCCTCCATTGAACTGTGTGCAGCGACACAAACACTCCGAACATAGTATTGCTCACGCGTGCGCACTGAGCACAGTTCAAAGCGGATGGATTAGCATTACAGAGCGTTTTGTTGTTGCGGTTGTCAGAACGAAATTGTGGAATCATCCGGAATGAAAATTCCGATCACGGAAGAAGGAGTGGAAGATGAAGAGGAGGAGGAGGAAGACACGAATGAGAAACGTTACAAGAAAAAGGTAGAAAGAGAAGACGAATATGATGAAGAAGGAGTATTCGACGGAGGTAGGG
>JAODUO010000882.1:197500-200000 GCA_025642075.2 Ridgeia piscesae | reverse complement strand
GTGCGTGTGCGTGTGCGTGTGCGTGTGCGTGTGCGTGTGCGTGTGCGTGCGTGTGCGTGTGCGTGTGCGTGTGCGTGTGCGTGCGTGTGCGTGTGCGTGTGCGTGTGCGTGTGCGTGTGCGTGTGCGTGTGCGTGTGCGTGTGCGTGTGCGTGCGTGCGGTGGGGTGCGTGTGCGTGGCGTGGCGTGGCGTGTGCGTGTGCGTGTGCGTGTGCGTGCGTGTGCGGTGCGCGTGCGCTGCGGCGTGCGCGTGCGCGTGCGCGTGCGCGTGCGCGGCGTGGTGCGCGCGTGCCGTGCGCGTGCGCGTGCGCGTCGCGTACGCGTGCGCGTGCGGCGCGTGCGTTGCGGCGTAGCGCGTGCGGTCGCGTGTGCTGTCGTGTGCGTGCGTGCGGTGCGGTGCGTGCGTGCGTGGCGTGTGCGTGTGCGCTGCGTGGCGTGTGCTGTGCGTGTCTGTCGTGTGCGTGCTTGCGTGTGCGGTGCTGTGCGTGTGCGTGGTCGTGCGTGTGCGTGTGCGTGTGCGTGCGTGTGCGTGTGCGTGTGCGTGTGCGTGTGCGTGTGCGTGTGCGTTGCGTGTGCGCGTGTGCGTGGCGTGTGCGTGTGCGTGTGCGTGTGCGTGTGCGTGTGCGTGTGCGTGTGCGTGTGCGTGTGCGTGTGCGTGTGCGTGTGCGTGTGCGTGTGCGTGTGCGTGCGTGTGCGTGTGCGTGTGCGTGTGCGTGTGCGTGTGCGGTGCGCGTGCGCGTGCGCGTGCGCGTGCGCGTGCGCGTGCGCGTGCGCGTGCGCGTGCGCGTGCGCGTGCGCGTGCGCGTGCGCGTGCGCGTGCGTGTTGATAATGAATGATAGCCTGTAATTTTAGGGGTATAAGCAAAACACGTCCACAGCTGTGGGAGTCGTGCATAACATCCGCACAAAATACCGTTTCATTCAGAACATTGATTTGCAGTTACAAAATGATAAAGATTTCGTTTGGTGGTACTGAGCAATTTATATTTATGTAACTGCTGTTTATATATTAATACCAAAGTATGGGGTACACATATTAAATGCTCTCTTCTGCGCGTCAGCAGGATTGTCAGCGAGAGTGCGCACTGGTTCCAAAGTATCTTGTGTGCGATAACTCTGGCGCGACACCACGTAGCCTGGGTAACCGCGGCTATTGTGAAATGACTCTGCAAAGTGGTACAGAATTCGTTTAACATGGACGCGTCGGAATGTGGAATGAATACAGTCACGCGATTTTAATGTGGATTTGTACTAAAAATTATTGTACAAAACGATAATAAAATACGCTCATTTATTGTCTTATGTTCTTCGCACAGGTATACTTTCAAGAGATAATAGGAGAAACTTGTGTTTGTTTTAATCGATGATGATACAAGGATGATTTTTGAGATAGCGCAAGGTATGTCAATTGACAAGTAATTACTTAGTAGCCGAACAAGTGGACGAATTCTGTCAGAATATAACAAATGTAAAAGTTTCAACAGACTGTAGGCGTAGAAACTGATATGGATTATTCCACAGTTTCAAGTAAAACATTTGGCATGCACGTGTAAGTAGGCCACGTAACGTACAGTGGACACACGCACAGTCTGATAAGACATCTGTGTGTTACACGGCAGGCAGCAGTACCCTGCCTGATCTCTGTGCAAAGCTCTTAATTTTAGTTCAGCCAATGAAATCGTCCACGAGGAGTTTGATCGGCCTCCGGTCATGTGATATAATTTTAGGTGATTTCAGCCAATCGCTGCTCGTGTAACATACAATGTTTGGGATGCTCTACCAAATATTCGAATACACAAATCCGTTCAGCTGCTGGTACGATTGGAATGGCGGGTCGTTATACTGGAATTCCCAGAATGTTTTTATCCGTCTTCGATGTGGGGGAGGTATCTGCGCTGATCTCGTGGCTAGTTCGACTCCGCTAACTTCTGCACTTCGCGTAGAGAATCCGCCAGGGGTAGTTTTGCTTGGCAAACAGCCATGGCTTGAGATGAAGCTAGTGACGTGTAATGCACACCCACATCACTGCTAGCCACGAAGTCGTTTACTAACGGCTAATGCACTGACACACGTGTTTTTTTGCGTCACACTAATTGTTGCCAATTACACGGTAATTGGATCTGTCACAAGACGCAGACACTGTGTATTTGCTTATTTGGTTGACAGCTGTATTTAATAATGCCTATATGCGAGTATCATATAACCACATGCATAATATACATTATCGATTACGGAAACGAAGCACATCTCACTAATACGATAATGAGTACAGGATGGATAGATTTCATATTGTGGTATTCATGTCATGATAACCTGATCGTGCTTATTAACAGCTCTGAAACATCGTGGGTGAATAAGCCCATAACACAACTGACACACAGCATACATAGTGTTGCACCAAACACCAGCTTATATCATTATCTGCCTACTGTTTCACAGGTATCCAACCCGCAGAATGTGTTAATTTTGTGACGTTTCCGAGAAAATCTCCATTTATGACAT
>JAODUO010000882.1:180000-192500 GCA_025642075.2 Ridgeia piscesae | reverse complement strand
TTAATTCCTCGAGGTGACGGACGCGCTAATAGCAACGCCAGAGAACAGAGTGGGTGTAATTCTGATGAAAATCTTTTTGAAATTGAACTAAGCAAAGCAACAGTTGCGAGTTAGACACGAAAGTTAGCGTGTGATCGGTCTGTATAACCACTGTGAGTTGCACGCCACCTAGGGGCAAACTATTTCAACGAATACTCTCCGCGTTTGCGCCAACGAAGCGTATTATTTCCAATGAGTCGTTATTGATACACGGATAATTTCCATTTCCCAGTGTAATAATAATAATAACTTCTCCCTCTGACATCGTGACGTGGTCAATAAATATACAATAAGATCGGTTCATTCGATTATGCCGTGGTACCGATATAGAGCATGTGTAGCTATTAAAACAGCCGTGTGCCAGTTATTATCAGCCGGTGATCATCAAGGAATAAATTGTGTTGATACTAGACAGCCATCGCCACGTTACAGCGCGTAAATCTAATTGAAGATAGCTGGTATTGACGATACATGTGTCTGACCGACAAACAGTTGTCCGATCAACTATCGAATGAACAGTATAATATGTATAGATGATTCGCTAACCCAGGTGAGCGATAGGTAACATAATACTACTCGTGATGTCTTACAGTGATATCTAAGAGCGTCGAAGCTATGCTAAAAATGACATCAATCTGACGTCACACCACATCGCCATTGTAGGTTTCAAATCATAGCAATTGTACATCTCACACTTAGGCAATACATACACGCACGCCAAATCAATCGTTACTTTTTCTCCAAGGTGATCGTAAAACCATGCTAAAGTAATCGCTTACTTGATGCAGAATAATCACAAAATAATCTCAAATCTCACGCAACAACAGTCACGCAAATGTCGTCCCTTAGCCATACCAAATTGTATGTCTTCTTACATGTAATGTGGTGACATGCTGGTGGTAGCGGTAGCGGTAGCGGTAGCGGTAGCGGTAGCGGTAGCGGTAGCGGTAGCGGTAGCGGTAGCGGTAGCGGTAGCGGTAGCGGTAGCGGTAGCGGTAGCGGTAGC
Organism: Ridgeia piscesae; assembly: GCA_025642075.2. Lineage (NCBI taxonomy): Eukaryota > Metazoa > Annelida > Polychaeta > Sabellida > Siboglinidae > Ridgeia > Ridgeia piscesae. The sequence continues at coordinate 191,455 of JAODUO010000882.1, read as the reverse complement.
GGTAGCGGTAGCGGTAGCGGTAGTGTGCATAGTGATGTTTTGATCATATATGAAATTTCGTTTGGAATTATGTTTTCAGTGTCGTTTCAAGATATCGATTTACAATAATTATTGGGCATTATTCTAATTTGCATAAACCCGACGTGGCCGTCACCATATCAGAGTTTTACGGTAACCAATATCTCTAAGCAAAGTTGCATTTTCCAACTATTGTAAATTAATTTTGTTTATAAGTGAACAAAACCTCCAGCTCTGCAACAAATGTTACGATTGTTTATTTGTATATATCCAATATGGCCGCCTACCCGGTGTTGTGATGGTAACATTCTTATGCGCATATGTACAACGCACATGGCCTTGCATTTCGTGTTAAAATATACATAACAAGCAAAACAGCTAGATTCCTTCTTACGTCGTGTGCAAACAAACTGTTCGAATGTTAAAGACGAAAATGAAAATCTACCTCGCGAGCGTTTCTCTATGAATAACTTATCTCTTCGTGACATATTCTGTGTCGTCTTTTTGAATGTAGCTTGTGAAGTGTAGCTTTGCCTAACTGGTGTTCCTCCCATATTGAAAGGTAAGGCACGCCTGATCAACCGAGCGCCATCTCAACATTTCTTTCTGGGAAGCAACCAGCCATGTTAAAATTAATTACTGCGCGTATACTATTCGTACACAACTATCACCACTATCTATAGCCAGGTACTCATTCACAGAGCAAACGCATACGCTTTACTCCCTGACAAACCTGTTTTGTCAAACACCTACACGGCTTCTCTGGGAACCATCCGGCTACAATTATTGTGCAAAGATTATTCGTTTATAAATATTCACCTATGCGTATGTACTCATTTATACATATGAACTGAAGCAATGTAGAGTGAACAAAATAGTTGCCACGACAGCACATAATTCGAACCCGGGTTATAATTACGTCACTAGTGTTTGGTGTCGGAATAAAGTCCAAGTCCTATAAATAATAATCATCAACATGATTAATTGCCTCAATTTGTTAACCAAAAGTACAAGTACATCTAGAATCCATATATGAAACTATCACTGGAAATAATAATAATCATCATAAAGTCGAGGCCGCGGCCATTTTCGATTTGTGCAAATAAACAAAAAAGCGAAGGCAAGTTCTTATATAGCGCAGTATCCAGTCCTCAGGACAGTTCTAAGCGCTTTACACTTGACTTCCCTGACAGACCTGTTCACTCAGACACCATCTCGGCTTCTCTGGGAAGCATCCAGCCTTATGCTACAATTAATGCGCGAAAGCTGGTCGTACACATATCCACCACTATTTATAGCCAGGTACTCATTTATACAGCTGAATGAACTGAAGCAAGGTAGAGAGAAAACACTTGCCAAGGTTTTAACACCTCAGCCCAAGGTTCGAACCCGGATTCTCTTAGTCGAAAGTCCGAAGCTCTACCCCTGAGCCATTGCGCTCTACAACCACAGATGCCTGACCGAAACATTGTAGTCATAAAGGACATAGGTACCCAGAAAGTAAACGGAATTTGGTGTCAGTAAATGCTTTAGAAACCTAACCCATCCTTGATTTATAAGTTCTACCAAAAAGACTCTTGGCTGCCTGAAGACGTCATGAAACCGGCTCCAGCAACAACCTACATGGGACTTACGCGTCATCGCGTCGAACAACGTCAACTCTCACCTTCCTTTCGACGGGTTAAACACTTTCTGTGCGTCACCAGACTGCAACTGAAACGTTCAACAGAAGAAAATTGTTGAGTGTAGCTGCAGACAAACACTGTCGACTCACCTCTTTCGTAGGTTCCACAGAAGAAGAAACTACGTTAAACCGAAGCAACTGTTGGCCACACACTGAGATTAGCGAATCTCGACCGTCCCGTCTTGAATATTATCCAACGGAATGATCATAACAATAATTTGACGTGGATATATGCGCGCACTAACATCACAGACTAACTACACCCCAGGGGGAATTAGCTGTTTCTTTGATTCAACCTGGCGAAATGAACTGTTGTTTACGACGTCGTGGAATAACTAATAAAATCAGTGCGATCCTGTTAGACTCATAGTTAATCGAATTAGGATAATGGAACAACAATGCGATCACCGCTTTCAGAAGTCTTACGACGCCGTCGCTGGAGACGACAGCACGTAATCGAATCAAGACAATGTACGGAAGGTGCTAACGAGCGGTCATCGAACATGACCAGAGAAGCAGACATTCTGCAGTCTTATATTCAAAACAATTCATATCAATTTCATTTCATTTCATTTCATTTCATTTCATTTCATTTCATTTCATTTCATTTCATTTCATTTCATTTCATTTCATTTCATTTCATTTCATTTCATTTCATTTCAATTCATTTCATTTCATTTCATTTCACACGGCACACGGCACACGGCACACGGCACACGGCACACGGCACACGGCACACGGCACACGGCACACGGCACACGGCACACGGCACACGGCACACGGCACACGGCACACGGCACACGGCACACGGCACACGGCACACGGCACACGGCACACGGCACACGGCACACGGCACACGGCACACGGCACACGGCACACGGCACACGGCACACGGCACACGGCACACGCGACACGGCACACGGCACACGGCACACGGCACAGCACGGCACACGGCACACGGCACACGGCACACGGCACACGGCACACGGCACACGGCACACGGCACACGGCACACGGCACACGGCACACGGCACACGGCACACGGCACACGGCACACGGCACACGGCACACGGCACACGGCACACGGCACACGGCACACGGCACACGGCACACGGCACACGGCACACGGCACCGGCACACGGCACACGGCACCGGCACACGGCACACGGCACACGGCACACGGCACACGGCACACGGCACACGGCACACGAGCACACGGACACGGCACGGACACGGCACACGGCACACGGCACACGGCACACGGCACACGGCACAGCACAGGCACACGGCACACGGCACACGGCACACGGCACACGGCACACGGCACACGGCACACGGACACGGCACGGCACACGGCACACGGCACACGGCACACGGCACACGGCACACGGCACACGGCACACGGCACACGGCACACGACACACGGCACACGGCACACGGCCCCAAAAACGGACACGGCACACGGCACACGGCACGCACGGAACGGCACACGGCACGGCACGCACCGGCACACGCACACGGCACACGGCACACGGCACACGGCACACGGCACACGGCACACGGCACACGGCACACGGCACACGGCACACGGCACACGGCACACGGCACACGGCACACGGCACACGGCGTCCGTGCCAATATAAATAACAGTATTAGAAATAACAACACCTATGACTTCTTTTAACCCCAGAATCCACAACATTAACATATTACGATTGCCACAAAGAGTACATGTCTTGTGGCTTCGTCGAAACTGCTGTACTCGTTAATGTCTAACGTAGCGCTACAATTCAAATCATGCATGTGATTGGGGACGATTCATAAATGACAGGTCTTCATAGAACGCCACCTTTAACTCCACCTTAGGTTTCATATATTGATTAGTGAGTTGTTGCATGTAAAACATTATAGACATTACCGAGTCGTAGTTGGTTCTAGACACAGCAAAAGATGATGATAGATCAAAATTAAAATAAATGTTACCCCTTTGCGCCATCGAGATATTTAAGTTGGACTGTTGACAGGACAGTCACAACTGCATCAGTGGCGTAGCCAGGATTTTGCATAGGATGGGCCACACACAAAAGCAAATATATATATATATATATATATATATATATATATATATATATATATATATATATATATATATATATATATATATATATTATGTTTATGTTTATGTATACTACATAAGCGTGACGGGCGAAATCGAGACCATCGTATGGTTTCAACAACGCCGTATAATATTAATTTACTGGTATCACACAAGAAACACACAAACCCATAGACGATATTATATGAACATACTGCTCAAAGTATAATTATTTCTGGTGACAGTTACACTGAATATTCGACGTGGCGTCAAAAAATATGACTTTCCCACGCAACAATTCATGCAAGACGAACAATACGGATGACAGAAGTCGGCCACAGTTCACGGAGCGTTGTTTTAGAGAACGGCGCTGTCTTTTTATATTATGATGCAAATGAATACTCGTGTTATTCACTTTAGATTCAGTTGGTCACTGTGTGTTTTGTAGTGCAAAGTAGGTCTTATAATAGAGCACAATTGACGCCGCCAATAGTCTCACAAGGGAAGGGTAGGGTGAACGTGGTTATAGCCCATCGCGAGTAATTAGTAAGACATCAATTAACGTCTTTGTCTCCCTCACGACGGCCACGCAATGCGTCCGTAATATAAGCAACGCGTCTTTGGATCTGTTTCATTTAAGAATTATAACAATTCGACCGGATTCTAAAAGGTAGAGTCGCTGCTGCAGTTGATCGGTTTGCCTGTGCTACCCAACAGCCGTCTGATTGAACCAACACCATACACGCCACCTGCATCGAATGCCAACCTGCCTATACAATTGATAGGACAATATACAAACTACTGTGTTTGCCTTGGAACGCTTTTTTAACAGATCACTAACGTTGCAACATCCATCATGCGTGTGGTATAAATGTACTGTTTTACATTGTATTAACCTTTCGCACTGCCGATTTGAAGCATGAATAATGAATGTATTTTCTAAGGTAAGGTTTGTAAGATTCTTAGATTCTAAAAGTGCACGTTTTCTACAAACTAAGCCTAACTACTATGACATTAAAATGGGTTGTGATCTAAAATTGGTAAATTAGTCGTGAAATTGATGTTAGCCAGATGCATTTACTGCAGTTAACATAGACCTATGAACAAATACATCTAAATTGCTATACTTAACACATCAATCGTTCAATTGTATTATAAATTCATTCAGTTTTGTAATGTTAACCACTGCCAATTTGGAGCATTAATTATTATTTAATTTTACAACGGAAGTCCTTGTATTATTGTCGGATGCGATCTAAAAGTTCAGTCGAGGAACTACCTTTACAACCTACGTTTAATGTCATTTAACTTACAGTTAATGTCATTTAACATGCAATAGATAAAAGTATGACATGAATAAATTATAAAAGAACCAGAACATTTAGTCGTGTTATTTCGCATCAGACATAAATGCTTTGTTTCGCGTGCACCAGATATGGACAGCGGGACACTACTAAATGACAGCTCGAACAGCCAATAGAAACTTGGCGACCCACTCAAAAATTGCTTGGCGACCCACTAAAAATTGCTTGGCGACCCAAATTTGTGTATCGACTCAGGAATTAAGAATCGGTGTTATACAACATCAACCGAACACTTGACTGTTGTACATAGCGCGCGTAAATACAAGAGCCTTTGATTACGAAATGTACGGTGGTGGAAATACAAACAAAATGAGCGATACATTGAATCCAGCCTTTGCATCAAGTACCATGTGTTAAAATATGCAGACGTTATAAATTTTAAACAAACAACATAATGAGCATTAATATATTCTATGAAAATGTATCAATTCTAATTGCATGGATAGATTGAGTTAAACGTACATACAACAACGTTGTATTTTCCACCTTCAAACATTGCACTTGTATTGTATTTATTCCTGTTTGTCTTATTTATGACGTTGCCAATGTTTGGAATAAACGTTCATTCATTCAAAGCACATTATTTAGGACTTTCGGAGCTCGAATACAATGATACCGTGAGGCCGACACTGCGAAATGCGACCATTGCCCATTTGGCAAATAAAGTTGACTAATAATCCATAATGTACTGTTCAAACATTATTCACTATAGCGGCGTATTCAATGTCCAAAAAACGTTTCGATGTCAAATAAATTGCAAAACAGTTTTGTGGGCGCTCATGACAATTATAATTTGCTTTGCCTTCACTGCCCTAAACCAGCACTGACTGTAGTGACGATTAAACTCTCACATATCTTGATAATCAACGTAGTTGCAATAGCCGCCACTGACCCTACAAACTGTTCACTTTGGGGAATGGCGTGCATCACCACGATCGATGCCACGTTGGTATTGATGGTGATGCTGCGGTTTTGAAATTATCCGCGAATTTGCGGACTTGTGGTCATCCTGTTTACTTATGGAGCACGCAGCCGCACCTGCCCACGACCGTAGCGACCAGCGAGGACACTGCCCTGCACTAATGGCTGATTGTCATTAAGCGGAGTGACAAGATATTGCTGATTACTCAGCTTATTAGGCAAGTTATAATCTCACGTGGCGCAGAATTACGGCTGAGTTATCGTGTCGTTTCACACTTTTATGTCATGATATCTAATTATTTATATGTGTCAGAGTAAAGGAAGAGATTGTAAAAATGCCTAGTTAGATATGGAGGAATACTCGGTCTCACAGAACACGATATCTGAATGGAATATATTCTCTAATTGTATTAGTGATAGCTATGTGATTATAGCCATAACGAAGCGCAAACTGAAATGGTTTCTCGATCATCTGGCCTCGCAAAGACCATCTTGCAAGGTACAGAGAGAGGAGGGAAGAAGAATCTAACAGACAACATCAACCAATGGACAGGTCTGTTGTTCGCTGACTCCAGAGAGTTATGACGACCAATGAAAGGTGGAGAGAACTGGTGAAAGAAGCCATCAGTGGTGGCCCAACGATCCTTACGGACTATAGAACAAAGTGAAAGTGAAAGTGAAGATTGCATTCAGAACTGCAACTACCACGTCTTGTATCTGGTATTTACAGAGACGTCAATTTACGTAATTACGTGTACAAATATTAAATTACGTGTACAAATACAAAATTACAAATAAATATGAAATTAAGCAAAGCGACTTGCTAAAATACAAAAACAACACCCGTGGGGCGATCAACAGAAAAATCGACTAGCAGGAAGATCAATAGTCAAAGTTAAAGTTACAATGTACACATCGAACGGTTGTAGCGGTATATGAGGTGGGATATTTATATCCCACATAGTTGGATGACCCCCTCACGCCAGCTGTCATAGTAATACAACGATTTGTCACCACACACTTCAGGTCATTATTAATGAATAAGATGACGACACACAGCTGCCTCGCCGGTCTCAAGAGACAGACAGACATACGACACGTACCAGAGAACACACAGCTGCCTCGCCGGTCTCAAGAGACAGACAGACAGACATACGACACGTACCAGAGAACGTAGGATGTCATGGAAAGGCGCATATTAGGTGCACATTGCAGAAGTCAAAGGAAATGCTGAAATATCCCGGATGTAGGGCACACTAAAAGTTACCGTTTTTAGTTATCTTTTATATTATTTAATCATTGTATTTATTGATATTTTTTTTAATTATAATTAATGTAATTATTATAATTACAACATTTACTGTAATAACAGTAATAACAGTAATAACGGTAATAACGGTAATAACGGTAATAACGGTAATAACGGTAATAACGGTAATAACGGTAATAACGGTAATAACGGTAATAACGGTAATCACGGTAATCACGGTAATCACGGTAATCACGGTAATCACGGTAATCACGGTAATCACGGTAATCACGGTAATCACAGTAATCACAGTAATCCGTAATCCGTACACGTACACGTCACCGTACATCCGTATCACGTCATCAAGTCACCATCACCGTCACGTATTCGTCATTGTCATTGTCATTGTCATTGTCATTGTCATTGTCATTGTCATTGTCACTGTCATTGTCATTGTCATTGTCATGTCAGTCACCGTCACCGTCACCGTCACCGTCACCGTCACCGTCACCGTCACCGTCACCGTCACCGTCACCGTCACCGTCACCTCACCGTCACCGTCACCGTCACCGTCACCGTCACCGTCACCGTCACCGTCACCGTCACCGTCACCGTCACCGTCACCGTCACCGTCACCGTCACCGTCACCGTCACCGTCACCGTCACCGTCACCGTCACCGTCACCGTCACCGTCACCGTCACCGTCACCGTCACCGTCACCGTCACCGTCACCGTCACCGTCACCGTCACCGTCACCGTCACCGTCACCGTCACCGTCACGTCACCGTCACCGTCACCGTCACCGTCACCGTCACCGTCACCGTCACCGTCACCGTCACCGTCACCGTCACCGTCACCGTCACCTCACCGTCACCGTCACGTCACCGTCACCGTCACCGTCACCGTCACCGTCACCGTCACCGTCACCGTCACCGTCACCGTCACCGTCACCGTCACCGTCACCGTCACCGTCACCGTCACCGTCACCGTCACCGTCACCGTCACCGTCACCGTCACCGTCACCGTCACCGTCACCGTCACCGTCACCGTCACCGTCACCGTCACCGTATCACCGTCACCGTCACCGTCACCGTCACCGTCACCTCACCGTACACCGTCACCGTCCCCGTCACCGTCACCGTCACCGTCACCGTCACCGTCACCGTCACCGTCACCGTCACCGTCACCGTCACCGTCACCGTCACCGTCACCGTCACCGTCACCGTCACCGTCACCGTCACCGTCACCGTCACGTCACCGTCACCTCACCGTCACCGTCACCGTCACCGTCACCGTCACCGTCACCGTCACCGTCACCGTCACCGTCACGCACCGTCACCGTCACCGTCACCGTCACCGTCACGTCACCGTCACCGTCACCGTCACCGTCACCGTCACCGTCACCGTCACCAGTCACCGTCACCGTCACCGTCACCGTCACCGTCACCGTCACCGTCACCGTCACCGTCACCGTCACCGTCACCGTCACCGTCACCGTCACCGTCACCGTCACCGTCACCGTCACCGTCACCGTCACCGTCACCGTCACCGTCACCGTCACCGTCACCGTCACCGTCACCGTCACCGTCACCGTCACCGTCACCGTCACCGTCACCGTCACCGTCACACGTCACCGTCACCGTCACCGTCACCGTCACCTCACCGTCACCGTCACCGTCACCGTCACCGTCACCGTCACCGTCACCGTCATACACCGTCACCGTCACCGTCACCGTCACCGTCACCGTCACCGTCACCGTCACCGTCACCGTCACCGTCACCGTCACCGTCACCGTCACCGTCACCGTCACCGTCACCGTCACCGTCACCGTCACCGTCACCTCACCGTCACCGTCACCGTCACCGTCACCGTCACCGTCACCGTCACCGTCACCGTCACCGTCACCGTCACCGTCACCGTCACCGTCACGTCACCGTCACCGTCACCGTCACCGTCACCGTCACCGTCACCGTCACCGTCACCGTCACCGTCACCGTCACCGTCACCGTCACCGTCACCGTCACCGTCACCGTCACCGTCACCGTCACCGTCACCGTCACCGTCACCGTCACCGTCACCGTCACCGTCACCGTCACCGTCACCGTCACCGTCACCGTCACCGTCACCGTCACCGTCACCGTCACCGTCACCGTCACCGTCACCGTCACCGTCACTTATCATTATCATTATCATTATATATCATTATCATTATCATTATCATTATCATTATCATTATCATTATCATTATCATTATCATTATCATTATCATTATCATTATCATTATCATTATCATTATCATTATCATCATCATCATCATCATCATCATCATCATCATCATCATCATCATCATCATCATCATCATCATCATCATCATCATCATCATCATCATCATCATCATCATCATCATCATCATCATCATCATCATCATCATCATCATTATATAGCCGCCCAGAGTCAGGGGTTGACCCTCAGTGATGTTGGTGAGATCACTATTTTTAAGCAAGTGAAATCCAGTTGAACATTTGTGGTGAGCCTAAAAGGTGGGACAGTGTCAGAGAGACACGTACAGTTGGAGACACGTGGTGACGCCGTAGCTCATGCACGTTACATCCAATATAGCATACAGTAATCCACACTGACTGTGCTTTGTCGAGTGCAGCACAACCAGCTTCACTGACTATCATATCAGTTACTCCGTGCACTGGGTGAACTACTGTGCCAAAGCTATGGCCATCGTACACAATACAGCGCCGGTACGTAAGCGACATTATACGTCATGCTAAACACGCGCTTTCATTTCATAATTAAATCATAGATTTTTGTAACTTTAATATCATTCCTAAGCTGGCTCGTCAATGTTAATCACGCTCGTGACGTCAGCGCCCAAAAGACTGAAAGCTAATGGTTCCTCTTCATCGCTGTACGTATAATGATTATTGCACGGCCAGCGAGTTGTTCTATGTTCCGTTAACAAGAACATTTTGTGTAGATTGCAAGTCTAATGTCCCATTTGCGTCAGCAGGTATTCTGTCTAAAGAGTCAACGGACATGAGCGTGCTGAGGTGTGCTGATATCCGAAGTAATTTCCTTGATAATTTTTTTAATAAATAGGAACTTATAGCGACCTGAACCCCTTGCGGTGCAAGACCAGATACGCTATCCACGATGAAAAGTACGAAACGGTCTCGCGTACACGGATGTCCATGTTTCGAGTTGAGTTGACCTCCGCTGTTGGTTAGGTCCGGTTTGGTGGTTAAGTCAACATCAATATCAACAAAACGCCACTTTCTTGTTTTCATCCTTCACGTACTACGTTAGTCACCCGTGTCCTATGACCTCGCCGTTTGACGACATGTTTATTCCGAAATTAATTAATTAGTACTGTCACATGAAGGAGAGACCAGGGGACATATATATCCGCGACGACATTCTGACGACCCGTGCATCAAAGCCCGTCAATATTGGACCGCTGTTATGACTCAGCGCCCACTGAAGCCGTTTGCGTTGAACAGAACGTCTTCTGTCGTACGTTGCGGTGGAACGCAGTCCGCCGAATGGTCAGCTAATGGCCGCGGATCACTCCGAGGACTCGGGTATTCCTCAAAGATATGAATACTCTCTGAGAACTGAGGATTGGCTTAATGTGATGTGTGAGTCGTGTACAAGCACGGTTGCTTGGAATACGTTGGTGCAGTTGATTTTTTATTCAAAACGTGGCAATATATGCACGATAATCGCATGAACCCATTTGCATTTTTTCAGAATGCATATTTAAAAATCAGTCACAATGCTGGATAGAAGGTGATAGGTTATATGACTGGGTATTTTTCTTTGATAAAAAACGACGTGTTCACGAACTTCCTGACTTAAGCCAATTAGGTACTGAATCATTAGCTACGGAAATATAAAAAACTAAATGTGCTTAAAATTGAAATGCAGCCCCCAAACGCTAATGGCCGCCTACGTGAAATCAGTCGTTGCCTCCCCCGCGGTCGAATGGCAGGAGCCGGGTGGATCATCTCTCTCGGCGAGAGTTGTCTCTTCAGCACCGCCAATAAAGACGTCGTGCCCGCGAGTGCTCGTAGCAAGCTTCGGCCTGAGTGGATTGTACTAATTACTCGCT
>JAODUO010000882.1:117500-162500 GCA_025642075.2 Ridgeia piscesae | reverse complement strand
TTTCGCCTACTTTCTTCTAGACATTTGTTTTATTTTTGAGTCAGTCCAAACACTCGATCACAGGTCCATTATTTGTTTCTACAGGCCGTTGACCCACATTCGTTTGGGATATCTTAGCGCGATCCGCCTTTCTTTGTCTTCAATTGAGATCTATCTGCGAGCGAAAATGGCTTCGCGCGCACACGTGTTCAGAATAGTGCGTGTGACACTCGAAGACTTGAACAAATGCAGGCAGGGAAAACTCAGCGCGACGCAACAACCAGTGTTAATACAGTTCAGTGTGGAGTCGATTATATCAGCCATGTCTTCCGTGATGTCCGCGCCATGAAGCAAACTAAACCAATCTAGAATATGGGAGATTCATATAGCGACCATAAGCAACGTAATTTGAACATGTTGCGCCTGTCTCGCTAACGAATATTAAACGACTGGACAGTGCTCCAGTGTTGAACCGCAGTGTTAGTAAATAACAGATGTTTCGTTCATCCGTGAGGGCCATTACGTTCGTTAGCGTGGTAGATCCTGATTTACGCTAAAGCTCAAACGCACTAATGCAACACTTTCATTTCCACCAAAGCTCGAACGACGTTTATGTCTCGGCTTGTTAAAGAATATTCGGAAGGTCAAATCATTACACATGTAAAACACACGAGTTGTGGAGGGTATGTAGGAGTTATATCTTCATCAGTGAAACCCAGAGGTTTCTCGAGAATGCCGCGTTCCATCTTAGGCGTGAAGAAGCATTTCTGCATTTCTCGATGAGTTTTGCAACGTGTTTGTGATTGCATAACATTTTAACATCTCGCGTGAGTGTCTGTGTCTGTGTCTGTGTCTGTGTCTGTGTCTGTGTCTGTGTCTGTGTCTGTGTCTGTGTCTGTGTCTGTGTCTGTGTCTGTGTCTGTGTCTGTGTCTGTGTCTGTGTCTGTGTCTGTGTCTGTGTCTGTGTCTGTGTCTGTGTCTGTGTCTGTGTCTGTGTCTGTGTCTGTTCCTCTGCCTCTGCCTCTGCCTCTGCCTCTGCCTCTGCCTCTGCCTCTGCCTCTGCCTCTGCCTCTGCCTCTGCCTCTGCCTCTGCCTCTGCCTCTGCCTCTGCCTCTGCCTCTGCCTCTGCCTCTGCCTCTGCCTCTGCCTCTGCCTCTGCCTCTGCCTCTGCCTCTGCCTCTGCCTCTGCCTCTGCCTCTGCCTCTGCCTCTGCCTCTGCCTCTGCCTCTTGAAGACAATTAGCCGATTATTGAGAGATGGAATTGTGACACTTGCATTACTGCCAATATCACACAACTGACCGGTCTTGAATCAGATAACAACTTTCGGTTTGTATGTATAACAACCATGCGCGACTTAACACCTGGCTTGTTGTGGTATTTCACGTAATTGGATGAACATTTATTGCGTCAATGCGAGACGATAATACAATTATATTACGTTAGTTAATTAGTTAGAAAGCATGCCTAAATGAAAATGAAAACAATCATGTGGCCTCTAATCAGAAATAACACAGGCTAGTTCCTAATAGAAATCGAATAACAATATTGTGCAAGCTGTTTAAACAATTATACGGCTGGGTGGCCGACTTTGTTTCGCAATAATCCTGAACAGATATCTGAACAGACATATCAACAATTTATTGCCCTGTACAAACATGTCAACAATGCATTATCCTGAACAGACATATCAACAATTCATTATCCTGTACAAACATGTCAACAATGCATTATCTTGAACAGACATGTCAACAATTTATTATCCTGAACAGACATGTCAACAATTTATTATCCTGAACAGACATGTCAACAATTTATTTCCCTGAACAGACACGTCAACATTTTATTATCCTGTACAAACATGTCAACAATGCATTATCTTGAACAGACATGCCAACAATTTATTATCCTGAACAGACATGTCAACAATTTATTTCCCTGAACAGACACGTCAACACTTTATTATCCTGTACAAACATGTCAACAATGCATTATCTTGAACAGACATGCCAACAATTTATTATCCTGAACAGACACGTCAACAATTTATTATCCTGAACAGACATGTCAACAATTTATTTCCCTGAACAGACACGTCAACACTTTATTATCCTGTACAAACATGTCAACAATGCATTATCCTGAACAGACATGTCAACAATTTATTTCCCTGAACAGACACGTCAACACTTTATTATCCTGTACAAACATGTCAACAATGCATTATCTTGAACAGACATGCCAACAATTTATTATCCTGAACAGACACGTCAACAATTTATTATCCTGAACAGACATGTCAACAATTAATTACCCTGAACAGACACGTCAACAATTTATTACCTTGAACAGACACGTCAACAATTTATTATCCTGAACAGACACGTCAACAATTGATTACCTTGAACAGACACGTCAACAATTTATTATCCTGAACAGACACGTCAACAATTTATTATCCTGAACAGATATGTCAACAATTTATTACCTTGAACAGACACGTCAACAATTTATTATCCTGAACAGATATGTCAACAATTTATTATCCTGAACAGACATGTCAACAATTTATTATTTATGATTACGTAACGATAGAGGTTTTGCCAGTTTCATTAATGCAACAATGTCGTGGTCTTTCTGGATTAACAGAAAAAAATACTGTTGAAGACAACTTAAATAAACTGTTGAATGACGTCAGGTCGCTGAAGTGATAACACCCCGTGCGACCTTCTAACAGTTTTATATAGTGAATATCGACGGAAACACCAATTATCAATTTCTTATACTCACGCAGTGTAATTGTTTGTAACACTGTCTGGGTTGGAAGTTACTTGGAAAACGAATGACAGGATCAGTAAGTTGCCATGGATACGCACATTCATAAGCGGGAGGAAGCAGCGATTAACGTGGGAGCTACAAATATCTCTTTTGTACAAATACCCTAATATCAGGCTTGCCAAAAACATCATTTCGTCGAATGTCGGGGGGCGGAGTGGTGTTGAAAAGTATTCACCGTCACATTCTTCAAATTAAATAAACGTTTGGGGCACATCGGAGGGCCCATTAAAACACTAGGGACAATTACACACTCCAAATTTCAGGTACATCCGGCGGAAGTTACTCGCGTCCTCGGCCCCTGGACCCGCCTGTCGGTGCATATCTATTTAAGTCATAAAAAGGCCAGAATTGTATGTTCGAGTAACTTTACACATTATCCATACATGGAACATCGCAATTTAAATACCAACGTAGGGATTAACTTTGGTGTGTCATCTTTGCGACTCACAAGGAGACCACACCACTGCGAAAATGAGCATCTGAAGAGTATTCATCAGTAAACATAATCCGTTATTGAATCTAATGAGAAAAACCGCTGCCCTGATAATACTGTTTCCGTGACCAAACGCCATCTAAAGTGTCCCGATGGCGCTTCCTATAATTGACAGACCTATCACTGGTAACGAACACATCATAAAGAACATTTGTGCTTGTACAGTCCCCAGATACGGTCTTCGGGATTACTGTCAGAGCTTCCAGGTTACTTCATAGTTTCAACATAAATAAGTAACTATAGCTTACACCGAACCACGGAGCAACAAGCCAAGGCCCCCACTAGTCACTATTACAACACTAGTGGTGGCGTCTTCTGGGTAATAACTCACCGGTCAATTAGCTACAACGTTCAAGCCTAGCGTCCATTCTCGTGCATGGATATTTGCAACATTATGTTTAGCTCGTCGTATCACAGATCTCGAAGCTGGGGGAATGGGATTGGGAGGTTGAATTCGCCGATGTTTGCGGAGGAGGCATTGTCCATGACAATAATTAATGTTGGTAATTTGTAGTGTAATATTTTAAATATTAAAGCGCTTTGAGCAATGCTAAGGATTGGGTACTGCGCTATATACGAATTGACCTGTTCTACCTTTGGTGTAATTTGCTTGCTTTCACTCACTCATATGGTTGTTTACCCAATTACATATTTGATATGTTCGATATATGATAATTTATGTTTTGAGTTTGTCGCTAGTTACTGGGGGACCTGATTAACGTACTTGTCTGGTTTCATATGTGTCGAATAATTCGAATAATCAAATGTATACATGTAAGATATGGCACAATTATGATCCCGCACAATGAGACGACTATCTTAAAACAATCAGGAAGGGCGGGAACAATGTGGACCGTGTCTTTGATCGAGGCAATGAGGTTAACAGCGTCAGATAAATGCCCTAATTTTAAGCATATTTCAAACCGAGTGTATTCATTTAGATGACAAAGCATTCGACAGTGTTATCGGTGAACCTTGTCATTTGGTGAGTGGTCTAACTAAAAGCTGCTCTTAAGGTCATTGCTGTATGGACATGAGATTAATAATATGGTCACTGATAATTTAGTATTGATACAGGACGAGACACTTGCATTGTGACATTTGAAAGTCCTGTTTCACTGGATTGATTTGCTGAATTTTACAAAGGGAATTTCTCGCCAAATTATACTTACTGCAATGGGTATAGTAGTTCTAGAACAGCACCCGTTGGTGCAGACAAAAACCATTACTATCTTACAATGACCAAATGTCATGCATGTTTGCAGCCTCATAATGAATGGTATAACTATCACTTTACTATGTACTGTGATTACGGTCGACGGTTGAAAACATCCACGCTTTGGAATGTTGTTAAATTACATTTAATAAAGGTACATTTACCGTACATAAAAAGGAGTCTGAAATCAATGTAGGTCAATCAATGTTTACGTGTTATTTCGTGACATCGATCAATATTCGTGAATCACCATTTCATTTTACACAATACTAGATGCTTCCTTGTGTTATGTTAACAAATGCCACAGGAACACTCAAGCGATGCACAGATAAACATGTTGTTACGACAGCGACCTATTTCATACTCGTATGTCTTTCGCCAAAATACGACGTATATAACTTGTAAAACGCTGACTTGTACAATCCCAAACAAAAACTCTACTTTTAATTTCAGGTACATCCGGCGGAAGTTACGATGCGAAATAAACCCGACTGCGCGCTACTTGTTCGAATTCTACTTGTTCTTGGCGTGCTGGTTTTCTGCGCATGCCCAGTGACGTCATTTCATACATCCGCTGTTGAAACGTCAAGGGACTATTTGGATACTGTGCGGGAACCGTACAGACAGTCAACAGAAGCGAAGGACACGCCTTACGAACGAACATATGTGTTTACGAGGCTCGTGAAAACCGCATTAAAACAGCACAAAAGATCGTCAAGAAATGACGTAGTCACCACACAAGAAATACGCGGGAAACGACTGGGTGAGTCTAGATCATCGTCTGTGTCACGTCTAGCGTTCGTGCGAAATGTCAAGTAACATTATTACATGTAAACGCTTCAAAATAGTAACTACATAATTGGCTTTTCGGTCCACACACACACATTGCTTTTAGAAGCCTGGGCCATGTCACAGGGGAAACGGGTATGACCACTAATACGTAAATGCATGCCAGTGAGTGCAGGCATATGTATGTTTAGTCTGTATTTTGGTTTTGCAAGACAACTCGCGATGATGTTGCATTTTCAATAGCAATGCAAATGCATGGACCAAAAGTTTAAAAGCATCATAATTTAAACACACCTTTAATGGATTACGTATGAAACTATTCAAGATGGAAACAATATGTGTAACGTAAAATGACATTTGTCTGGAAATCTTAACAAATTGGAGGAGGCTATATATAGTGGAGGAGATTGTCATAAGCACAAGTTGTTGAACCGTGTCTGGTATTGCCAACGGATATTTGGATTATAACTTGAAAGAGGCATTGCAGCGTAATGATAAACAAAGCTAACTGTTCGATATATATATAAATGCCTAATCGTTTGCCATTACTATTATGTTATACGACTATGAGTAAGATTACGTAGAACGTATGTGGCATTGGCTATGATATGATTTGTATGAAATCGCAATACCATTATCGGATTAGTAACCGGTATGTGTATTGCTGAAGCAGTGGGAGACATGTCAATGTTGAATGCAGTTGGTTTTATCTAGTGGCATGCATTCTTGTTTGGACGTAGGGAACCTAAATATGCAAACCAACATAGCAAAATAACCAGTTCACTAGAATATGTAGATGACTGCTAGAACCGAATTGAACAAATTAACACCAACCTGATTTCATTCGCTCTTCAACTAGTAATAGTAACACTAATAGTAATAATACGTAAAGGTAATAATTATAACTTATCTAACGCCTATATCTTCACTAATGTGAATTCAGAGGCGCCATATACAGAAATCATTCGGCAAAAACATGAAGACGGACTCCCAAGAGTCATCATTAAACATGGGGGAGCAAACAGTTTTGATAGGAATGCCATTTTAAACATATGTAAGCGTCTTGTGGTTTTACACGAGAAATGTGGCTATGTGGAGTTGATTCCAGATGATATGCCAATGCCTACAATTTAGAAAGAAAGCAGATGTTTTCCGGCATCTAGCGACACAGTTGTAGATCGCATAATTATCTTTACGATGATGTAGAAAAACATGAGATCCACTGGTGGAACGTCACGTGTAGCTATTTTTAAATAGTATGAAACGTTGAGCCCCAAAGTTCTCTATTCACAGACATATTTCGAAAAAGAATAACTCCTCGAGTCGTCATAGTCTGTATATCACATAGAAAATGACATTCGGAAACGTGCAAAGCGGACAGACATTTATAAAATAAAATGACATCACGAGTAGAACAACTGATGTCCCCATGTACTCGTTTATATAGCTGCTTGAACTGAAGCAATATGGAGTACACGAACATTATGAAACTCCGAAACGGCACATGAGTATTCTAAACCAGGTTCTGGTGAATGTCTAAGGAAAATCCATCATTAAGCAAAATATGCTATTATTATCCGTTAAATAAAAATATTTTTTAGAAAACCAAAATATATATTGTTCTATTATCGAGGACACTATTTCCATGACACACCAATGACAATGTCGCGCAGGCGCGTCATTGTGTTGACAGTCGTCAGGTATTCAAGATTACTGTTATAGATAAAACTTGATTTTAAAGTGCAAAATCTGGTTTAAGAGGTCTTAATAACGTTGGTGAATTTGTCCCCCGAATTTTATCAACTGCTTTACAGCGCCCCACACAAAACTTAGAGCTGATTTATGATTAGTCATGGTGAATCGGAACTACAGTGTACCCGTGTCTGTTTTTGCGTGGGAGTAGAAAGGTCAGTTTGACCACCTTCGGCCGTCACAAGCTAATTTGGCAAGTCATGGTCGGACATGCGGGGGTTGAGGCCGGGTGCAATCGATGTCCGTCTGACTTAAAGGACATCGTCTGTTGCGCTACAGTTCCAATGGAACCGGTGCACCAAGCGTGAGATGCAGCCATTTGTATGAGCCTGTGCAACACACATTAAATCTCTTGTCAATCTAATTGTCCATTTTTCTTTTCATGTCAGACAAACTAGATGATTACCAACTAACAAGCGTATCGATTAAGATTCAAGAAATTATCTTCCAAAGTTACACACTCCACATGACAGTGGCCAATGAAACTATTTGCTGACCGAGTGTTCAAATCAGTCTTCTCACTGACCGATCCTTCGTCTGACGGTTCATTTAAAGCCGTCCACATAATTTCATCTTTTCTTCGAATATGTCTAACCAGTGTTGTCTTCATTACCAAGAATACCCGATGGCGAAGTTACCCAAAGTGCCAGGATGTTATATTGTTCACGTGATGAACTCGTGCACAGGAAATTAGTGTTATTTTCACGTGGCACTTACTAGGTCAACCACGACAATTCTCCAGCTCACAACTTTAGCCAATCCTTTCTCTCCCCTTCCGGTAAAAATGATCGTCTAGTGAGAAACACATTCATCCTTACTCGGCAATGCAAACATACCATTATCGAGGTTATCCTGCTGAGGACCAAAAAAAACCAATCACACCAATATCACCTGACTTATTGACAAAATGTTGAATATTTCATAGCATTCTGACTAATTTTGGCGACTGGCGAAAAACGTTATTATATATCGTTACCGTTGGCGTCGCCTGTTATTATACTGGTGTAAATGAGACATGGCAAAATAGACGTGTGGTATCACTAATGAGCTAATTTGGCCAGTTCTGCCTTCTGCTGTATTGGCTTCGTGAATACACCGTGCGTTGGCCGCTCGTGCTGGTAGTCTTGCATTATATGCACCACCACTGGGAACTCCCTCGCGGCAGTGACATTACAAGTGTCAACAATAGTTACCAAATCATAATAGATCGCACGCCACAACAAAATATCTAAGTGACATGTGGACAGTTCAATGACACCTCATAAGATTGTAACCATAATTTTTCATTTTATTGTACAGCGCTTTGAGAATATTTGGATATTGCGCTTTATAAATAATAAATATTATTATTATTATTAATATATGCAGAGTAATCAGTTAATAGAACCCTGCCGAGTTCTAGAAACATATAGAATTGAATAAAATAGAAGTGAGTGGAATGGAATGGAATGGAATGGAATGGAGTGGATTGGAATGGAATGGAATAGAAAAGATAAAAGAACATATTGCTTATGAAGAGTCGCACGTGTTATTTATGTATGAAAAATCTTCTTTCTGAAGTATACGGAACTGTTGGTTTACTTCAATGTCTAAAACATATTTGAAATCCTGTTAATATCTTTGTCTGTAGACACGTAAAACATATTTAAGTAGGTACTCCATTGTAATCAGTACACACCCAATAATACGTAAACGGTATTAAAGCGATGCACTTTAACCCAATACGTATTCCAGTTCTTGTTGTCAACCGACAGAGTCTGGGTAATTCCTTTTGGCTCTCTCAGCTCGACAGTACGTGAGTGGGTTCATCTTGACATGCTGGTTATCTTCTAATTATTACTTTTCGTGGAGATGGTATCCCGAATTTAAACAAAATATGGACGTGCATGAATAGTATAGAACGGTTTTCGGAAAAAGAAATTATACGTATCGTATGAATAGTTTTTATTATTTCACAAATATAACCTGTCATATATATATATATATATATATATATATATATATATATATATATATATATATATATATATATATATATATATATATATATATATATATATATATATATATGACTTGGCAGACAGGTTTTGAAACGTTTGTCACCGATACGGTGGATCGTGCGAAACGAAAACATTATTCAATCCGTCCATTCACCCATTTCATCTTTCATATATTTAGTGCAAATAAGGTTAAGGTTAATTAAGCGCAAGCCATTTTGTTTTCAGTTATCCTCAGCGGTTCAAAGCATTTAGTTCGGTAGCGGGTGCGCTGGATCACATCAAAACAACTAAATAACGGAATTTAAACGCTTTCCAAACGTGTGAACAACATGGTGTAGAGCTGACCAACTTGCAAGCCGGGCCTGCAACTGTTTGGGCAGGGTCGAGGAACCGCAAGTCGCCAAACAACCTCCATATGATATCTAAGATGCTTTTGGTGTAGTTCGTCCGATATCGCTGATACCAAAATGTGCGAACGAGTTATGCGCTGTCTCAAGCAATGCTGACTCACACCTTTCGTGAAAGCACAGGGTTATCTTTCATATTGAAACAAGTTTCTCTCAAATCCGTACAGTTTGGCAGTATTGGTGTAGAACTCTTCCTGCATAGAAGCTGTGTCACTTTCAAATACTTCTTTATTTCCTTTTGTTTTTGTTTAGTAGTAATTATGACGATCTGATTGCACTGAATTGAATGGTATTTTCTCATTATAATTACATTGTTGCTGTTTTATGTATTTGGGAGAAATAAACAGTTCGTGGTCTTATAGTTTGATATACATATCGCCTCTGTCGCTAAATTACCGGGTGAATTGCAGATAATTGTGGTGCTTTGGCATGACTTTTGAAGGTCGGCTTTATTTGATAACTTCAGATGCTTCATACATGCAGCTAATCAAGTTGCATCCTCCCGCAAGGAGCACTTTCTTGCTTAAATGTCACAATACTAGGATCAGGACGCAGCCCAAAACTGAACTCGAAACTCAATATCGTCCTCCTGTATCTTACATGTCCACGCTATCTATACAATCATTACCACCAAGCGTTACTTGGCAAACGTGCGCCATCAATGTGGAATTAATTTCCTATTACAATTAAGTGTTCTGACACCACAGCCACCTTTCGTAAAACAAAATAAAAACATATTTGTTTGACATTTCCCCCCGATAACTTTTCGGAGGTTCCATGCTCCAATGACTTTTGCCTGAATTTTTAAGGATATAGGCGCTAGAGAAGTGTTACAACTATGATCGATTTTCTTCAGATTTTATGCCTGGTAATATCTTTTCCTCTCAAATCTTTGTTGCATCCATTACACAACTGCGTTCTGTGTGCAGGAGTCCTCGGTCTCGACAACTTGGATTTCACGGCGACAACGTTTGACAACGCGCGGAAACAACATGACCGCGGAACGGAAGGCGGCGGCTCCAGAGGCTTGTCGCGACAGCGCATGCTCGGAAGTATGTTTGGGGGCGGCGGGGGCGGATTACAACTGCCGACGGGCTCGGGTCGGCTATCGTCTTCAGCATCGATGGATGACGTCAGAGAAATGATCCGAAACCTGATGAATGCTGGTCGCCGGCGTTGATACGAAACAACGGTAAGTTGCAGACCGTGCGGAATACGACAACCTCTACATTAGCAGGTGCCCACGCAGCTAACATGCAACAAAACAAGCAGCAAAACACAGACGAACAAAACAACAGCCAAACATATCAAAATAAATGTCCAGACAATTAGCCAAACAAACAACCATCCAAACACCACAAGAAGCAAAGAATCAACCCATCAATCATACGTGCATGCGTGCATACTTAGGCCTACACGAACGCACATACTCACGTACGCGCGCATGGATGCACACAATTGACATGACACATCCAGTTACGTAATTACTTGGTAGTGATTCTAATCAAAGAAGAGGCTGTCCTATATACTTTTCAAGCTGACGATAACTTTGACAACAAACTACGCCATTATACAGAACTACCTACGATTCACCAATAACATCAAAACGCAATCGCCGTCATTGCATTTGTGACCGTTTGCTCGCTGCGCAATCAATTACGTATTCCCTTAATCTGGGAGAGTTTTTGCTTCCCAATTTCGAAAGATTGCCATTCCAAATGAAGAAATACTAGCCGCAAGATGAATTACAAAACGTATTATTTATTAACATTACCCTCAATTAAATGAACGGTTTTCTGCAACGTTGTAATCACGTTACACGTCGCATGACATTTGTACAAGTCCGATCATGCTTCGCCGTGACGAACGACCGGCGCCGGAAATAACTCGGCCTAACTCCGGCAAGGGCCAACTCTTGCATGTTGAAAAGATCGCCGACGTTTTTATTCGACGCCCATTATCGTCGGCACTATTTCATCTGGAAAAATGTATCGCCGAAAATCCCACGCAAGCGACGTTCGCAGATTGCGTGTAATGTGAGGTGACGGGCGCCAGATTGCGCGCGCGCGTGGACAGTCCACGGTGTCGTCAACTCAACCTGGGTGACATGCTCGCCAACTAAGACTGATTGCCTGCTTAGCCTAAGTGACGCACACGGCGCTAACTCCCCCGACCCATGGACACACTCGCACGCGCGGATTAATATTCCCACATTAACGTGAAACATCCCTACACATACACGCACGCACGCACGCACGCACGCACGCACACACACACACACGTACACACACACGCACACACACACACACACACACACACACACACACACGTACACACACACGCCCCACGCACACACACACACACGCACGCACACACACACACACACACACACACACACACACACACACACACACACACACACACTCGTACACACATATGCCGTATCGTATATTACATTACGATACGATACGATACGATACGATACGATACGATACGATACGATTCGATACGATACGATACGATACGATACGATACGATACGATACGATACGATACGATACGATACGATACGATACGATACATTACGATACGGTACGAGACAATTCGTCCATTTTAGACATTAAATACGATGCTCATGATACGACGTTTGCTAAGAAGGACCCTATATCCAGAAATTATTCTATTATTCCGTGTCCACTGTCGGATCCAGCTGAACGACCCTTTCCGGTGTCCAGTAGTGGGCGAGTAGTAATTGCCGCAGCTGTGATCTTCAAGCCTTCTTCTGACGGGATTGCCTGCTACACCTCATTAGCAGTATAACAAGGTCATAATTATATTGTACGAAGGCGAAGACGCGACTGACAGACATAATCACTGTAGGCTCCAGCTGAGAACTCAAACTGCACAAACAGATGTGTGATTTATACTCACCTTAAGTGCGAGTAATATACCAAGTTAATGACGTCTCCTCTACTGTGCTGGCCTACACCTTTGATCCAGGCCATCAACACGCAAGAGATTCACCGAGTACCCTGCATCTCTGATAAGTTAAACATATCCGCTGATCAATCTAGATATCTTGGTTGCTTTGATTTGCAAACGCCAGTCGCGTAGCCTGCTGTGTTGTCTCAATTTTGTTTGACCCCACCACTCAGGTGGCCGCAGTTGCCTAGCATCTGTTCGTCCTTGTTCTCCGGTCACTTCGTCTTCGTTTCCCGTTATGTGGAAAAGATACTATTTATATTAAACAGCGTCTTCTCGGTTATTGTAGATGCATGGATTAGCAATGCGATTGCCTTATCCTGCGGGATAAATAGCAGCGCATAAGGACAGTGTTTTTCATTGCGCACTCCAACATCAACGAACGTTTCTTTGAAACAAATAAAAACATATTATTCCCCGACCAGTGTATATGAACTAAAGATTCTAAAGGTATATGGGTGTGCGTGGACAGTGCACTCTGAAAAACGACATCGCTTAAGCGTTCAGCCACGCTGCAATTATTGCACGAATAGTGTACGTTCACGTATTTCCACATCGAAAGCGTTGTCTCAGAAACTGTCAACCACAGCAGGTCTTTGCATTTCTGAAATGGTCTAAGTTTATATCACATTGTCCCCTAACTCATTTTGTTTAAGCATATTCGCATACACGTATTTATTCATATTGTCTTTTTGTAGAACACGGCATGGTCACCTGCCACAGCCAACAGATGCAAGTGTATAAACGGTCAACGAGTTGAATTTCACCAAGGACCCGACATCATTCCGGACGGTGGGCAGAAGCAGAAGCAACTTCTCTCGACCAAAATACGCTGCTTTTCCGAGAACAGAATCAACGCCAGTCGTTACGCAGTAGACATTGTGCAAGGACAATACTTCCATCCATCAATTCAAGACTCGGACATATGACTCTACATGATATGTGATACTCAACGGAATTACTAGTTAAAACACTGTTCGGTATGTGACAACGCACCGTTGTCCGTTCAAAGAATCGGCGTCATAGTTTCCCCAGCAACGCACTCTTTTGTTATTATTTAATCGGATTTTGTTCGTTGTCGATTATCTAATTGTTTGTTTCCATCGACACATAAATGCGTATGTAAATTGAAGAAGTCATTTATTAAGGGCAAGAACTTGTGACACAACAGGTATGTCATTTGGTAGAAACATTTAAATTAACATCAACACGTGGGAATACCAACAATTATCAAACAACACTTTGCTTGACTTTGAATGTTGAGTTACTTCCTGTAACTCTGTAGAACTCGTTTGATATCAGAAGCAAAATGTTTGTGAGAGTCGTGTAGCCGGCTGTTATACCTATCATAACCGTTATAACACGCTGTCGTGCGATGGGTGGCCCTTATTGAGTGTAGGAGGCATAGGCCTGTGAAGACGAGAAGTTGCACACATGCATAACGAAGTTTATCACACGCACGGCAATAGGCATCGGTGGAAATTAGCACAATCCCACTGGTAACAGTCTGGCCTTAGAGCTTCGTCGGAGAAGAAGCCCACGTCGGTGTGTTGTATTCACAGGAAGTCTCGCCATCCAGCCAACAAACCGTCCACGTCACACGCAATTCGAGAGGTCACGTACGTCACGTCTGTCACGACCACTAAGCATCGGCATCAATACATGTCCATGTCAATATATGAACTCCTCCGGTCTAGATAATATGAGAGCGTATGAGAAGGAAACCCCTTTACACCAGACAGGAAGTGACGATAAGTCTGAGATGTGACCAATCCAACACATAAAGACAGTGGGTAAGTGAAGTGACTGGAAGAGCTAACCGCGAGACAGTGGAGGGAATTAAGTGATTAGAAGAGCCTACTGATGACATAGTGAGTGACCTTCTACAAAATACACACGTCTGTTTGAATGGAACACTGTTGTTGCGTTGTCTCTTTTACCAATGGGACTTTCCTTATAATAACTATACGCCCGGTTACCTATGTCTTTGTCAACCTAATTCTGAGGTTGTCCCTCTGCCCACATAAAGCCCACAGCTTCAACAGTCCAGCGTGTTTCCCAAAAAAATACCGCATAGTGCAGCATTAGCATAATATGACTGTTGACAGTTTAACTGGAATATTTAGCTAAAAAAGTACGTATATTATGCACATCTCAAATTAATTAGTAGGCTACTGTGACTTCCACCCGATGCGAAAACTAGTTAAGGTAGTTAACAACTAATATTAATGCCGCAATTAGGATAGACAGACGGGCTCAGTCGTAGATATATTTTCCAATAATGTACTGCATTAGCAATGATTTGGACTGTTAATATATGACCGAAAGTTAAATGCGAGGTGGCTGTAATGCGTGGGTGACCGTAAACGACGTTTCACTGCATCCCAGCTCTGTAATGACTACGCTAGTGTTCACGATGATGAACACCTGAGATACTCCCTACAGCGACAGGAAAGACCCTGGATCAAGCTCTTATTACTATCTCCGAGTGCAGCCAGTGCTTGTACTAGCGCCGACAAATAAGTGCAACCACGCACAAAGGTCTACTCTTGCTAAACATGTAACCAATTATGGTGCAATCATTAATTGCACAGAAAACACGATTTCATCAGGTATTTGTGAAATTTGCTGTAGATTCACTACCAACAATATGAACCTGCTCCCACGCGTACGGCCTTTCGGTCACCCAATTTAGTCAACATTGGACATGGCAATGACCACCATGGGAATCCGAGGCAAAAACCACACACAATGTCCATATTTGCTGCAATATGAGAAGCTTGTCTGTCTCTTCCTCTATGCTTTGCACATCGATGTTACATTGTCGCCTCATTATAATCCCATCCTTAGTTGTGGCACTCACGGTACATTGCTAAACCACGTGTCAATGCAAACAAAAGATGTTTAGTTTGAGTCATCGAAATATTTGCTCTCAAGTCCCTGATGCAAGTATCACTATATATTCAATATTTTACATATTTCGTTCAGACTTAAATTGGGGTTGCCGAAATTTACATACACTTCGGCACAACTTCGTCGTCAACAGTACCGATGAACTAATTATGCAGGCCGTGGCCAACGACATTACATATATTATAAGATAAACAAGACACACAGAAACGCATGATATCGTAACTTTTTATTTCGAAGCTATGTAAACGAGTGAGTGTAACAATACAATGGTGTTTTATCAACGTACACTCAATACTCTTTGGTGTAAGTTGTGAATTTCCCCCGGCTACACGCAACCTCTAAACTACCAGAAAACAACACGTGCAATTCTACGGCAAACGTTGACAACTGATGACGGGTAATTCAGGCAAGAAACGCCATCGAAGAGCATAGGCAAGACTGGCGAGTTACCATTGGTGCATCAAATGAAGACAATCGACTCCACCATCAGACTAGCACAATTCCAGTGCTTACGGGAGCTGAATCCCTCCCGACCGGGGTCAGTGGATATGTGTGCGAATATCACCATTACGCACGACCGTCATCTATTAGATAAGTTACCACGGCCAGCTGCACGCGCCGCTTTTGCGTTAATATTTCATAACTGGCACGCAGATGTGAGCAAACTGAGAGCGCCAAATGCCTCAGTCGTGACTTTCACCACTCCCAAGCGTCGGCGGGCCAAATTATCGCAGTTTAACGCACGCAATGAATGCCCAGCGCTACGTGAAACACGTGACCGTCTGAACGCAACATCTGACATACTGTCTAACAATAAGTATGCAGCAGCGCCGAATTAACACAACAATGTCAGCTGTACGTTTCTTTTATACAACAATACAACATTAGACGTATTCATAGATATTTCAACTTGGTGTGTTAACACTAATACAAATTACACAATACGTAAGATTCTTTTGCATGTTAATATTTTAGAAGAAAACACCTATAAGCGTTCAGTTGTCACATATACCCTATGAATAATGTTGCATATTTGCAGTTAATCTGTTTTGTTTTAAAATAGTGACACAATACGAATGCACATAAAGAAACAAGTGTACAGTCGGATGAAGCTGACTAAATTGACTGGATATAAAATAATATTGTACAACGTTATGATTGTTCTATGCAAACATAATCACAGATTGCTTTGAACATAAAACTTTCATGTTGCATGTACCATAACATTCACGCTCCAAGATGAGGTGCTTGTCAATGTTACTGTGCACTTGGTTTCGAATATCACAAATAAAACACCTATTGAACCATACATTCTCATGGTGAAGACAAAAGGATATATTGCATGCATTAATGTAAATCACTGACAACAGTTAAAATACCAAACTAGCATAATACTTGTTAATGGTTAAATGAATGTCATACAAGAAATGGTTATGGTGTATAGAAACATTAGCTATTTGGTGTCGTTGATGTTTCGTCAGGTGATTGTGCAACAGAAATACTGACAGACTACACAATAGTCTGAAATATGAATAATGAAGATAAGTATTTCACTTAAGCGGACTGACCAAATATTGACATATCCAATTTCTTACATTGCCAATATCGTAAACCTTATCAATACATCGAAAAGTGTCTCGTAACAGAAACATACTAGCTGAAAGAGCCAAAATCTTAGCCAAAAAGTTATATATCATCCACGTTCAATTGACAATTATCATCATATATTTAGTTTACAAAACTGTTTTCTTATATGTTCATGCACAAAGTTAGCAAACGTTTGTTCGTGCATGTTTGACTTATGGCATGTATTATTATAAATTACTTTTGTAGTTTGAATATCAAGTTAATCTCACTTTCAATATCTACCTCAGGTATGAGTAGCTAAGTGTCTTCTTGACCCACGACACAAACATCACCACCTCTACTTTACTCCCACCACTAAGTGGTCAACAAATTGCTATTATACTGCCGAAAAGCCATCATATATTATACTGACTGACACTCAATTGACTTCTGGTGCTATACATAAATACCCTGCATTCAAAGCAAATGTGACTGAGAGATTATGACTAAACTGAATGACAGAACGATGCTGTTTGGGTGGTTGGCAAGAAGAAACGTGAAGTAAAAGGTGGTTTGAGTTGTGCAAGAACGCCTGGTGAAACTGACTAAACCTACGGTGCTTAGAGTGTGACTGGACTTTTAGAAGCAGTCTGAATGACGTGAGTTAGACAGCGGAGTGATCAAAATGGGAGAGTTGAAAGATGATACTAACAGAACCAAATCCAAAAACTCACGGGGAACAATATGTCCACGTCCGTATCATCACTCCGCAACCAATCACACTGTACACAACTGTCACCATCTTGTAGCAAGTTTCCAGACAGTTCTGACACTATAACGATCTTAAAAACAACCGATGAAAGAAGGAAAACAAAGAGTTACAGCATCCCACGCCAACATTCATCCTAATGTCTCATCAGGTCATGTGACGCTAACACTGACACATCACGTGGCAAGCCTCAGGATTTTTCCGACCTTACTACGATCCTCGAAAAGACTGCGGATCATAAGAACCTGTACGAGTCCAACAGAAACCATGATAAACAGCTGCACGCTAGACCAGAAGTTCACGCGGCTGTAGTTGTCTTCAAGAATGGAACGGTCACGCGCCTCGATCATGCGCAGCGTGTTTGTGAGCTGGACGCTTCGTGTGAGGTCCTGGTTGATCTTAGCAATTGGCACCTGAAAACATAATCATTCATTCATTGTATGCATGTTTGAGAGGACGAATGTGTCACACGCACGCACGCATGCACGCACACTTACCACGCACACATATCCATACATGTACACGCATGCACACAAACATTATACATGCATGCAAATAGTGTAACTCACTCACTCACTCACTCACTCACTCACTCACTCACTCACTCACTCACTCACTCACTCACTCACTCACTCACTCACTCACCCACTCACCCACCCACCCACCCACCCACCCACCCACCCACCCACCCACCCACCCACCATCACTCAGGTATTAAAACAAAATTGGACATGTGCATACCTTTATCATCAACAAAGATTTTTGATGCCCAATTAATGCTTATGTAATTGTAAACTTATAGGTGTAAGGGTATTTCATCAGAACATAGAAATGTAATTGTGACTGAAATGACAGATGGAAAGTAACTGTATTTGATCTGAATTTGTGTAACTGGTCTTAGTTCTGCCAGGATTGTGATTACATAAGATGAATGGAGAGAAAAATAGGTAAGACAAAACGAGGAAAATTATTTATACCTTACAAAAGATTACAGCAGAAAGCAATAGTTACAAAATAATAAACTACACTCCTATTTTATGCACAGAATGTAAGCTAAATATTCTTTCTGTATGCTACACATTTCTAGAGTGGTGTATCTATGTACAGTGTACTCATTTTGTACTACCAGTAACACTTGATACAAGATTTAGTAAGATTGCAATTAAGATGGGTTTACATCTGCAGATAACCTGCTCTTTGTGGAGCACAATGGCTCAGGGGTAGAGCTTAGGACTTTCGACTACGAGAACCTGGGTTCAAATTCTGTGCTGCGGTGTTAAAACCTTGGGCAAGTTTTTTAACTGTACATTGCTCCAGTTCACTCAGCTGTATAAATGAGTACCTGGCTATAGACAAGTGGTGGATATGTGTACGAGCAACCTTCGCACATTAATTGTAGCATATGGCTGGATGCTTCCCAGAGAAGCCGAGATGGTGTCTGAATGAACAGGTCTGTCAGAGAAGTAAAGTGTAAAGCGCTTTGAACCATCCTGAGGACTGGATACTGTGCTATATAAGAACTTACCATCACTTTTTTTTAATATTGTGGGTCATATGGCTTATTTAAGTTTAGCCAGGTTAACTAACATAACTGACATGTGATGTTTCCCTGTTCAGTGTACGCACCAGGAAGTCATCCAGTTTCATATCGAACTTGGAAAGGTCGTCTGGAAGAGCTGTAAACTTCTTAAACTGATCGTCGTCATCGTCGTCATGTTCAGTCATAAACTCAAAGAAGACTTGCTTGTGTGAGAAGCGGCTGAATGTGTTGTCCAAACAGAACCTGTAGTCACCTTCCTTCGTAGCCCGCAGCCTGCAACAACCAGACGCTGTGTCCAACTGTCCACTAGGTCACCAGTACTGGGCTTACTCTTAGTATATAACTACATTTTTTGCCAATTTGACTAGACATTTTTTGGCCAAGTCATAACTGGATTAGCCAGCTGGGTTAAATGTCTCAAAACTATTTTCAGGCAAACAAATACAAGTATGACCACTTGTTACAGACTGGAGATGATAGAAGACTGCAACTTACACGCACATTGACCAATCTTGTAACCTCGGTCATGTTTACATTGGATTTATCATCTTTTAAAGCAAATGTCACGCAGACTCTTTCCATGGATTACAGAAGAAATTGGTTGATGAAACAATCACACATAAGACTCTTGGATTCATGAACCAACACATGCGAGCGACATAAGCCTCAAATATTACCTCAAATTTACCCTTTTGTTTTCTTTATAAAATAAGTTTATTTCAAGCTTCGCCTTTACTACATACATCCTATTAATCATGGCCACACTTTCCACAATCATTCAAAGTAATAAATTTGACAGTTTGAATTACGTCCTTTTTATGTCATAAAAATTAACATGACTAGATATGACATGTAATTTCACAGAAATTAAATAACTGCAGCAGATTATTTGAGTAGATCTTTTAGAAAATACTTGTCCACTCACTTGTGGCTAGATTCAGATCTCCTCACTTCTGTAATGACTGGAACACCATCTGGGTCGTGTACTACAAAATTTATGTCCGCCTCACCGCCCTCAATCACCTGAAAACACATGAACAAATTATACTATTTCAAGGAAATATTACGACTGTGGTCATTTGTAACATTTGTTTTGTGGAATTCTAATTACTAATATGTTTGTTGTCATCCCCAGATAGGGTTATCTACTACATACACATGGTGAAAACCTGGTTTTGGGTTTGTAAGTAAAATCATTTATCCAGTAAAAGTCGCTCGAAATTCAACAAATATCTAGAATAAAGCACAATGATCTTATATTTCCAAATTGACTTTACCAAGATTCTACTATTCCTTTAACATTGCACTATGGTAAACAGACCATACAGAATATGGTTATTTGGCAATGGTATATGCACAACTCTATATAAAAAATACATCAATTATATATATATATAAATATGAAAGTTGCATTTTTAAGCTAGGAAATCAACAGACAATCACACATGTTACCACCTAAATTTTCAAGTATGACAACACAACATTGCCGTTTCAATAGTACATTGATACACCCCGAATTACTGGCAGGATACTGTTGCTAAATTTAGAATGTTATCTTATGCCCATGGTAACAGCCAGGGCAGTAAACAATAGCTAAGCCATCGCTCAAGCAGCGTGGAAAGGTAAATAGGCCATTGGAAAATGTTTGCTTGATGAAACTGTGCAGAATAAGCCAGGGAGTATTGCACTGCTCTATTGTGCTGGCTACAAATGGCTTTCTCACATTCCTAACAGACACACACAGGATTTCCAATCACAGTTTGATAACTGGGTAATTGAGTCAAGACTGGTACCAAATTGCAGTACAAAATGTTTTAATTAAGCTGTACTGTATGGTACGGAACAATCAAATTACATCCTAGAGTTGAGTTGCTGCAGACCCAAATAAATATATTATAATATATATATATATATACAGTATATATATATATATATATAATATATATATATATATATATATATATATATTTTTTATATATATATATATATATACAGTATATATATATATATATAATATATATATATATATATATATATATATATATATATATATATATATATACACATATATATATATATATATATATATATATATATATATATATATATATATATACATATATTTACTGGGGTACATGTACCCAGTACCGTAGAAAATGCGCACTGTGATTTGTTATGGTAACATTTTAATGAATTTTGGCAGCTCTGAATTATTGTTTCTGCATTAGTCGCTATACGTATTGTCCATGTCTCTAAGTCTTGTTCAACAGTTGACATCTCGTGAAAAATGCAAAGGTAATAGTTCAAACCTGGCAAATGCACCAAATGCCACCACACAAAATACTGAATTCATTAATGTTTTCAATATAACCTCACATCAAGACGCAATCAAAACAAAATAATGTTCACTGTGGCACTGCAGTCAATTTACACTTCTGCCTCATCCAAGTTTCCATTGCTGCTGGGTAGATCTGAATCTAGTACTTTTCTTCGAACCATGAAGCTTCCTGTGTTGCACACCTCTTCTGATGGTGAATGTGTAATCACACCTGCCCTGACAGTAAAACCTGTTGTGCTGTCTGGGTGTTGCTGCAACTGCAGTAATATGTCTTTAATGAAGCCACATTGTTGCATGTTTGATTATCACACTCACGTGGTGTCTTCCTGTTATTGTTACTTCCCGTTGTAGCTAATTTTTATTCCCGTTATAGCTACTAATTAAGTTTGACAGTTGAACTAGTTCCGTTGTAGCTACTTTTACATGTCTCCATTTTACAATGTAATAAGATAAGGGAGCATTAACTATTTCATCTCCATCCAGCTGATGTCCACGAGGGGTGGACGGCTTTGATATAAGGAATTTCAACAGAGTCAAGTGATAATTTGTAACGAGTACTTTGTGGAGACATGGCTTGATGATGATTAAAAAACACCATGGACATGTGGAATGTCTATGTATATAAGTATATATATATATATATATATATATATATATATATATATATATTATATATATATATATATATATATATATATATATATATATATATATAATACTATATATTTATTTTAACACTAAACATTTGGACCAGATCAAGCACTACTGTGTCAAATTTAAGCGAAACAATGGCTTGGATGCTGACTGAGATTGACCTAAAAATTAGTGGGATGCATAGAGTAACTAAGACTCATGATCATAAACCGACACACCAAATTTCATAAAAATCGAAGATGGTCATATCAATTTCACCGTTTTTTATTGATTTGACATGGAATGCTCCTACACAGAAACTGACAAATGAACAAATAACCGTGTTGAGGGATGGAATTCCAAGTTTGTGAAAGTGGTGAGGAAACATGTTTTGATAAATGCAATTCTGTACTCAGTACAATTAACGTAGTTGTCTTTTGAGAAAAAAAATTGCACAAGTGTTTTATGGTATATTTTCCATTTCAAATAACTGACAGTTACATTTATGTATCAACTTTTAAAATGTGTCCTTCAATAATACATTTCATGTAGGAATCTTATGGTAATCTGAAATAATTAATGCTCCCTCTTGCTGTCCCCTCTTGAATTGTGTAATTAAACAAATAGCTATAATGGGACTAGTTTGCCTGTCAAACATAACGAGTAGCTATAACGGACTTAGACCACTCATGAGACTTATGTGTTCTCAGTTGACCCACATCATTGACCACATGGCTCATCTGGTTTGATTACACTTGCATACCTAAACTGGCTTCAGTTAAATGTTGTGATGTCTTGTCCACCAACATCTGTAATTTTCTCTTTCGTTTTACAGCAGCATGCTACCTTCTTCAAACATCACAAAAGTAACAATGTTTGTGTATTTAGTTAATGCTGAAGAAATGCTTACAAGATAATGTATGTTGCAGTGATAACTGATTTAATACTTAATAGCAATACTATTTATACAGTGGCTGTGCACCGTTCTTTAATTAACAATAACTATTATCAACACATTACAATTTTAGGATGGTGTTCTGACACTATTGTTGTCAATAATTGGCAGATTTTTAATCTTGTCTTTGCACCGGTAGTTTTTCAACGTAAATGGGCAGCTTTATAATAAACTACGAGCAAGAACATCAACCTGAAATTAAAATAAGATATTTACTTGGACTATTCATACTGCAAGCATTTTAATTACACGACTACTTCTATATTCTAATTTTGGTAGATGAAATTTGGGCGATCTTTTACTTTCTGACCTAACCATGAAAACAACAACTTACAGCCGCCAAACTTCTTCTCACATCTCTTGTGTACATATACACAAATTAGGTTACAAACTAAATCCTCTTTATTACATAAACAAATAAAATTCACATTAAAAACTCGCGCAAAACTTCACATAAGCGGTGGTATTAGCTATGATTACCACAATATCGGTATTGTGTTGAGGCGTTGAATGTTAGCACTAGCGGTTACAGTGTTAGGCTAAGTTAAGGTTAGTTTACGGTTATTTAGGGTTAGCTTATGGCTAGGATAAAACTGGAATTTATGTAGTGACGCCACAACAACATATTAATGTTACGGTAATCGCTGAGCAGATGATGTTGAGTTGGTAATCTTCCAGTAACTGGCCAAAATTACTAGGGCCTTTTCAGAACATCACTTCCGGTACAAAGAAATCAGATATAAGTTTTAAAAATTGTGTTTTAGAGCATTTTAATGTCGTCAAGTCAACATAAACAAGATGATGTCAAGGGACACAGGGCGTTGGCAGTTAGCATATCCCAGAAGCATCAGGGCCATAAAGACGATGTCTTTCGTGTGCATTGCGAAGTAAAAAAAAAAACAATTAGCAATATCTTATCAATTTAAGCTTAACGCAGCATTATACAGAATAAAAATTATTTGGGGACATATCTGCAAATCGCCTTTGCAGTCCTAATGCGCTAACTGCTCACACCCTGTTACATCGGCTTGCATACGTCGACTCAACATCATTCAATTGATATAAAACACAATTTAAAAAATAATATCCAACTTCTTTGTACTGGAAATGATGTAGAATGACATTCCGAACGCATAGACATCGAAAAAAGGTAATAAAATAATTTTGATAAGGCCCTAATAATTTAGTCCAGTTAACTGGTAGATTACTGTTGAGGTTTGCACGAGTTTGTTTGGTGAATTTTATTACTTACATGAATTTAAAGCCAATTTCGTAGCCAAGTGTATCTGTATCTATAACTGGCAAAATGTCCTAGGGACACATCACGCCAGTGCGCATGGTGGGTCGTCTGACTTAATTGTTAAAATGTTGGACCAAATTATTCTGAAATGAGTTTAGTGATTCACTTGAGACAGTGTTTGGGGGGGGGAGAGAATTCCATTCTTTAATTGTTGTTGGGAAGAAGCTGTTTCCAAATATGTTTGCAGAGTATCTAATTTGCAAGAACTGACTGTCATGTTTACGTTAGGATCTAGTGTTGTGTTGGATATAGTGATCTAGCGGGATATCTATAAGGTTATGTTCCATTTTGTATATTATGCTAAGTCTATTAATTTTTCTTCTTGTTTGGAGGGTGTCCCACTGGAGGTCTTTAAGAAGTTGGGTTACTGTTCCTGGTTCTCTAGAATAGTTTTATGTACAAAATCTGGCAGCTTATCTTTGGATTCTTTCTTAGGTTTTAATATGTTTTAGGCAGTGTGGATCCCATGATGTTGACGCATATTCAAGTATTGGTCGGACAAGGGTTGTATAGGCCATTGACTTAATGAGGGTTGGGCATTTATTTAGATTTCTCCTAATGACTCCTAGAATCTGTTGTGCTTTCCTAGCGACTGAGTTGCATTGTGCTGTCCAATTTAATGTATTTGATATTTGTACACCAAGATAACAATGTGATTGAACAGATTTAAGTTGTTGGCCACAGAAGGTGTAAATATTTGGTGTCGGTTTTCTTGAGGCTAATGTCATTGTGAAGCATTTGGTGGGATTGAATTTTATAAGCAAGGTGTTTTGCCATTCCTCAAGTTTGATTAGATCATTTTGCAGGAGAGAAATGTCATTGTCTGATTTAATTGGTTGATATAGTAGGCAGTCATCTGCAAAAAGGCGAACGTTTGAAGTGAGATTGTTGGGTAGGTCATTTATGTAAAGTAAGAAAAGTAGGGGCCCCAGTACGGTTCCCTGTGGTACCCCTGAGGTGACTTGAATTGGTTTGGATGCTGATCCATTTATTACAACCTGTTGAGTTCTTTCTGCAAGGAAGCTTTCTATCCATGACGATATTGGGCCTGTGATGCCATAGTATTTTAGTTTGTGGATTAGTCTTTTATGTGGAACTTTGTCGAATGCTTTAGTGAAGTCTAGAATGGCCATGTCTACAGATTTCTTTTCATCTAGATATTTGCTTATGTCATGGACAGTTTGAATTAATTGAGTTTCTGTTGATCTTTTTGCACAAAAACCATGTTGGTGGTCAGTTAGGATGTGATGTTGTTCAAGGTGTTTCATGATGTGGCTATGAATTATGTGTTCAAGAAGTTTAGAAATCACAGGTGTTAAGGATATTGGTCTGTAGTTTGAAGTTTCTGCCCTGTTTCCTTTCTTGAAAATTGCTGTTATGTTTGCTTCGTTCCAGGCTTTGGGGACTTGACCAGAGTCAACTGATGATTGGAAGATATCATATATTATTGGTGTTAGGTGGTAGGCATATCTGTTTAGAAACCATGGTGGAATGCCATCTGGTCCTTGCGATTTAGAGGTGTTAATTTTTGATACTTGGTCATGTACTCCTTTAAGTGAAATTGTTAATTTGGGTATTTTCCCATGTGGGCTGTCATTCAGATTTGGCAACTTGGAATTTCCTTCATATGTGAAGACACTTTTGAATTGATTGCCTAAGGCTTCTGCTTTTTGTTTGTCATCGCTAATTATGTTTCCTGCAATGTTGAGGTCCCCAATACCCTGGTTATCTTGTCTAAGTTTGGAAATGAAACTCCAGAATGCTTTCGGTTTGTCTGTTATTGCAGTTGTTAGGAATTGATTTATATAGGACAGTCTAGCAGAACGAAGGTGTTTGTGCATGTCTTTCCTGATGTTACAAAACTCTTGCTAGTCTTCTGGATTTCTAGATATTTTTGCTTTCTTATATAATTGTTTCTTTCTTTTGCACATTTTTTCAAGTCTTTATTGAACCAGGGAAGGTTGTATCTGGAAGTTGGTACATAGTGTTTCATAATGTTGATTTTTTATTTTGAAACAAGGTTACATTTGTCATTGACTGTCATGTTTTGGTTTAGAGAGAAGTATTCCTGTGTGAAGTCATTGAGAGATTTCTGGATGTTAAGGTGGTCAGCTTTATTTCTGATGAAATTGTTTCGTTTAGGGCGATGTTTGCGTTTGGGTGAGTGTGTGTACATATATATAAGATATGTGAGAAGTTTAGGCTTTAGCGGCTGTAAGAAGTCGTTTTAATGGTTAGGTCAGAAAGTAAAAGATTGCCAAAATTTGTAACATCATACACATACAAACTGAATTGCAAGGATGTGTAATTCTGCTAATAATATATACGACACAGTCACACTCACAGTCAGTGTATCCCATTGCTAGTTTTAACTTTAACTCGTCGAGACACCAGAGAAATCCTAATTTATTTTTTACAAATTGTAATCATTTTCGTTTGATATGCAATGCATGCAAATTGGGACCAGTACTCCTAACAATACTATTAAATTAAACGTCAAATTAACCACATCCCAGCGACACTGGTCGGGGGCGATAATAGAACAAATTCACCACCTGATATTCCACTTCAAATGCCGTATTCGCCCGCACGAACTGGTAAAGGCATTCGTTTACACCAGGCTTGATTTCAATTGTTAGATCTGTGATTACAGAAATACACACAGAGAAACAACAGGTTATTAAAAGCAACGTGCTTAAGTACATGTGTCTAAAGTTCGAACCCATTCTTGGTCTCTGCGTGTGCCTACGTCGACGAGCTGGGGTCGCTGCACTCAAAACGGAAATACTCATATTAGTGTATATCATATTCACAAGGGAGCGCCACTAATTCATCCTGAGACGTAAACCAGGATTTTGACTTGCTCATAAATCGGTTTATAAACGTTTATGCTAATATGTGAATTCATCGGTTACCTCCAGAAGGGGCTGTTGGGATTGCTGAAGTCTGAAGAATGTAGTTGTATAAAGCATGAATGTTAATAAGCCCAGGTTCCAACCCATAAAACAAAACAAAACAATATAAATCTGTATCGTTTTCACCAGTCACTAGTTTAACCATAAATAAAATTATAGTTTTCGCTTGCTTACAATTATTTATTACTATTGTGAAATATTTACTCATTTATACATGTAGCTTAAGTGTGCATATCTGGATAATAGGGACTACATAGTATTTGCAATTATTAAACTGTTCTCATGCTCTATCTCTATCTCAGTTTGCATGCTCTCTCTCTATCTCTCACTCTCATTTCTCCTCGCTTTCTCTCTCCTCTTTCTCTCTCTATCTCTCTTTTTCGCTCCACTCACTCACTCACCCACCCACCACTCACTCACTCACTCACTCACTCACTCACTCACTCACCTCACCTCACTTTTCCTCCACTCACTCACTCACCCACCACACACCCACCACACCCACTCCACCACTCCCACTCACTCACTCACTCACTCACTCACTCACTCACTCACTCACTCACTCACTCACTCACTCACTCACTCACTCACTCACTCAGTCATCACTCACTGACTCATTCACTCATTCACTCACTGACTCACTGACTCACTGACTCACTGACTCACTGACTCACTGACTCACTCACTCACTCACTCACTCACTCACGCACGCACGCACGCATGCACTCACACGTACGTATACGCATACACACACGCTCGCACGCGCAAACGCACACACGCACGCACGCATGCCGCACGCACACATATGCACGCACGCACGCACGCACGCACATACGCACGCACGCACGCACACACACACAATATGCACGCACGCACGCACGCACATACGCACGCACACACACACACGCACGCACCACACACGCACGCACGCACGCACGCACACACACACACACACACACACACACACACACACACACACACACACACACACACACACACTTCTTCCAACGAATAGGTTCAGTTAGGGGGAAAACTACTGGGCTGTATCGGATATCGACATGGACGAACATCCATGTTCTGTTGGAGACAAAGTGAAAGTGTTGCATGTGAATGCGGTGCGGTTTAGCCAGTGGGTGGTCTACAGCACTCGGTAAGTCAGGGCTGTAGAAACATGCGAGAAGAAGACGAACACCACGTTTTATAAGAACTGACCTAGGTTAGTATGATTTGTGGACCCTAGCATCGTATATGAAAACAGTGCACACATTTCGGGTAAGTATGGATTATATTCGATGAACGTACGTTACCTAGTATCCATTGTAACACGTTTGCACCCATGTTTAAACAACTTATGCAATTTATTTGAACATTTTTGATGCACCCAATATAGGCAAAGTGCACAAATATAAACACGACTTAATGATACTAGTTGTACCTGTACTTCAGACATCATCAGAAATACTTGAATGCTATTCCTCCGTCGCAGGCACCCACGCACACATACATGCGCGCGAATGCGTACACAAACACACCCATGCGTCACAAAATATGCATTGTATAATTGCATGGAAAATATGTCTCTTGTTGTATGTATATATGTCATGTGACATATGCGCGTTCTGCGAACAAAATACAAAACTGTTCCCCTTGCACCCACGGAGGCGTGGACGCCGTGTGTGAACACTGACGTCAAACCTAACCCTTCCTGCATCATGAAGCCAACGTGTCTTCGATTACATGAACGTCTGTGTAAACGACATATAACAGTTGACAGCCGGCAACACGTCACAGTTCGGACACGGCTCTCGTATGTTCTTTATCTGATATGCAAGTGACGACCAACCACAAGTGCAGGTGTACTTAACAAGTCGTCTCAGACCAATAACTCTTTACAACATACAAACTGCATTCTGAACAACAGAAAAAGATTCCCATTTGCTTATACATTATAGATTTTGGAACAGATTTTTCAAAGCATTGTCTCTTTCTCATAACATCGTCCTATTGTCGTAAGGTTGCCTCAACATTTTAATGGAGACAAAGGGCAATTTTGTATATTATGCACACACATTGGTTGATACAAACTAAACATTTGAAACTACAGTAGTGTATTATTGTTGGTGGTTAATTAAATGAATATGTTGAACACACAGCAGGCAAGTATCACAGACCGCTGTTGGCCAGTACCAACTACGTACCAAGTATGTGTGCCAACAGTACCAACTACGTACCAAGTATGTGTGCCAACAGTTCCAACTACGTACCAAGTATGTGTGCCAACAGTACCAACTACGTACCAAGTATGTGTGCCAACAGTACCAACTACGTACCAAGTATGTGTGCCAACAGTACCAATACGTACCAAGTATGTGTGCCACAGTACCAACTACGTACCAAGTATGTGTGCCACAGTACCAACTACGTACCAAGTATGTGTGCCAACAGTACCAACTACGTACCAAGTATGTGTGCCAACAGTTCCAACTACGTACCAAGTATGTGTGCCAACAGTACCAACTACGTACCAAGTATGTGTGCCAACAGTACCAACTACGTACCAAGTATGTGTGCCAACAGTACCAACTACGTACCAAGTATGTGTGCCAACAGTACCAACTACGTACCAAGTATGTGTGCCAACAGTACCAACTACGTACCAAGTATGTGTGCCAACAGTACCAACTACGTACCAAGTATGTGTGCCAACAGTACCAACTACGTACCAAGTATGTGTGCCAACAGTACCAACTACGTACCAAGTATGTGTGCCAACAGTACCAACTACGTACCAAGTATGTGTGCCAACAGTACCAACTACGTACCAAGTATGTGTGCCAACAGTACCAACTACGTACCAAGTATGTGTGCCAACAGTACCAACTACGTACCAAGTATGTGTGCCAACAGTACCAACTACGTACCAAGTATGTGTGCCAACAGTACCAACTACGTACCAAGTATGTGTGCCAACAGTACCAACTACGTACCAAGTATGTGTGCCAACAGTACCAACTACGTACCAAGTATGTGTGCCAACAGTACCAACTACGTACCAAGTATGTGTGCCAACAGTACCAACTACGTACCAAGTATGTGTGCCAACAGTACCAACTACGTACCAAGTATGTGTGCCAACAGTACCAACTACGTACCAAGTATGTGTGCCAACAGTACCAACTACGTACCAAGTATGTGTGCCAACAGTACCAACTACGTACCAAGTATGTGTGCCAACAGTACCAACTACGTACCAAGTATGTGTGCCAACAGTACCAACTACGTACCAAGTATGTGTGCCAACAGTACCAACTACGTACCAAGTATGTGTGCCAACAGTACCAACTACGTACCAAGTATGTGTGCCAACAGTACCAACTACGTACCAAGTATGTGTGCCAACTACGTACCAAGTATGTGTGATCTGCTTTTCACAATTTCTACTCATTTAACATAAAATATTAAGTTATCGCGTCATCGGCAAGATGACAGGGTCGGTGTCTTTGGATATGTAAACTTTTACCATACATACTGAATGGACAACTGACAACTAATATGTAACCGTGGTTACGAATGGTTAGTTTATATTTACTCTTTTAAGTGCACCACACACAATAGTTGCCTTTTCCCTTTAATAGTATGTACCTGAGTAGTATAATCTTGAATACTTAAATTCAAAATAATGCTGAGGAGTTACACCATCCGGGTAAGACATTTTACAAAAGCGCATCTTTTCGCCATAGAGAAACCTCCGTACTAGAAAGAGCAGTTTACACGAGCGATTTGTACCCCGATTTGTTGGGTGATACAGCATCAAGTAACAGAGCACAGGTAAAGTGTATGTAAGATTAGACGCACGCTATGTCTAAATACTGCACGTTGATACAGACTCGTCCATATCCTGATATGAACTTTGATGAAATATTACGTATGCACTGTTGTTGTCGGTTAATCAATACTTCAGCATCGTTCCAGACTGTCGGTCAACTCAACCCAACCAGCACATTCGTAGCTGGGAAATGGTATAAGTGGTAATCCCGCTTGGCGACTTACACCAGCGACAACGCATGGTGCCTTGCATATGTATACTATATTGGTTGTGCCTAGAAACTGTGCATAAAGATCGTTAATAAACAATTAGTTATAGTTTAATGGTATCAAAACATGCTATCTTAGATTCAAGGCGCTGCCATCTTGAGACTTATGCGCCAGTGACGTAAGCCAAATCGTTTACGTCACTGGCGCTTTGTTGAAAAAGCAAGGATTGGCGGAATCTTCGCTAATAATTGTGATTGTGACGTAAGCAATCCGCGACGTACTGGATACATCGAATACCATTGGACAGACATAAGATTTTCGAACGTGCATGCGCCAGTGACGTACGGGGTTTACGTCACTGGCGCATAAGTCTCAAGATGGCAGCGCCCTGATTTTAACGTGGCGTGTTTCTGGTACAATTATACTATAATTAATTGTTTATTAACGATCTCTGTGCACAATTACTATGCACAATCAATATATTATACAGACGTACAAAATGGTGTGAACCTCTCACTGGTTGGCGTATCCCTTTAACGACAGACAAATCGGACTTAAACTGCTCGTGAAAACCGGTCGAGGTGATTGCACGTCCTTGGTTTACAAAGCCATGGGCGAGGCAGGGCCGCTGATTCTCCTCTTCATATGAAGTCCGTCTGAATCAGCAATGCCTCGTTGACGCTTCTTACTTCCCGGCGACCCAAAGGCGCAATCGTTACTATGTACACTTGTAATATCGCCCGGACGTGTAGCAGTCTCGGCTTCTCGAATGTCACTGCGCGTGCGCGTTGCGTTTGCACTGTCGCTGTCACATTCCCGACTTCCGTTTCGCTCCAAGTCGCCCGGCTGTCTTGACACTTCGCTTCGTCCGTCGTTGATGATACCCGTGGTAGATCTTGCGACGCCATGTACATCGCCGCATGGGGTTTGACTGTCTCCGTTACAAACACTATCCCGTCGTGGTAACTGGACGCCGGTTTCCGTGGAGCCACCAACGCCGCTATCGCAGGCTTTCTCACCGTTCTGATAGGTGCCGTTATGACCATTGCTGGTTGAATGCATCTCGTCGTTCTGCCCGGTGTCTACGACCACCTTGGCAGCGATGGGGACTAACTTGGTAGCGACGTGTCTGTCGCTCGTACACCGCCGGCGGGCGTGTGGCACGCCTCGCTTGGCGCCGCGAACTCCGCGCTTGATGTCACAGGGCTCCTGCAAGAAACTGCAACGATAAACCGATAAATTAGAACCATGCCAAGGGATGACGCTTTGCAAGCTGTTCTAAGTAGAGACAACTATTAAATGGTCAAAATTACAATTCAGTGCGATGGTGGACAACATGAGGACTCATTCGAAAAAATGGGAAGAGGACACAGAACAATCAATACAGGATAATCAGAGGAGAGAAATATCACGCGTATCATGTACCATAGAATGAATGAGAGAATAAGAGTCTGATGTTCTATCCACTTTGACACAGCGCCCCACAAGTGGTTACCGACACCGCAGCAGGCGCTAATACTATTACTACTACTACTACTACTACACTACTACTACTACTACTACTACTACTACTACTACTACTACTACTACTACTACTACTACTACTACTACTACTACTACTACTACTACTACTACTACTACTACTACTACTACTACTACTACTACTACTACTACTACTACTACTACTACTCTACTACTACTACTATCTACTGCTACTGCTACTGCTACTGCTACTGCTACTGCTACTGCTACTGCTACTACTACTACTACTACTACTACTACTACTACTACTACTACTAATAATAATAATAATAATAACACTTGTATAGCGCCATAAATCTAGATATAATCCACACGTAGGCGCTGTGAGTACATAAACACGAATACATATATATTATGCAGACTATTAGTAAGTTAACCTGTCCTCTCAACGTATCTCACGCACACACCTGTACGTCAGGCGTCGCCCGGGTACGCGCCGAATGATCTGCATGTCGTAGTAGTAGCGCATGGCTCGAGACATCTTCTCGTAGGTCATGTGTGGCCGGCGCTTGTGGTCGCCCCACAGCCCCGCCAGGCCGGCCGGGTCGACGATGATGAAGGTGCGGGTCTGGCGGTCCTCCCA
Organism: Ridgeia piscesae; assembly: GCA_025642075.2. Taxonomy (NCBI): domain Eukaryota; kingdom Metazoa; phylum Annelida; class Polychaeta; order Sabellida; family Siboglinidae; genus Ridgeia; species Ridgeia piscesae. The sequence goes on along the minus strand of JAODUO010000882.1, from coordinate 128,957 downwards.
CCGGATCAAGTCTCGGTGTCGGCCGTCCACCAGCAGGTCCCCGAGGAACTCCCAGAGTAGGCGGCCGTCTGTCGACACAGCGAGGGACGACTTATAGAGAAGCCTTACATATTAGTCGACGTTTAATGTATAGGTGTTTAAGGTATAGTTTTATTTATGGGAATTTTATTTTGGATTTTATTATTGAATTGTTTAATGTATCTTAGTTATATTTATCCTCTTAGTATTATGTTTTAACTGAAATAGTATAATCCCGGCTTTTCATAGTATTATCGTTACTTTTTCTCATAAATGCATCTATTCGTTTCTTATAATTTCGTTTTACGGATTTTATAATTACCCGTGAATGGGGCAATAGTCTCAGATTTGTTGATGGCTAAATAAGATGTATTATTATTATTATTTAAATGTTCTTACATAACGTACTGATTTTCAACCATCAAGCTCACTCGAATTAGTACTTGGAAAAAAATCGACATTTGTACAGATTAAGCATCGGATTTACTACCGTGTAACGACACAATAATTGTAAAAGACACGGTCACCTCGGTAATACGGCCACACCAATACCATAATCTTCCATAGCCATGTCAACTTCATAGAAACAGAACGAAAATACAACATTCGACACAATCTGGCTTTCTCTTCTGTTCGTAAAGCGCACGTAAAATTCAATGAATGGCGTTGTCGCACTAAGCCACAGTGTGGCGCCACCATTTATTACCATAGGTTTCCTGCACGTAGCGTGCTGGACGCCTCTAGAACAATATATATAGCTTATCGTATACCGTATAAAATATACGGTATGTAATGTGTACCATATGCAGGCAAATCGTACACAGGTCTAGTATGAGACATCGTTTCTGTTTGGAGTGTGACTTTGGAAAGAATTTAAATATGTCTCACTCTGTAATGCGAATAACTAAAAGATCACACGCGGAAAAACACGTAGTCTAACATTGTTTTACCTTTTCTATCTGGCGTTTGCCTTTCGGTTGCATCTGGCGGTTGTTCAGCGGTGTCCTTCTGGTCGAGAATATTACTAGCCGGAAGTGTGGCCAAGTCTCGTTGAGCTGGTGTGGCGTCAGTTCTGCAAGCGATTCCCTCTCGCACAACACTGCGGTAGACATTGTTTGGCAGCTGCGGCCTGATCGGATATGGCACCACCACCGAATGTCGTAAATCTGGATAGTAAACAGTTGTGGATAGGTTCAGCTAAGAATTGCAAGGTCCCTATATATCGCTGTACCGATACGTGACACACATAGAGTACACACGCTCATAGCTGTAAGTATACTCTATACAGTTTACACGTCTTTGATCTGCAGGCTAGAAGCGTTACCTCGAGCGTGTGGCGTCTTCCCAATCATGTGTACTACGATAAGAAGATAAGACAAATGGTTGTAGGGATTGGAAGCATTTGTACTGTGATAACAAGACACAGAACTACAGGTAGAAGATAACAAATGTGTTAGGAGAAATTGAAAAATGAAGTCGCGATAGAAAAACATCTGCATATGAAGGAAGTTGTCAGCAGATTGATATAGATTGAGAGAACGGATGAGGAAAGGTTGATCAACAGATTAAGGAAGTTAAAGAGTGTTGTTGTTGCACAAGAAACAGTCGACCAAAGTTAAAGGGAGGACTTTGAAAATGAAGTAGGGTTCGGGAGATAGTTGATAAAAACTGAACTCTCACTCGCTTTCGTCTGTTTCAACAATTATCAGTTCTCACCTCTAGACCTTCCGGCAGCATCGGGGACGTTGACGTCACCGACAGACACGTGACTCCCGACGGAATGGTGATTGGACAATTCGTTCGAGATCATCATCTGACCAGAAGTGATTCCCGATTTGACGTCACCGTTTATGGCGACTGACGACATCGGTGAGGTCATGTAGGCGGCGAGTACCTCCGGGAAGGATCGGGGCGGAGAAGCCGTCCACCGGGACAGCTCTGCCTTGGTGTGGGGCGGTGTCAGCGGGGAACCCGACGACGGCAGACCAAGACGCTGCTCAGGTCGCTCCGAGATTTTCGCGTCACCGACGCTGTTTGAAAATCGCTCGTCTTTTACAGCGTTCCCGTTGCACTGTGGCAGTTGGGTGGTCACGTGTCGCTCGTCCTTGATGCAAGCAGTGTGGCAGGGTGACCGTTGTCTGCCCACCCACCCGCCAGAGATGTGGTTGTGTGCGATCCACTGTCGGGAGAAGGACGCGTCGTCCTCCTTGAGCGCTTCGTCATCTCGGTGGATGCCTGCAACGTGGCCATTTTGAAAGTTAGCGGAGTTCGACTGAGTCATAGGTGTAGTAGCAAAGATATTCTTCGACACTTGATTAGTATGGACAATGTGGAAGTTTTTGTTATATAGATTGTCTCATTCACACAGCTGAGTCAACTGAAGCAATAGAAAGTGCAAAACTGGCCCAGGGTACGGCACAGCAGCACAGGATTCGAATCCGGATTCTCTTAGTTGACAGTCCGAAGCTCGCGCCACCGCGCCACCGCGCCACCGCGCCACCGCGCCACCGCGCCATCGCGCCACCGCGCCACCGCGCCACCGCGCCACCGCGCCACCGCGCCACCGCGCCACCGCGCCACCGCGCCACCGCGCCACCGCGTCACCGCGCCACCGCGTCACCGCGCCACCGCGTCACCGCGTCACTGCTTGGTTGTGACTTTCTTACAGACGTGAATGATTTGTAGGGATATTTAGTTGCTTTAATGAAAGTGGTAAAAAGAATAAATGAAAGTGGTAAAAAGAATACGTACAGAATACATACAGAATACATACAGAATACATACAGAATACATACAGAATACATACAGAATACATACAGAATACATACAGAATACATACAGAATACATACAGAATACATACAGAATACATACAGAATACATACAGAATACATACAGAATACATACAGAATACATACAGAATACATACAGAATACATACAGAATACATACAGAATACATACAGAATACATACAGAATACATACAGAATACATACAGAATACATACAGAATGCATACAGAATGCATACAGAATACATACAGAATACATAGTGAGTGGTAATAGTACAGATCCAATGCAAGTGCCCATCCACCCGCAGTCACGTGCAGTCACGCGTGAATTTTTCAAGGCACGTGGAAAATTGTATTTTAGCACCATCACTGGGTAACATTTTGAAGAAAAACAACTTCGCATGTCTTTGATAGTAGCAATGTTGCGTATCTACGCCGGACATCCAAGCAAGATATTTGAGTAAGTGATGTGAGTACTGGTCATTCAAGTATGTTTGAGCAATAAATTTACCTTCTCTGTCGCGTAGTTCGGTCATTACAAAGGAGCGACTGGCCGGCCGTGGAGTCTGACTGAGGTCGAGCGCTGTCGAGGCTGTGTCACCTGCAACAAAGCAAGCTCATTCTGAGTCGTAACATAAAAAGCTTCTGCCTTTAAACACTCTCTGTGTATATATTTCTTGGACACAGTCAAACGACACCATCTCCTTCTATCGTTAGCTGCTCACAGAATTACGTTGTGGTCATTTGGTGTGTGTGTGTGTGTGTGTGTGTGTGTGTGTGTGTGTGTGTGCGCGCGCGTGCGTGCGTGCGTGCGTGCGTGCGTGCGTGCCGTCGCCCGCGTCGCCCGCGTCGCGCGCGTCGCCCGCGTCGCCCGCGTCGCCCGCGTCGCGCGCGTCGCCTACATTGAATGTGAAGATGAACCGAAAACAAAGACGTGACAACAAAACCGAGTCGGGACATCATCGCCAGCAGGCTGCCGACCATCAACAGTGATCGCTATCCCGTGGACAGACGCCTGTTGATGGACAATAGGTGATTGGTTGGTTGAATGATTGGGTGAGTGAGTGAGTGAGTGAATGAGTGAGTGAGTGAGCGAATAAGTGAGCGAACGAGTGAGCGAATGAGTGAGCGAATGAGTAAGACAAGAAGACACAGGAACACAAAAAGACGAGACAGAGGCACATACAACGATCCAAAGCGTAGGCAATAATATTAGAGATTATTTCTTTATAACTATATGCTATGCTATGCTATGCTATGCTATGCTATGCTATGCTATGCTATGCTATGCTATGCTATGCTATGCTATGCTATGCTATGCTATGCTATGCTATGTGACGTGACGTGACGTGACGTGACGTGACGTGACGTGACGTGACGTGACGTGACGTGACGTGACGTGACGTGACGTGACGTGACGTGACGTGACGTGACGTGACGTGACGTGACGTGACGTGACGTGACGTGACGTGACGTGACGTGACGTGACGTGACGTGACGTGACGTGACGTGACAGGCGAGGCGTGACTGAGGAGGCAGGGCAGGGCAGGGGCAGGCAGGGCAGGGCAGGGCAGGGCAGGGCAGGGCAGGGCAGGGCAGGGCAGGGCAGGGCAGGGCAGGGCAGGGCAGGGCAGGGCAGGGCAGGGCAGGGCAGGGCAGGGCAGGGCAGGGCAGGGTATATAACGATAACATATAATTATACGTGTTTATTGAAAGACAATAACAATGTTTAGGCTAATTAATCCGTAGCTACGTACATAGTGTGACCGCGATATTAGTACCAGATAGTGTGTAGATGTGAGATAATTCTTACGAAACACGTCCCACTCAAAATTACTACTTCACATTTTGAGGCGCAGAAAGTTGTTAAATAAAGACAATAAATTCAGGCAGTTTTGTTACCGAAGACTACGTTTGACATTTAATGGTTTTACTAAGAAAGTACCGCCGAAAATACACACTATTTTATAGGGTATGTAAATCACGCCTGCGACTAAGAGACGGCAAACTTGTTTGTGTTTAATGTCAAGTGCGTGACTAATGAACGATGTTGTTCTGTCGACTGCGCGTGAACGATTTATGTATACGCACAACACAAAGATCGCGATGCAAAGACGCATTGTAACAACTGACTAGACAACAAGTTCTACCGCGCGTGGACGTGAGTAGACTTATGCAAGCGGGCAGTAATGGGCGGTGAAGTTAGTTGATACGGTCGAAGGTCGACGCACGGCCGACCAATGGGAAGTTTTCTTCGCACTTCCTGCTTCGCTCCAATGAAGCGGACATTGCGATAACGCTCAACCAGTGCCCATGCAAGCAGCGATCAATAGGCTAGTACGCCAGGGCCGAGACGCAAACGTCGGTGCGAACAATCAGCGTAACGTTGATAGTGTAGCGATAGTATTACATTTGGGTAAATGTCTACAATGTCGCGTCGATTTAAAATTTCGTGCGTAGTTGCAACACAAAGACCCGCTCGTTATGTGGGCAGTTGAACTAGCTAACGTTGTTTGTGGCGACCACTGCTTTGGACAACGTATGCTAGACAGATTATCTACAAGACTAGTTACTGGGACCCACGGTTCTGAAATCTAAATATTATTTCGTGCAAACTAACGCAAACCTACGTGTTTCGTCAAATATGAACGTTATAATGAAATGGTAGACCCAATAAAGTGTGATGTTTTTAACAACAGTGGTTCCGGCATAGTTGTAATATACAACATAACGGGTTTGAATGGTTTGACAGTGCAAGGCAATACGCTGACCTGCATGACTCCCGACTGTATGTGCCAGTCTATGCACGGCCGTGGTTTCGTCCACTGGCCCCCGCCTTCCATTCAGCTGAAGGTGGCTCGGTTCTTCGGCTAGTACACAGCTCCTCGGCATGACAACCCCGTTGGCCAAGCCGTCGCATTCACCGCGGGAGGGATTCACTGGAAAGATGTCGGGATAACGATTGTGCAATAACGGGGTGATTTATGCTGGCGCGTCTGTTTGGGTGCGTGGAAGCGTATCTTATTCGGGTATGGGAGTGCACCGCTGTGACACATTCAAGTGCACGTCGCCGCATAAAACATGCACTATTTTTTTTAAACAAGATGTAAGTGTTGCACTCATATAGACAATATAACGCTCGAAATCTGTTGAACTACACACACAAGCGCGCATTCACACACACTCACACACACACACACACGCACGCACGCACGCACGCACGCACGCACCACACACACACACACACACAGAAAGAGAAAACCGCTAATTGCCATGGTATTTTGTGCAAACAATGCCCACACTATACTCACAACATATTCATAACACAACCTCTATGTGCGTTTAATTATATATATATATATATATATATATATATATATATATATATATATATATATATATAAATATTATGTATTATATACATATATATATATATATATATATATATATATATATATATATATATATATATACATAAATTAATATAATATATATTAATATATATATATATATAATATATATATATATATATATATATATATATATATATATATTATATATATATATATATATATATATATATATATATATATATATATATATATATATATATATATATATATATATATATATATATATATATATATATATATATATATATATATATATATATATATATATATATATATATATATATATATATATATATATATAATATATATATATATATATATATATATATATATATATATATATATATATATATATAGTATATATATATATATATATATTATATACAGGTGTGTATATAGTCAATACTAACGTGCTTCACGTGGCTCTCCTCCCTTCCTGTCCCCGATGTCGCCGTCATGCCCGGACGAACGCCGTCTCTCCCGCCATCCTCTGTCGTCGTGGTCGCCACTGGGACGAAGCCAAGGCCTGGCCCGAGTGTAGTCAGTGTCGGCCGTCGTCTCGTCGTCTCTGCGGCTCACTGCAGGTCACAGAACAGTTCCACGTGAGGGATGTGGGAAGATGGGACGAATGGGGAAAGACGAAGAGTGAGAAAGGGAGGGAACTGTGTAGGGGAGGGAGGAGGACAGTCTGGGTGAATGGGGGAATATGGGAGAGAAAGGGAGGTTGTTGGGTAATGGGAGGAGATTGTATTTGGGTTTGCAGCGGAGGGGCAAGGTTTGACTGCGGAAGCATGAGATGGAAAGGAAGGAGGGGGGAGGAAGGAGGAGGGAGGGAGAATGGAAGGAAGGGAGAGAGCGAGGAAGAAAAGAGGGAGGGGAGACAGATGAAAAGAGGAAAGTAGGAAGGGAGGAAGGGACGAGGTTGGAGGGAAGCAATACGTGTTAGGGAAAATGAAAAGATTAAGAACAATAACAGGTAGGAAGACAGGAAATGAAGCAAGGAGGAAAGGAGGGAGGAAATAAGGGATGAAGAATTGTGTGAGGGAGGTGAATGAGCACGGGAGAGAGGGAAGATGTAGGGAAGAAAGCATGAATACATGGTGGGAGGAAACAAAAAGGTGGGAAGAAAAAATGTTTGGGAGAATTGGAAGGAATGTACGATGAGAGGGAAGAAGGAGGTACGTAGGAATGAGGGAAGAGCGGAAGCTAGGCATTAAGGATTGTAGGATAGTTGTGTCAGATAGGCATCCCCGACAAGTAGGGTTAACACAGGGAGCATCCACAATCTTCATTTCCGTCCCTCGTGTCCAAAAACTGAATACGTAGAACACATCCAAAACAAAGGTGAAACACTACACAAATGTGTCAAGTGGGTCGCCTTAAAAGGCTCAGCATGTGTTGAGGCGGCGAGGTAATTATATTTAGGCCTTACAGTAGAAGGCGGTTCGGTGTAGACGTCTGCGACATGCACACCTGCCAATCTGCGGTAAAGTAGCCAGCACATCGACCAATGGCAGAGTTTAGCAGCAAATACTTCCTGCTACGCTTCGCTGGAGCGTGACGGTGGCTTACGCACGCGGCGATAAGGTGAACGGTAGACCCGCAGTGCTCGTAAAGGTTTCCGCCAAAGCGTCTCGCTACAAGTGGCGGTGGCCCGAATGTTTTCGACGGTCTACCTATATTGCTGGTACAGCGAATACCGTATCTAGGCCAGCGTTTCTCAACCGGATTTATTTACCCAACGACCCCCTCGCCGTGGTCTTTAGCCAATGCGGCCCCTACCGTTTATACAGAGGGAAATGTTTATATTTTCCCCGACTGCTTAAGAGGAAATTTAATGTAATAGTTTGTTTTATTATGATATATGATTAGGTTTTAGATTATATTATATCCCATGGCTACATGATGACCAACGAAGTGTGACAACCTTCAATTCGCTGCCATAGACTGACATTTGCAGGCAAATTTCGACCCCCCCACAACTCGCTCACAGCCCCCCCCTTGTGGTCGCGATCCACCCTTTGAGAACCGCTGATTTAGGTCAACCGCCGGCTTGTTTTTGTAGTAGCTGCTAAGTCTCGACATTGGTTTACTGCTGTCGTTCTTAAACCTAACTGGGTCGCCAAGCGATTTTGATTTAGTCGCCAGTGTCATTAAAAACTTATAATATTGTTTCGCCAGATCTGCCTGTAACAACTGTAGGCGACACAAGTGATGCATTCCAAATGTCGCATGTAGTTGTGGTATATGAAACGATATGTCATATTCACGAGACATTTGACGTAAATCAAACGGCTCATGTTCCTTTGGTTTACGCAGGTCGTATTACGTTTGATGTCGTTGAAAATATGACATGCGCCCGTGACTTGGTGCATTTGGAGTTCTCTCCCAGTCGAAGCCTTCATAGTATACGTTTATTGGCACACACACACACACGCACGCGCACACGCGCACACGCGCACACGCGCACACGCGCACACGCGCACACGCGCACACGCGCACACGCACACACGCACACACGCACACACGCACAGATGCGCACAACGTCAGGTGTGGGGTGTCTATGCACACAAGAAGACACGCTGATTTACGAGTTTCAATATACCAACGTCTTCGTTTTGGGAACTGTCTGTTGCTAGTTAAACATGCATCATTCTGTAAGTGAGCCAGCCTAAGGTAATAACCTAATATTGGGTAGGCAGAGGACTCGACATAAAACGCAATATACCAATCAATTTCAGTAGTGCTTGCCTAAAAAGTCGAAATAAAAAAATCAGCGCCATCGAAAGACACCCAAGTTCGAACGACGGTACGCCTAATGCATGCATTGTATTGTAGTACTGATTTGTATGTATAGTTTGATTTAATACAACTTTGTAAATATATCATCACATGTTGTATAATTGTTGTAAATGATGTGTGAATATTTCGGCCATCTAATATGATGAAAACTAAGTATGTCACCGAGTGAAAATAAAACTATTACTCAATCAATCAATGGATGAATACAGTGAAACTATTATACGTTCGCCGTCACACCATTACGCCCGATACTTGCGGGGACAAGGACATTTTCTCCGTCTCTGGCCTACATCTGTGTTGACTCTGAGATCAGATTAGGAACTAGATACAGAAATGTCTCGACCTGGCGTAGGTTTGACGTCAAGGCCGTGAAAACGGGATGACGCAATCGTTGAAACGCGGCACCCCTTGTTACGGGACGGGACTCTGTTCATGTGAAAACAAAACTATCATTCAATCAATCAATGGGTGAATAAAGCGAAACTATTATACGTTCGCTGTCACACCATTACGCCCGATATTTGCGGATTAGGAACTAGATACATGAATGTAATCATGTTAGCATGCATATACCACCCATCCGGTGCTGAGAATTGGTCCATGCGAGAATACATGATAAACAGTGTGGACACAATTTTGCGTGGCAGCCCAGACTGGTGTTATTTTAAGTGGCGATTTTAATCAATTCAAGGACACATTTTTAGTACACATTATGGTTACGAGCAGCTTGTTAAGACTGCCACACGTAATTGTGCAATATTGGACAAAATGTGGTCTAACATGTCACCTGTGTACGGCTTACCGTCAGTGATTGATGAACTAGGAACATCAGACCACAAGATGGTATTACTTGTCTCAGCATGGTATTCAACACTCGATACCGGAATGGTCCAGAACATTGTTACCAGGCGCATGGGTAAAACTGAACGAGCAGTGTTTATTTCGACCCTGGCACAGATCAGACGGGAGTATTTGTACACACTGCCTACGTGCGAGGAACAGTTTACGTTTTTTCATGAAACTGTGGACCATTTATTGGATATATGTTGTTCGTTCAAGACTGTAACACGTCACAGCACAGATAAACCATGGGTCACCGATGGCTTTCGCCACCTGATTAGGCAGAGGCAACGTGCACGCATGGTGGGTGACGTGGAACGGGCAAAAATACTTCGCAATCAAGTGAATCGCGCAGAGCCGAAATTACGACGCCAATTCTATCAATCCAAAATTGCATCAATAGAAGCAACATCATCAGTGGGATTGGTGGAAACATATGAAGACACTCTTGGGTAACTCACCTAGCGGTCAAAATGAGATGCTGCGTTTGGCAAATGCATTTACTGGTGGAGATATGGACACTCTAGTTAACCGTATGATTGAATGCTTCGTGTCGACCAGTGAAGACTTGCCAAGACTACGAGCTACACACCCCATCTTTGACATTAAAGAACCACTGCCAGCTAAATTCACCATTAATGTGAGTGACACTAAGTTGGCACTTGATAACATCAAAGTTGGTTGCAATTAGTTCTGGGAGAAAGCCATGTTGTGGAGTGTCATTCGTTCAATATGCAAACGCCAGCTCTACTGTGTATGAATAGGTAAATATAAATATAATAAACACTATTTTTTGTCACTGTTTTGTCACATTGCTGTCACTGACCCGTGGAGGAAGCGCTTAGTGACGTCACCAGGAATAGCTTCAGCTATAATTACACGGCATCATAAAACTCGATGATAAGTAAAGTCCTTTAAAAACAAGCACATTTCATTGATCATTGCATCGTTCTGAAATAATCTTATACAATTACGATGCTTCAAACATTAATTCAATATATTAAATTTATCGATGAATTTTATTCTCTGATGTGAAGGGTAAATTGCAAGAGTTTATGGGTTCAATAACATTTTCTTGTTCTGTAAATTTGTGTTACGTATATAATCAACGACCGTATTTGACAAGATTTGTATGAATATACGCTTGCTTTGATAAATTACAATTATCATAATGTTTAATTTGCAATTCAGTCAATTATAATTACACCGTAATTGATAACGAACTACGTAATTATAAATGTACCAAAAATTGATACATACTTTAAGGCCGGCGTAATAAAAAAAAACAAAACATAATTTGAAGCGCGACGATATTATTTATCTATACACAATTAATTGTAATGCAAAATCTGCAGTAATAAACCCAAAACGCTACACAATCCACCTAGCGGAACTGCGAAAAAGTTTTCGTCACCACAACGTTGACGACGAATATAATTGTATCCTCTTCAATTCAAAAAAGTCCACTGAACAGCGCAAAAGATCATTTATCACTTAGGACACTGATTTGTCATTTCCCGCAGTGACGTTCCATTATGATTAACATCACGAGGTGCGGTAGCCGCTGACACTGAAATGGCACTGACGTCATCGGATA
>JAODUO010000882.1:80000-112500 GCA_025642075.2 Ridgeia piscesae | reverse complement strand
CAGTGCGTCTTGTATACAAAGAATTAAACTTCCTGGTCGCGTCGCTCTGCCACGATCACCACAGTTTGACAAAGTAACGGTGCTGTTTTTTTAGGTAAATAAACACCCCCGGGTACAAATAAACATTTTAATTAATAATAATATAATAATAAATAAATAAATAAATAAATAAATAAATAAATAAATAAATAAATAAATAAATAAATAAATAAATAAATAAATAAATAAATAAATAAATAAATAATAATTTTTTTTATCTAACCCAGTTGACGAAGAGTCGGACTATATAATTCACGTTTAAAATGATCAGAACAATTCGGAAAAATTAAATGGCCTATTGTGGGAAAGCACGGTGATTCATCGCCTGACTGTGTAGTGTCGTCTGTTGTAGTGTGATGTAGTGTAGAGTAGTGTAGAGTAGCTTAGCGTAATATAGCGCAATGTGGTTTAAACACGTTTCTTCTTAATCTTATACTCCTAATGTGTGCCAATAAAGGACGCCCTTCTAAACTATATATATATATATATATATATATATATATATATATATATATATATATATATATATATATTATATATATATATATATATATATATATATATATATATATATATATCGTTGTATATATATATATAATATATAAATAATATATATAAATAATATATATATATATATATATATAATATATATATATATATATATCGTTGCGATAAGTAACCAGTTCGTAGCGCTCTGTAACAGTAATGCTTATTGTGTAATAAAATAAATAGCAAAACATATATTTCAAGTGAGGTTAATTTTGTTGCGCTTCTGTTGAAAGCGATCATATCTCGTTATCTTAAGATAATAAAAAAATAAAACACATTGCAAAACAACTTGCAAGACACCTTACAAGACACATTACAAGACACATTACAATACACATTACAAGACAAATTACTAGAAACATTACAACACACATCTGACAATATTTATATACCAATCACTATGGTAGTATCATGATACATGAAACAAGGATGATTATATATACAACATTGTCGAGATGTGAAAACAATTTGATTGTCGTGTGTGATTTAAATACTGACCATACATTAAACTCGTATGTTTGTCAAACAAAGTGTGACCCATGTTTAACAAATTTGACATTATTCTAATAACGATTTACACAAATGGCTGCGTTGGAAAAATATTTGAAAATAAATATACCGGCTTGAAGACGGAGCATTTTAGTTCACTTTCTGAATAGAATTATTAAACCACCAAATTAAGCATAACATAATTATCCTATTGTATGTAATGTGTAAAACGTTTGAATATAAACGTTATGTTAGGTAATACTTTCCCTTTTCGACAACATATACGACAATTAAATTTCAACCGCGTGTTGTTATACTATAATACGTCGTCGCAATTTTGCTTTGATTCGGCTGTAATTGATCTGATGTATATTTTATGCTTAGAGTTAATTCTAATACTGGATATAGAGTATTCTTGTTTGACGCACAAATTCCTTGGAATAAATTCTTTCTTACCGATAAATCAATAGAGATATGATTATACGTTTTCCATCATCCGATGACATATATTGTTTTAGCAGAAGTTTCACTCCGTATGCTCCCTGTGCGTTATACAATTGACTGACAACTTCTAAATTGCCTCGTAACAGTAACAGTAATTTTTACTATTAACTAACTGGTTTGTTTTTTGGGCCTGGGGTTCTACGGATATGTGCATATTATAATTAATATTTGTCGTCGTGTTGTTAGTAATTTAATACATTTGTGAGACTAATTGTAAAGTATGTTTTTAAAGCATTAATAAATCATAATTATAGACCATTACGTAAAGCGTGCATTTGCGTTTGGCAGTTATATGTCTTGTGGTTTTATAATCGAATTGACACATTTGCTCTATTTGCATAGGCATAGAAACTGGGGCTGAGTTCGCCCAAATATTAAATATTTCTTGTGGTATATGGAGGTGGTTTTCATCACCCAGTATATCGTCAAACGGGGAAGGGAGGTTTGTTTGGGCCCTTAGCTGGGTGAAATTAGAATTTTCGGTAAGTCTCAAATGAGGTGCAATGTTTAAATACATCCAGCTCTTACGATTAGTAAACACCTGAGCGAGACCTTGTTAAGAAGACTGATCTTTTGCTTTGCAAAGTCATTTGATTAACAGAGGTATTTATTTTAGGATTTCTAGTTTTTTATTGACCACAACGTTGTGTCTTAAAATTTATGTCTTTGGATGACTTAACCATTAATGTCACTTGTTGTATTTGGCATTGGTCCCTGACACTGGACCCGGCAGTTTTTACATGAATGATGTAACATTATAATTGTATTTCTATGTGTCCTTCACACACACTTCGTGATGTATAATCCTGTTTCTAAAGTACAATCATAATACAAAGCAGGAATTTAACAGCATGATATCCCACTCGATGTTTAAAAGTAATGCTTTATGATATACGAACATATTTTATTTGTATTCCTTGAACGTTGTTTTGTTTTGTAAGAATTGGTAGCTCTTTGTAGAATGATATGGAGTTGCCGAGTCTTACACACACAAAACGACGATCAAACAATATAAATGAAATCTTTTTGCGTATCATATTATTTGGATTTCTATTGGTGACATGTATTTCACTTCTTAATTAGCGTAATGTGGTTTTTATGACTCAACGAGCGTTAGAGGTTATCTTCCTGATGTCAATTTCGCCTTCTCTAGGAAGCATTGAACATGCCTACAAATGAAGACAAATCCATAACATGAGTAATACGCACCTAACTTGGCAGGGAAATAATCAACGGGTAGATCCAGAGTGACGTGTCCAGCATCAGCCAGACTTTGCCACAGGGTGCTGGGGATACGTTGAATTCCGGACGCGAACATCCCGTCTTCTCCTTTATCGCAGAACAAACCAACTGGAAAACAACGGCGCCACATTAGAACTTGTAATAACGTAATATCTACCAATCACCCTTACGGTGAACGCACAGAGGCGCCGGCTACTGCCACGGAAAGGAATCACTCAGACCCAAGTCAATGTCTTCCTACGTGCAAACAGGAGAGCAAACAATCAGTGAGTATTACAAAATAAAGTAAGTGCTTTATTTAAACCGCGTTCTGTTCGCTATCAGGCACAGGACACCGAGCCATAGGGCTGTACCAGCAACAATAATTTAAAGACATGCGTAAATTATTTATTGACATAACGCAAATGATTATCAGACTTTGACAGCAGTAGCAGTTGGTGCTAAAATATGAATAAATGACAGCATAGTGTTGGACTCTCGGCAAGGCTACATATGCATTCAACTTATTTATATGTATAGCAATCTTGCCAACCGCGTGTACTGAACTAAGACGTCACGACCTCGCCCGGAAGACACCATACGTTCTTTCTGTTGAGCAACGCCAATGTATGTCGCCGAGAAAGAGAAACCAGAGTACTTACTGGAGTCTGTCTCCAGCGGCTGGAATGTGCTCGGTGCAGGCGTAGAGACACAAAACGACGCGTGCGAGTGGTTCACTCGCACGCACGGATCTCACTCCTTGCAGCAGGACAGACGTCCACAGGCCGTGCTCAGCCACGCGTGTCGGAGCTATTGGAACGACGGCGGAACGTCAATCACTGCTGCCTATGTGGTACGCCGGAAAGAATTCGACGCTGGTGTTTACATCCTATTCGTTCGGGGTCACCGGCCCGCGTCAAAGTTCATCCGCCCCGTCTCAATCGCTACGTCACGTAAATACGGGGCAATGCAACTTAATTTCCCTGGAACGTCCTGATTTTGACTTGCAAGCTTACTCACATAGCACGTCCAGGAATTCACGTACGACTGCATGTTGTAGTTCTGGGTCTAAAACCAACGGAAGTCGGTCGTGTACTTGCTTAGATATATTATATAAGCTATGACGGTTAACCCTAAAAAGGACGCTACTTCCGGTGTTTTTTTTTTACAATCATTCACGGTAAACCACAACACAATAGTTATAGTCGATCGTGTTACGCTGTTAGGGTTACCCTTACGTTTACTGCAATTACGTTTATGGGGCAGTAAATGTTAACCCAATACCAGGGTCGAGGGCGTAATCATGTGAACCAAACAGACGACGGGAATAACTGATTAGCATTAAGGTTATTAATATACCTTGGATTAGGGTCAGTTGTAGTCAATAGTTAGGGTTAAATTTTGTTAAGGTTAGTATTAGGCTTCCAGTGATTACGCAATCAGCCGCCCTCCTTTGCCGCAGCGGGGAAAGGGTTCACGTGCACCCATCACACACACCACCCTTCGGACTTGATGCCATTGTTGTTGAAAGGCTGAGATCGGGAACCGGGAATGGCGTCCGATGACGGCTGACTTACGCAGGCGTACGCCTCGGTGACGGTCGATCGGCGCTGCACCATTGTCGTCGCGCAATGACGTTTGTGTCGTCGTCGTCGTCGTCGTCGTCGTCGTCGTCGTCGTCGTCGTCGTCGTCGTCGTCGTCGTCGTCGTCGTCGTCGTCGTCGTCGTCGTCGTCGTCGTCGTCGTCGTCGTCGTCGTCGTCGTCGTCGTCGTCGTCGTCGTCGTCGTCGTCGTCGTCGTTCGTCGTCGTCGTCGTCGTCGTCGTCGTCGTCGTCGTGCGTCGTCGTCGTCGTCGTCGTCGTCGTCGCGTCGCGTCGCGTCGCTCGTCGTCGTCGGCGGCTGGCGGCGTGCGGCGGCGGCGGCGGCGGCGGCGGCGGCGGCGGCGGCGGCGGCGGCGCTGTATTTTTATTTTGTAACCTAGTGTGTGTGTGTGTGTGTGTGTGTGTGTGTGTGTGTGTGTGTGTGTGTGTGTGTTGTGTGTGTGTGTGTGTGTGTGTGTGTGTGTGTGTGTGTGTGTGTGTTTTCTAAATCTTTATAAATCCCGTTCAAACCAGTACTCTTCCCATTCGCCACTTTTAGTTCGAGAAGCAGCATCGTCATTCATTGCAGAGTTCAATTTAATTTATTCGTGTTTGCAAATTTATAGTTGTTTGCTGTTGGGAAATTTTGTATTACACGTTAATCGTCTCTACATGTGTGTTGTAGTGCCAGTGGCAACGCCGGCCCTTCGTCGAATTTGCGAATCCTTTGTTCGCCTCGGCCCTCGTGTGTGCCGCCATTTTGCCATCTGACGATTTCGACTGGTCCCACGTTCCCTTCACCCAGTATGGCCCCAGTGCGACAATCGGCCCGCCAGAAAGCTCGAGGTCGTCCTGGGCAGACGACGGACCCATCTTCAGTTGATCCGGCGAGACGCCTTGCCACTGCGGCTGCCACAGGGGTGGCGCACCGACGGCACCTGGCTAACTCTCAAGTTAGACAAGACACCACTGCATCATTGCGCAAGGACTTGGATGAGATAAGGGACTTGCTGAGGTCAGTTTTACCAGGTGCTGCATCCGCTACCCCGGTCCCAGTCGCGGGTCCATCCGAGCCTCCACTGCCACCATTGGACATGCCTGGGGCTGGGTCAGTTGCCCCCCCCCCTTGGCCTACTACCGTTGACATTGAGCCGCCAATGGCCTATAATGCAGGTATTGTGGAGACTGTCCTCACTCTCCCGGGCCCGACGCAGGCTAGAGTGTCCCGCCTCATTACTAATTCCTTGTCCCTCCACAGTCACGTCCCTCAGAAAACACGTCTGAAGATTTGGTCCAATGATTTTGTCGACATATATTCCCTTCTGCCTGAGGTCAGTTTAGTTCCCCAAGAAATGACCCTGACAGTTCGCCCTGGTGGCACCGATGGTGGACCCTCGGTCTGCGTCTCCCCCAAGTCTAAGTCCGACTCGCATACGTTTTACGCCTGGTCAAAAGCTTTTGACATCTTTTGCTCTGTATACCTTTTGAAGCCAGGAAATACTGTGCAGGCAACTAAACTCTTCCAGTATCGACACATAATCCGGAATCTGCTGGAGAGGGGTGGTGACTGGCGGGGGTACGATGAGTCCTTTCGTACCATGCGAGCGAGTGAGGGCTGGGAGTGGGACCAGATGCACTCCCAGCTTTGGCTCATGGCTGCCCAACGACCAATCCCTAAACTAGCACCTCAGGTGAGGACCCCCTTTCTTGGACGGGGGGCAGGTTCGCAAGTTGCCCCCAATCGCTGCTACACCTATAACTCCCGGGGTACTTGTCCATTCAACCCTTGCAGGTACAGACACCAGTGCAGATTCTGTGGGGGAGGTCATCCTGGGATCAAGTGTCCTAGCCGCAAAGGTAGGCCATCCCCAAACCAACAGGGGGGGTTCCGTTAAACAAGTCGTACCTTCGCCAGTGTCGCCTACTAGGCTTAAATGGATGTTACAGGGATACGATACTATTGCTACTAATTATTTGGTTACTGGGTTTATAGTGGGATTTCATCTAGGTTGTTTAGGAGCTCCTATCCAGCTTGATCACCACGTTGCTAACATGAAATCTGCTTTTCAGTTGCCACATGTGATAGACGCTAAGTTAAAAAAGGAGAAATCATTGCAGCGCATCTTAGGTCCTTTTGCTATACCACCCACACATCCAGCCTTCCGAGTCTCACCCATAGGAGTGGTCGCTAAGAAACTGCCTGGCGAATATCGCATGATTCATAATCTTTCATACCCTGAAGGGTCTTCTGTTAATGATTACATCCCAGCTGAATTCGCTTATGTACAATATGCGACAATTCAGGATGCCATCTCATTTGTCACATCTGCTCGTTCAAATGTATTTATGGCTAAAGTTGATATCGAGGCCGCTTTTCGAATCATCCCAGTGGCACCTAGCGACACACCTCTGTCAGGTTTTCGGTGGAGAGATTTATATTACATGGATGCTGTCCTGCCCATGGGCTGTTCTAGTTCTTGTGGTATCTTTGAATCTTTCAGTACTGCATTAGAATGGATAGCTATGAATACCTTGGGTGCAACTAAAGTGACTCATGTATTGGATGATTTTTTAGTTTTAGCCGAGTCACAGGACAAGTGTGGGACTGATCTCCAGGCTTTTATTATTATGTGCAGCCAGCTCGGTGTGCCATTAGTACCGAGTAAGACAGTACAACACTTCAATTTCTAGGTATTGTCATTGATACAGTAGCTATGGAGGTGCGCTTACCCGATGACAAGTTGCTGAAGGCTAGAACGCTACCACGCTCATTTATGGCTAGACATAAAGTTACGCTCAGAGAAATTCAGAGTCTCAGTCACAGTCATACGTTTCAAAAAGTGAAAATTACACTTACCTGCCAGAACTACGCAACTTTCCGCTCTCACTATGTGATCGAGCTAACTGTAGTTATCGTTCAGAATTGCAATGAAGCGTTACTGCATCTGTCGTCTGACCTAAGTTCAGAGGTCACGCGTCAAGACAGCTTAAGAACGGCAGCGACGACATAGGTATGCAGCCCACAACAAAAAACTATTCTCGCGTGAATGCTTGTGAGCGTGCGGGTTCTTGCATTATTGTATTCATATTCATATTCGTGTGTGTGTGTGTGTGTGTGTGTGTGTGCGTGCGTGCGTGCGTGCGTGCGTGCGTGCGTGCGTGCGTGAGTGAGTGCATCCGTGCGTGAGTGAGTGAGTGCATGAGTTTGTGTATGTATGTGTGATTGTGGTGTGTGGTATATGCATGTGCGTTTATGCACGCCTTCGTGTATGCGTGCGCACTTGAGAGTTTGTGTGTTTGTGTGTTTGAGCGGACACGCCAGTAGCTGTGATCGGATGCTTCGGAGGAATTAATTTTTGCTTTGAACAGTTTGGCGCAATAGTACATGCATATTGTCGGACGGCAGTCAGTGGGTCTATCGCGCGCTGTGTGAAAGGGCATGATGTATTCTATCTCACTAAGAACGTATTCAGCATATCCTTGAGACTACGATTATAGACGTGACACAGAATCACATTTAGAGTGCACCAAACATACGAATCTACCTGTCGATTTGAACGCTTTATACGGATAGCGCGATGACTAAATCCGAACTCACTGGCGTCAACATTGGTGCCCCCACACGGCAATTGCTACAAACTCATAACAATTGCAATATCACAATAATATTTCTATTCCACTGGAACAAGACGGCAAACGTTTAGTCGTAACCAACGGAATGAACTATATAAGGCACATTCATGAAATAAGAGTCAACATTCTGCGAAGCATTCGACCAAATTTTATTACTTTCAGCAACATTGATACAGGTGTCTTTCGGAAGAGACACTAAAAGCCGGTGGTCCATTCTGTCTGGTGTCTATGCCAGGGGAAGTAAAAGATCCCACACAGGGGGTAAATGTGTAACCTGTAGTGGACTCACAAATTCTAGAGAAAAACAACTCCTGCGTTAGCCCAAGTTTGGGCTGTTTGGAGGTAATCACTTGAGAAGTCAAGCAGTCACCAGTGCAAGATTTTAGTCATCGATCTTAGTCATCCAATACTTGAATATTTACTGACAATAATCATCAGTGTTAGTAAATCATATCATTTTACATTAAGTAACAACACACGTTAGGTTCTCAATGTCGTTATGTCATTTTGTCTGCCGGCAAACGGTCGACCTTGCTTACAATGTCAGTTACAGTAAGATGGAAGCTGCATTTCATGTTCGCAAATAGAACACCTTTTCAAATCAGTTTGGTCATATCAGGTCGTCCATCCGGGAACTCTGTTCCACAAGTAACAGTAGTCGCCATTTCCACTCGGTTCTAGGGGTGTCCAACTTGTAAAGGAAGAGGCAAATTTCTGTCCTGTTGCCATCCATTTCCACCCGTTGTTGTACTTCCTTCCGGAAGTGTGAAAAATCACAACTTCCGTGTAATTTTGTAACAAAACGTACATTCAAAGACCGTAATACGTATACAAATCATCATATACCATAGCAATGCATGTGACATAAAAATTGAAGCACGCCAATAAAGAGTTGAACAGCGGCATCCGTAGAAGTGAATTGCAAGTGAATGTGCAAGAACCCAACTAAACAAATGTCATCTTCGACGTTAGATCCCGCTTCACACAAACAGGCGCAGGCAATTCATTCATAGTTATTCCTAACAAATGCTTCACGGAGATTATACAACATTGAACAGTTTGAAGCAAAGCGGTGAGTGTAAATACAACAGTTTGTAATTATTTCCGTCGTCGCCTAATACATTAGTGACGTACGTAAATCGCGACATTTCCGAAAGCTCACGTTGATGAAATAATAAGTACTATGCATACAGCAGTTGACCGTGCGAATTAAGATACAATGGATGCTGCAAATCACCATTCAACGTAGGAGCATTTGCAATATCTAAGTTGTGTGAATGTTTCATTTTGAACCCAACGGATTAACGGATGTTGATCAGTAAGATTAAGATCAATAAGACAACTCGTAGAGAAATCAATTGTTACCGCCATACGAACAGACGATTATGTCAGTTATGTAAATAAATTAATTTGCGTAACGTTGGCAGAAGTGGTTTTGTTTTATTCGGCAAACTAATAATTATTTATTCCAAATTCCATACCACTTTCAATAATAGAGTTGAAGCAGAATAAAACAAGTATTATTGTTGAACGAAAATAGGTCAAACTAAATGTTGTTATATTGGAATGTAATGCCATCTATTCACACAAATTGACATTGGAAAATAACAATTACCTCGCGGTTGTAGATGTCAGATGTCGGCGGATCGGTTCCGGCAAGTGGTCATGCTACAAGTTCATCACAAACGAAATGTTCTGGGAGGCGGCTAGAACAGTCTGTAGTTCGTTTGCAGCTGGAGCAGACCTAATCTCAATTCAGTCCTGGAGTGAACGGGACTTCTTAAGTATCGCCCTTCAAGGTTAGTTTTAAGACGTTATCTGTAAACAGGCTTGGACTTCTACGGAATATTTGAAAACGGAACATTTCATGAATATTTGAAATATCGTATGTGTGATGCCGATCTGTCACAATTTACGTATGTCAGAAATAGAAACTGCTGTGTTTACATTCACCGCTTTGCTTCAAACTGTTCAATGTTGTATAATCTCCGTCAATCATTTGTTAGGAATAACACATACACATACACATACACATACACATACACATACACATACACATACACATACACATACACATACACATACACATACACATACACATACACATACACATACACATACACATACACATACACATACACATACACATACACATACACATACACATACACATACACATACACATACACCACACACACACACACACACACACACACACACACACACACACACACACACACACACACACACACACACACACACACACACACACACACACACACACACACACACACACACACACACATACACACACACACACACACACACACACACACACACACACACACACACACACACACACACACACACACACACACATACACACACACACACTACACACACACACACACACACACACACACACACACACACACACACACACATACACGCACGCACGCACTCACACATAGTGTGTGAGTGCTATCAAAACTTAACATCGCTAAAACGAGTACATTAAAAGTGTGAAAATCGCATCAATACAGAAAATAACCGGCAGTGTTTTTATGTTTCTTCGCAATCGCGACAAGTCAAACGAAGTGTTTCTGCATTCCGTGTGGATAGCGAATACGCCGTCAAAAAACTAATTCTTTATCAATGGCACGTTACAATAAGATAAAACCCTCTCAAGGACAACTAATCAAAATCCGTGTTTTTCTTCAAAATTCAACTATTAATTGTCTTATTACGGAAGGCACTATTTCCATAACGTACTAGAGACAATATCCCCCGCTGGCGCGTCTTGGGTTGACAGTGTTCATGTATTCTAGATCACAGATCAGGATCGAAATTTATTTTATCGTGCAGTATCGGGTTTAAGAGGGTTTATAAAAGTTACCGATGTTACTCCATCCGGTAGACGATAACGTATCACATGTCTTGTCATTTATTTTCTTCAGCTGCGTTACTGTAAACGATTGAATAATGGTCAGTGGTGATCAACCTTCTACAGTGTTAAATAAAAGAATTATGCAAAACGATATAGATACTCCCGATTGCTCACGTTGATGAATAAATATTTACTATGCATACAGCAGTTGACCGTGCGAAATAAGATAGAATGGATACTGCAAATCACCATTCAATATAGGAGGATTTACAGTTATTAAGTTGAGCGAATGTTTCATTTTGAACCCAACGGAGTATCGGTTGTTGATCAATAAGATTAAGATCAATCAGACAACTCGTAGAGAAATCAATTGTTACCGCCATAGGAACAGACGATTGTGTCAGTTATATGAATTGCCTGC
Organism: Ridgeia piscesae; assembly: GCA_025642075.2. NCBI lineage: Eukaryota > Metazoa > Annelida > Polychaeta > Sabellida > Siboglinidae > Ridgeia > Ridgeia piscesae. Next base: position 101,177 of record JAODUO010000882.1, on the reverse strand, counting down.
GCCTGTTTGTGTGAAGCGGGATTTAACACCGAATATGAAATTTGTTTAGTTGGGTTCTTGGACATTCACTTGCAATTCACTTCTACGGATGCCGCTCTTAAACTATTTATTAGCTTGCTTCAGTTTTGATGTCACTTGCATTGCTGTGGTATATGACGATTTGTATACGTGTTACGGATTACACGGAAGTTTTAAGAGTGTTCACACTTCCGGAAGGAAGTACAACCACGTGTGGACATGTATGGCAACAGGACAGAAATTTGCATCATCCTTTACAAGTTGGACACCCCTAGAACCGAGTGGACATGGCGACTACTGTTATTTGTGGAACAGAGTTCCCGGATGGACGACCTGGGATGACGACAACAAATTGAAAACGTGTGCCATTTGTGAACACGAAATCCAGCTTCCATCTTACTGTAACTGGTCATTGCACAACACTGAAAAACGGGGGACTTATTTATGTTTGTGGTGGTCATTGCATAATGCTGAAAAAAACGGTGGTCTTATATATGTTTGTGGTGGTCATTGCATAATGCTGAAAAAAACGGTGGTCTTATATATGTTTGTGGTGGTTATTGCATAATGCTGAAAAAAACGGTGGTCTTATATATGTTTGTGGTGGTCATTGCATAATGCTGAAAAAAACGGTGGTCTTATATATGTTTGTGGTGGTCTTATATATGTTTGTGGTGATCTTATATATGTGTGTGGTGATCTTATATATGTTTGTGGTGATCTTATATATGTTTATGGTGGTCTTGTATATGTTTGTGGTGATCTTATATATGTTTGTGGTGGTCTTATATATGTTTGTGGTGGTCTTATATATGTTTGTGGTGGTCATATATGTGTTTGTGGTGATCTTATGTATGTTTGTGGCGCTTGTGAGTGTCTTATATATGCTCATAACAAAATGCTGAAAAAAACGGGGGTCTTTTATATGTTGGTGGGGGGTCATTGCATAATGCTGAAAAAACGGGGGTCTTATATATGATTGTGGGGGTCATTGCATAATGGTGAAAAAACGGGGGTCTTTTATATGTTTGTGGTGATCTTATACATGTTTGTGGTGGTCTTATATATATTTGTGGTGGTCTTATATATGTTTGTGGTGTTCTTATGTATGTTTGTGGTGGTCTTATATATGTTTGTGGTCGTCTTGTATATGGTTGGACTGAGACGGCGCTTGTTAGTGACCGGGGACGGCTAACACAAAATAGTTGTAATGATATGACTCGAGCACACTGCGGTTGATGTAGATTGCGGGCAACAAAAGATGCTGCGTATGATACGACGTCAGTTGAGTTCGCCGACACACACGCGCCCGTCTAATCTTTAGAGTCAATATAGGTGCAATGCCTTCTTGTCATTCCACTTCAACCACGCATGTAGTGGAAACTCGCATTTCCAACTTTCATTCTTCGGAAGGCGCACGGTCTTCAATACGACTTTCGTCAGCAGCCACTGGTTTGTGAAACAATGAAAGATCTGTACATGGCCCCTGCTTAGTATAGATGCAATGGTTTTGGAAAGTTGTTCTTTTGCTATACAGTCGTCTTCGAATGTAAATGCGTCAGTGTTGCCACGTTCGAAGTCGTCAATGCCAGAGTTGTCCAAATAACGCCAATATCCGCCTTGGCGAATTCTGAAAAATATATTATCGTCGGTTCCCGCATATTTTACATTGCTGGTTGTCAGCTTCAGCTCGTACCTGCATTGTTTACCAGTCGTCTAACTGCCTGAAGCAGCACGAAGCAAACTGGTAATAACCATATCCTTGTGCTGGACATAACTTCACTTGTTAACTCGCTCTGTGACACGTGATACTCAGAATCCACAGGCGGTCAATAATGATGAACTGTTTTGTTGCACGCCACATTTAAACACGAACGTTACAGTAAGCGCGTTGCTATGACGTGTTTTACGTGACGAGGTTTCTTACGTCATTTGCTCTCGGTCTAACCTATGGCCGATATGTGTTCTGCAGAAAAGTGATACGATTTAAATATGAAGCATAACTTACAAACAAATTGTTTGTCGATCTCAATGATATAACTTGTTTAAATTATATTAGAATAAAACGACCATCACAATGTACACAATGAAACATCATAAGTAATATGTCAGGTGCAGATGGTTGGACGCTTGGGCCGGATCGGATCGGATCAAGGGGTTAAAAGATCAATGATTTTGATTGGATGTTGCGGAGGAAGAAGGGGTTTGATTGGCTGTTGCAGATGAAGAAGAAGTTTGATTGGTTGTTGCAGAGGAAGTGAATATGCAGGAACCCAACTAAACAAAATTCGACTTCGATATTATATCGTAACGTAAATGTACATTAATGTAGACATTATGTTTTCATATTGACGGACATGTCATGAGATACCAATATTCAACTATATGTGAAGTAGGAGTCTCATGTGATGCATACGGCGAGCTGTATATGATTTTACACATCCGTTCCGGCAACGAGCCAGCACACCGCCGACGTTCCATCGGATGTAAATGTACATTAATGTATATATTATGCCTTCACATTGACAGACATATCAGATTGTATCCATATTTAGCTATGAGTGAGGCTTCGGAATCATGCGGGTTCAGCAGCTGATTGTAGGATGATTTAAACAAGCGTTCCGCCAAATGTTCCGCACGTCAAGAATACGTAAAAAACGGCACAAAGACTAGTTGCGTTAGAGTGCTCTTTGTAGGATTAGTTATTGTGGTACCTCATTAGAGGAGCAGTAATTTGTAACGGGAAGTATGCTGTCTTTAGAACGTGGGGAAGTGAAACATCAAAGGGTATTGTGGTTAACTCTGCTCGCCTAGGGATAAATGACAAATAGTTTTGCTTATAAACTGGATGTTTTGTTTAGTGTTTGAATGTGTTGCATGCGGAAGCTTTCAAATTGTGATCATTGTCCGGAGATTAATAACGTAACTAGATACAAATTCGCAGGCTGTACACATTCAACACATATGCTGTAGTCTTCAGAACACAGTTTATTTATGTAATATGAACATTTGCTCATGACACACGGAGTGGAGTTCGTAAAATCATGATGTAAAGTGAACACTGCGTCGTGCGAGTGGCATTAAACCAGTGATGACACGAACACACTGCGGTTGATGTAGATTGCGGGCAACAAAAGATGCTGCGTATGATACGACGTCAGCTGAGTTCGCCGACACACACGCGCCCGTCTAATCTTTAGACACAATATAGGCGCAATTGCTTCCTGTCACGGCACTTAACCCACGACCGTATATTCCAATCGCATGCCCAACTTTCATCCCTCGGAAGGCCCACGGTCTTCAATACGATTTTCGTTACCAGCCAATTGTTTGTGAAACAATAAAAGTACTCTGTATGGCCCCTGCTTTATAAAGATGCAATGGTTTGGGAACGTCCTTTTTCTATACAGTCGTCTTCGAATGTAAATGTGTCAGTGTTGCCACGTTCGAAGTCGTCATTGCCATAGTTGTCCAGATAATGCCAACCTGCGTCTTCGCGAATTCTGAAATATATATTATCGTCGGTTCCCGCATATTTTACATTGCTGGTTGTCAGCTTCAGCTCGTACCTGCATTGTTTACCAGTCGTCGTAACTGCCTGAAGCAGCACGAAGCAAACTGGTAATAACCATATCCTTGTGCTGGACATAACTTCACTTGTTAACTCGCTCTGTGACACGTGATACTCAGAATCCACAGGCGGTCAATAATGATGAACTGCTTTGTTGCACGCCACATTTAAAAAAGAACGTTACAATAAGCGCGTTGCTATGATGTGTTTTACGTGACGAGGTTTCTTACGTCATTTGCTCTCGGTCTAACCTATGGCCGATATGTGTTCTGCAGAAAAGTGATACGATGTAAATATGAAGCATAACTTACAAACAAATTGTTTGTCGATCTCAATGATATAACTTGTTTAAATTATATTAGAATAAAACGACCATCACAATGTACACAATGAAACATCATAAGTAATATGTCAGGTGCAGATGGTTGGACGCTTGGGCCGGATCGGATCGGATCAAGTGGTTAAAAGATCAATGATTTTGATTGGATGTTGCGGAGGAAGAAGGGGTTTGATTGGCTGTTGCGGATGAAGAAGAAGTTTGATTGGTTGTTGCAGAGGAAGTGAATATGCAAGAACCCAACTAAACAAAATTCGACTTCGATATTATATCGTAACGTAAATGTACATTAATGTAGACATTATGTTTTCATATTGACGGACATGTCATGAGATACCAATATTCAACTATATGTGAAGTAGAAGTCTCGTGTGATGCATACGGCGAGCTGTATATGATTTTACACATCCGTTCCGGCAACGAGCCAGCACACCGCCGACGTTCCATCGGATGTAAATGTACATTAATGTATATATTATGCCTTCACATTGATAGACATATCAGATTGTATCCATATTTAGCTATGAGTGAGGCTTCGGAATCATGCGGGTTCAGCAGCTGATTGTAGGATGATTTAAACAAGCGTTCCGCCAAATGTTCCGCACGTCAAGAATACGTACAAAACGGCACAAAGACTAGTTGCGTTAGAGCGCTCTTTGTAGGATTAGTTATTGTGGTACCTCATTAGAGGAGCATTATTTGTAACGGGAAGTCTGCTTCTATAGAACATTGGAAAGTGTAACATCAAAGGGTATTGTGGTTAACTCTGCTCGCCTAGGGATTAATGGCAAATAGTTTTGCTTATAAACTGGATGTTTTGTTTAGTGTTTGAATGTGTTGCATGCGGAAGCTTTCAAATTGTGATCATTGTCCGGAGATTAATAACGTAACTAGATACAAATTCGCAGGCTGTACACATTCAACACATATGCTGTAGTCTTCAGAACACAGTTTATTTATGTAATATGAACATTTGCTCATGACACACGGAGTGGAGTTCGTAAACTCATGATGTAAAGTGAACACTGCGTCGTGCGAGTGGCATTAAACCAGTGATGACACGAACACACTGCGGTTGATGTAGATTGCGGGCAACAAAAGATGCTGCGTATGATACGACGTCAGCTGAGTTCGCCGACACACACGCGCCCGTCTAATCTTTAGACACAATATAGGCGCAATTGCTTCCTGTCACGGCACTTAACCCACGACCGTATATTCCAATCGCATGCCCAACTTTCATCCTTCGGAAGGCCCACGGTCTTCAATACGATTTTCGTTACCAGCCAATGGTTTGTGAAACAATAAAAGTACTCTGTATGGCCCCTGCTTTCTAAAGATGCAATGGTTTGGGAACGTCCTTTTTCTATACAGTCGTCTTCGAATGTAAATGTGTCAGTGTTGCCACGTTCGAAGTCGTCATTGCCATAGTTGTCCAGATAATGCCAACCTGCGTCTTCGCGAATTCTGAAATATATATTATCGTCGGTTCCCGCATATTTTACATTGCTGGTTGTCAGCTTCAGCTCGTACCTGCATTGTTTACCAGTCGTCGTAACTGCCTGAAGCAGCACGAAGCAAACTGGTAATAACCATATCCTTGTGCTGGACATAACTTCACTTGTTAACTCGCTCTGTGACACGTGATACTCAGAATCCACAGGCGGTCAATAATGATGAACTGCTTTGTTGCACGCCACATTTAAAAAAGAACGTTACAATAAGCGCGTTGCTATGATGTGTTTTACGTGACGAGGTTTCTTACGTCATTTGCTCTCGGTCTAACCTATGGCCGATATGTGTTCTGCAGAAAAGTGATACGATGTAAATATGAAGCATAACTTACAAACAAATTGTTTGTCGATCTCAATGATATAACTTGTTTAAATTATATTAGAATAAAACGACCATCACAATGTACACAATGAAACATCATAAGTAATATGTCAGGTGCAGATGGTTGGACGCTTGGGCCGGATCGGATCGGATCAAGTGGTTAAAAGATCAATGATTTTGATTGGATGTTGCGGAGGAAGAAGGGGTTTGATTGGCTGTTGCGGATGAAGAAGAAGTTTGATTGGTTGTTGCAGAGGAAGTGAATATGCAAGAACCCAACTAAACAAAATTCGACTTCGATATTATATCGTAACGTAAATGTACATTAATGTAGACATTATGTTTTCATATTGACGGACATGTCATGAGATACCAATATTCAACTATATGTGAAGTAGAAGTCTCGTGTGATGCATACGGCGAGCTGTATATGATTTTACACATCCGTTCCGGCAACGAGCCAGCACACCGCCGACGTTCCATCGGATGTAAATGTACATTAATGTATATATTATGCCTTCACATTGATAGACATATCAGATTGTATCCATATTTAGCTATGAGTGAGGCTTCGGAATCATGCGGGTTCAGCAGCTGATTGTAGGATGATTTAAACAAGCGTTCCGCCAAATGTTCCGCACGTCAAGAATACGTAAAAAACGGCACAAAGACTAGTTGCGTTAGAGCGCTCTTTGTAGGATTAGTTATTGTGGTACCTCATTAGAGGAGCATTATTTGTAACGGGAAGTCTGCTGTCTATAGAACATTGGAAAGTGAAACACCAGAGGGTATTGTGGTTAACTCTGCTCGCCTAGGGATTAATGACAAATAGTTTTGCTTATAAACTGGATGTTTTGTTTAGTGTTTGAATGTGTTGCATGCGGAAGCTTTCAAATTGTGATCATTGTCCGGAGATTAATAACGTAACTAGATACAAATTCGCAGGCTGTACACATTCAACACATATGCTGTAGTCTTCAGAACACAGTTTATTTATGTTATATGAACATTTGCTCATGACACACGGAGTGGGGTTCGTAAACTCATGATGCAAAGTGAACACTGCGTCAAGTGCGCGGCATTAAACCAGTGATGACATCAGCACACTGCGGTTGATGTAGATTGCGGGCAACAAAAGATGCTGCGTATGATACGACGTCAGCTGAGTTCGCCGACACACACGCGCCCGTCTAATCTTTAGACACAATATAGGCGCAATTGCTTCCTGTCACGGCACTTAACCCACGACCGTATATTCCAATCGCATGCCCAACTTTCATCCTTCGGAAGGCCCACGGTCTTCAATACGATTTTCGTTACCAGCCAATGGTTTGTGAAACAATAAAAGTACTCGGTATGGCCCCTGCTTTCTAAAGATGCAATGGTTTGGGAACGTCCTTTTTCTATACAGTCGTCTTCGAATGTAAATGTGTCAGTGTTGCCACGTTCCAAGTCGTCATTGCCATAGTTGTCCAGATAATGCCAACCTGCGTCTTCGCGAATTCTGAAATATATATTATCGTCGGTTCCCGCATATTTTACATTGCTGGTGGTCAGCTTCAGCTCGTACCTGCATTGTTTACCAATCGTCGTAACTGCCTGAAGCAGCACGAAGCAAACTGGTAATAACCATATCCTTGTGCTGGACATAACTTCACTTGTTAACTCGCTCTGTGACACGTGATACTCAGAATCCACAGGCGGTCAATAATGATGAACTGCTTTGTTGCACGCCACATTTTAAAATGAACGTTACAGTAAGCGCGTTGCTCTGACGTGTTTTACGTGACGAGGTTTCTTACGTCATTTGCTCTCGGTCTAACCTATGGCCGACATGTGTTCTGCAGAAAAGTGATACGATTTAAATATGAAGCATAACTTACAAACACATTTTTTTTCGATCTTGTTTAAATTATATTAGTATAAAACGACCATCACAATGCACAAAATGAAACATCATAAGTAATATGTCAGGTGCAGATGGTTGGACGCTTGGGCCGGATCGGATCAAGGGGTTAAAAGATCAATGCTTTTGATTGGCTGTTGCGGAGGAAGAAGGGGTTTGATTGGCTGTTGCGAATGAAGAAGAGGTTTGATTGGTTGTTGCAGAGGAAGGGATCCTGGTGGATAGGTCGTGATGCCCCCCTCAAATAAATCATGTCGCATTCTTAAACAAAGTCTAAAAATAGTCGAAAGGTAAAGAGGCACCCCTGGAGGAAATGTCATCAACTACACAATTAGGCATAGGTCAAACATCAAGGCCAAAGGTCAACGTTAAAGTCAAATATCATGATCGTGTTCGGCACGTAAGCCACTTGGGTCACTTTACTCACGTTCCTCACATTAGTCAACTACACGTAATTACGCATGCGCAATGTTACCATTTTCTATCTATCATATGCACTGTGCAGTATTAAAACTTTGGCCTAATGCAACTAGAGCGGAGGAAGGTCAAAGGTTATAAATTATTGTGGTTTATTTTCAAACTATGCTAAACAGGTCCCTGCTCAACGAAAAGCGCCGTCCCATCCCTCATTAATTTAGCCGACGTCATCGTTAATTTAGCCGACGTCATCATTACAACTATTTTGTGTTAGTCGTCCCCGCTCACTCACAAGCGCCGTCTCAGTCTCATTATGACGTCATCATTATGCAACGACCACCACAAACTTAAATAAGACCACTGTTTTCTTCAATGCAACGACCACCACAAACATATATAAGACCATCACAAACATATATAAGACCACCACAAACATATAAAAGACCACCACAAACATACATAAGATCACCACAAACATATATAAGACCACCACAAACATATATGAGACCACCCCAAACATATATAAGACCACCACAAACATATATAAGACCACCACAAACATATATGAGACCACCCCAAACATATATAAGACCACCACAAACATATATAAGACCACCACAAACATATATAAGACCACTACAAACATATATAAGACCCCGTTTTTCATCATTATGTAATGACTACCACAGACGTATATAAGACCGTTTTTCATCATAATGCAACGACCACTACAAACATATATAAGACCCACGTTTTACCACCACAAACATATATAAGATCACCACAAACATATATAAAACCACCACAAACATATATAAGCCCCCGTTTTTCATCATTATGTAATGACCACTACAAACGTATATAAAACCCCCGTTTTTCATCATAAAGCAAAGACCACTAGAAACATATATAAGACAGACGTTTTTTCAGCATTATGCAATGACCACCACAAATATATAATATTATCAGACCCCCGTTTTTTCAGCGTTATGCAATGACCACCACAAACATATATAAGACCACCGTTCCTCAGCATTATGCAATGACCACCACAAACATTTATAAGACCCCCGTTTTTTCATCGTTATGCAATGAACACCACACACATATATAAGACCACCGTTTTTTCAGCATTATGCAATGACCACCACAGACATATATAAGACCCCCGTTTTTCAGAATTATGCAACGACCACCACAAATGTATATAAGATCACCACAAACATATAAAAGACCCCCGTTTTTTCAGCATTATGCAATGACCACCACAAACATATATAAGACCCCCGTTTTTCAGAATTATGCAATGACCACTACAAACACAAATATATATAAGACACCCGTTTTTCAGCATTATTCAATGACCACCACAAACATATATAAGACCCCCGTTTTTTAGCATTATTCAATGACCAACACAAACATATATAAGACCCCCGTTTTTTAGCATTATTCAATGACCACCACAAACATATGTAAGACCCCCGTTTTTTCAGATTTACGCAACGACCACCACAAACATAAATAAGACCCCCGTCTTTCATCATAATGCAATGACCACCACAAACATAAATAAGACCCCCGTCTTTCATCATAATGCAATGACCACCACAAACATAAATAAGACCCCCGTCTTTCATCATAATGCAATGACCACCACAAACATAAATAAGACCCCCGTCTTTCATCATAATGCAATGACCACCACAAACATAAATAAGACCCCCGTCTTTCATCATAATGCAATGACCACCACAAACATAAATAAGACCCCCGTCTTTCACCATAATGCAATGACCACCACAAACATAAATAAGACCTCCATCTTTCATCATAATGCAATGACCACCACAAACATAAATAAGACCTCCGTCTTTCATCATAATGCAATGACCACCACAAACATAAATAAGACCCCCGTGTTTCATCATAATGCAATGACCACCACAAACATAAATAAGACCTCCATCTTTCATCATAATGCAATGACCACCACAAACATAAATAAGACCCCCGTTTTTCATCATAATGCAATGACCACCACAAACATAAATAAGACCCCCGTCTTTCATCATAATGCAATGACCACCACAAACATAAATAAGACCCCCGTCTTTCACCATAATGCAATGACCACCACAAACATAAATAAGACCTCCATCTTTCATCATAATGCAATGACCACCACAAACATAAATAAGACCCCCGTTTTTCATCATAATGCAATGACCACCACAAACATAAATAAGACCTCCGTCTTTCATCATAATGCAATGACCACCACAAACATAAATAAGACCCCCGTCTTTCATCATAATGCAATGACCACCACAAACATAAATAAGACCCCCGTCTTTCATCATAATGCAATGACCACCACAAACATAAATAAGACCCCCGTCTTTCATCATAATGCAATGACCACCACAAACATAAATAAGACCTCCGTCTTTCATCATAATGCAATGACCACCACAAACATAAATAAGACCCCCGTCTTTCATCATAATGCAATGACCACCACAAACATAAATAAGACCCCCGTCTTTCATCATAATGCAATGACCACCACAAACATAAATAAGACTCCACCAGGCAGCGGCAGCGGCAGCGGCAGCGGCAGCGGCAGCGGCAGCGGCAGCGGCAGCGGCAGCGGCAGCGGCAGCGGCAGCGGCAGCGGCAGCGGCAGCGGCAGCGGCAGCGGCAGCGGCAGCGGCAGCGGCAGCGGCAGCGGCAGCGGCAGCGGCAGCGGCAGCGGCAGCGGCAGCGGCAGCGGCAGCGGCAGGGTCACTCCCTGTCCCGGCGGTGACAGCGGGGGTGTTAGTCTCGGCTCCGTCTCTGGCTCCGCCTCGTGCGGTAAGTCCTTGTTAGTTCAATATTTCCATTTGTTTTGTTTGTGGACTCATATGTCATTATAATATATCGTACATGTCATAATACCAATTCACGTCTAAACACGGCATCTGGTCACATTCGTTCCTACCTGTGACACTTCCACCATCACTGGCGCCTTGTCGGTGCCCGGAATGTGAAACATATTTCACCAGTGGCGTAGCCAGGGGGCCGTAGCCCCCAATCCCGGAAAAACAGTAGGATGGTGGGGAACTGGGGACCAATAGTGAGTTTCAGGATGCCTGTGTAAGACGTTCCTTCCCAGTCCTACCCTTTCGCCAAAAATGTCATCATTCAAATCGGATTAAGTTAGAAATTCTACACTTCTCTCTTTGGCTGCAGCATAAGAGTTGACAAAGCAATGAAAATGTCATTAATCTCAATGTACATGATGGCTATTGGCTATTACGGATTCAAAATAGTAATTGCCCGGTTACTAGACTAGGGCTAAATTGCATTTTGTTGTTATTATTTTCATGGCATTACTGTCGTCATCGGTGAGTTGACCATGATTTCCTTTTCCATTGTCTTTTTTTTTTCTTTCTCTAACTTTTCTCTCATTACGTTCTCTGCCAGCCCAGCAGTCTCCAATTCCTTCCATCTATCATTGTTTCCATTCTTCTCCCACTCTTTCTAGGTCACGTTTAATGCAATCACCCATCGCAATTTCGGCTTCCTCGCCTCCGTTTCCCTTCGACTTTCTGGGCATCTGGGGCCAGGGACTAACGCGTGAAACTGGGTATAACTCAATTGCGAGGTCGCAAGTTCCCTGATCCGGTATGCATGAGCACCGCATAGGCTCGATTTTAGGTTGTTGCCCGCACTTCGACCGTCAAACGCTACACCAGCAAGAACATCAAACAAATCAATCCGGTCAATCGCCAGGTAAGTCTTGTGCCATCTAGCGAAACATTTTGAAAACACATCAGCATATTACAAACAAACATTACTAGATGGCGACCGTGCTCTGATTAAAAAACTTATTCACCATGACCGACTGTCCGCGTGTGAAATATAGATTCATCTTGACGGCAGGTCGCCGAGTGTTGCGCTGACCAACTCGGTTGTAGAAGATGTCGACGTCATTAGTCTGAGCGGGGCACAAGTATTAGTTTTACCTATTCTTATTACACGTTGCATTTAAACAGAAGCATTTACATCCAGCTTGCTGTCCCACTGTCAATACACGACAGCGGACTATCCGAGAAACCTGGTGCCACTTTCCTTTTAGATGGAGGCCACCCTTCTCTCGTGTAAATATCTCCTCCCCTACCACGGAAATATCCCAATAAATCAAAGGATCCCATCCTCTCTTCTTCACACGTCTGTTGAACTAGTCCTGTTGCAGTTTATATTCGGTGACGGAATTCCTATTATGGCTACATAATAATTAAATTGATTAAAATAAATGTAATGTGACAATCTGTAAACAGTAATTGCTCATTCACACATACACTCATACACTCACTCACTCACTCATTGACTCATGCACTCACTCAGCCATTAATGCACTCTTACACTCACTCACTCACCCACCCACTCACTCAAAGTTCATATACTGATGATGTCATCTAAAAATCCAAGATGGCTGAATTAACTAGAAACTGGTGTATTTACACTCACCGCTTTGCTTCAAACTGTTCAATGTTGTATAATCTCCGTTAAGCGTTTGTTAGGAATAACTATGAAATGAATTGCCTGCGCATGTTTGTGTGAAGCGGGATCTAACGTCGAAGATGACGACATTTGTTTAGTTGGGTTCTTGCACATTCACTTGCAATTCACTTCTACGGATGCCGCTGTTCAACTCTTTATTGGCGTGCTTCAGTTTTGATGTCACATGCATTGCTATGGTATATGATGATTTGTATACGTGTTACGGTTTTTGAATGTACGTTTTGTTACAGAATTACACAGAAGTTGTAAGAGTGTTCACACTTCCGGAAGGAAGTACAACCACGTGTGGACATGAATGGCAACAGGACAGAAATTTGCATCTTCCTTTACAAGTTGGACACCCCTGGAACCTAGGTGTTCCATTTGCGAACATGCAATCCAGCTTCCATCTTACTGTAACTGACAATCTAAGCAATGTCGATCATATGCCGGCAGATAAAATGACATAACGACATAGAGAACCTAACGTGTGTAGTTACTGAATGTAAAATGATATGATTTACTAACACTGATGATTATTGTCAGTAAATATTCAAGTATTGGATGACTAAGATCGATGACTAAAATCTTGCACTGGTGACTGCTTGACTTGTATCAAAGGTGATGAAAATAATAAAATGTGGTCGAATGTTTCGCAGAATGTTAACTCTTACTTGATGAATATGCCTCATATAGTTCATTCCGTTGGTTATGCCTACACATTTACCGTCTTATTCCACGTAGTTCTGATAGGTAAATATCATTCACACTTGCTGAAACGTATGGCTGTGATTGAGTGAATAGATGAGTGACCGGGTAAGTGATTAAGACATTGATTAAAAGAGTGAGTTAGAGTTTGAGTGTTTCTTTGAAAGAATAAACAGATGGATGGATGGATGGTTGGATTTAAAGGATGAGTAAGTGAGTGAATGAGTCAGTGCATGAATCAATGAGTGAGTGAGTGGATGAGTGAATGTGTGAATTTGTGAATGAGCAATTACTGTTTTCAGATTGTCACGTTAAGTTTATTTTAATCATTTTAATGACTATGTAGCCCTTCTATATAAGAGGCATTCCGCCAGAGGACTAGTTCAACAGACGTGTGAAGAAGAGAGGGGGGGATCCGTTGATTTATTGGGATATTTCCGTGGTGGGGGGGGGGTGATATTTACATGAGAGAAGGGTGGCCTCCATCTAAAAGGAAAGTGGCATCAGGTTTCTCGGATAGTCCGCTGTCGTGTATATTGACAGTGGGACAGCAAGCTGGATGTAAATGCTTCTGTTTAAATGCAGCGTGTAATAAAAATAGGTAAAACGAATACTTGTGCCCCGCTCAGACTAATGACGTCGACATCTTCTACAACCGAGTTGGTCAGCGCAACACTCGGCGACCTGCCGTCAAGATGAATCTATATTTCACACGCGGACAGTCGGTCACGGTGAATAAGTTGTTTTATTCAGCGCACGGTCGCCATCTAGTGATAATATGTTGATGTCTTTTCAAAATGTTTCGCTATGTGGCACAAGACTTACCAGGCGATTGACCGGATTGATTTGTTTGATGTTCTTGCTGGTGTAGCGTTTGAATGCACATACTTGGGCTCTTCAACACATCCGAACGGAATAAACATAACGCCAACGGCAGCCATTAATTGCGAAATAGTCACAGACAACTGGTTTTCGGCCAGCGTTATAGCACGTTTAAAAATCGCGTCTGTTCGTCTTGCGAATAGGCCATGACGTTTAATTGTCAGCGTTCATTCATAGCGATTTTCGCATTAAAGTCTCGACGTACAGAAATAGTCCAAGACAACGTCATTGTCTCGGTTCATGCATAACACCCCTGATGAGAGAAAATGGATGGCAAGAGAGTGGAGGTTGGAGTGAAGGAAAGTTCTAAGAATAAATTGGGGAGGATTAAATGGGCTGGTCAAGTTGAAACAAATTGGAGATGAAAAACTGGCAAAAACAGCAGAAGCCCAGAAAGTGGAGGGGAAACGGAGGCGAGGAAGACCGAAATTGCGATGGGGGATTGCATTAAACGTGACCTAGAAAGAGTGGGAGGATGGGAAAATATTGTTGTGGTTGGTGTGCTGGCTGGGGGCCCCTTTGGGTTGGGGGCTGGGGCTGGCCCTCCCCCCGCCCCTGGCTGTTCCTGCTTTCCCTTCTGTCCGGGTTTTTCCCCTTCCTGTGCGACTGGTGCCGCCCTGGGGGTCTTTATTTATTTTGTGGTGGTCATTGCATTAAAGTGAAAAAGGGGGGCTTATTTATGTTTTGGGGGTCATTGAAAAATGATGAAAAACGGGGGGTTTTTTTATGTTTGTGGTGGTCATTGCATTAAGATGAAAAACGGGGTCTTATTTATGTTTGGGGGGTCATTGCATTAAAGATGAAAAACGGGGTTTATTTATGTTTGTGGTGGTCATTGCATTAAAGATGAAAAACGGGGGGCTTATTTATTTTGTGGTGGTCATTGTTTTGATTTTTAAAAAGGGGGGCTTATTTATGTTTGTGGTGGTCATTGCATTAAGATGAAAAACGGGGTCTTATTTATGTTTGTGGTTTGGGGATTGCATTATGATGAAAAACGGGGGTCTTATTTATGTTTGTGGTGGTATTGCATTAAGATGAAAAAGGGGTCTTATATTTGTTTGTGGTGGTCATTGCATAAAGATGAAAAACGGGGGTCTTATTTATGTTTGTGGTGGTCATTGCATAAAGATGAAAAACGGGGGTCTTATTTATGTTTGTGGTGGTCATTGATTAAGATGAAAAACGGGGGTCTTATTTATGTTTGTGGTGGTCATTGCATAAAGATGAAAAACGGGGTCTTATTTATGTTTGTGGTGGTCATTGCATTATGATGAAAAACGGGGTCTTACATATGTTTGTGGTGGTTTATTGCATTAAAGATAAAAAAAGGGGTCTTATTTTTGTTTGTGGTGGTTTATTGATTAAGATTAAAAAGGGGTCTTATTTATGTTTGTGGTGGTCATTGCATTAAAGGTGAAAACGGGGGTCTTATTTATGTTTGTGGTGGTCATTGATTAAAGATGAAAAACGGGGGGCTTATTTTGTTTGTGGTGGTCATTGATTAAGATGAAAAACGGGGGTCTTATTTTGTTTGTGGGGGTCATTGATTATGATGAAAAAACGGGGGGCTTATTTTGTTTGTGGTGGTCATTGCATTAAGATGAAAAACGGGGGTCTTATTTATGTTTGTGGGGGTCTTGAAATGATGAAAAACGGGGGGCTTATTTATGTTTGTGGTGGTCCTGCTAAATTTAAAAAAAGGGGGTCTTATTTTTGTTTGTGGTGGTCATTGAAAAAATGAAAAAAAGGGGGTCTTATTTATGTTTGTGTTTGGGCTTGAAAAATGTAAAAAAAGGGGGGCTTATAATGTTTGTGGTGGTCATTGAAAAAGTGAAAAACGGGGGTCTTATTTATTTGTTTGTGGTGGTCATTGTATCATGATGAAAAACGGGGTCTTATATTTGTTTGTGGTGGTCATTGCATAAGTGAAAAAAAGGGGGTCTTTTTATGTTTGTGGTGGATTTTAAAAATAAAACCAATTTTTTTGGTGGTCGTTGATAAATTTTAAAAACGGGGGGCTTATATATGTTTGTGGTGGTCATTGCATAAGTGAAAAAAAGGTGGTCTTATTTATGTTTGTGGTGGTCATTGTATAATAATGAAAAACGGGGGTCTTATTTAAAAGTTTGTGGGGGTCTTGATAAAGTGAAAAACGGGGTCTTATAAATGTTTGTGGTGGTCATTGCATAACGATGAAAAAAGGGGGTCTTTATTTATTTTGTGGTGGTCATTGTATAATGATGAAAAACGGGGTCTTATATTTGTTTTGGGGGTCTTTTTTTAAGATGAAAAACGGGGGTTTTATATTTGTTTGTAGTGGTCATTTAAAAATGATGAAAAACGGGGGCTTATATTTGTTTGTGGTGGTTTTAAAAAAAATTTTTTTTGTTTGTGGTGGTCGTTGCATTGAAGAAAACAGTGGTCTTATTTAAGTTTGTGGTGGTCGTTGCATTATGATGAAAAACGGTCTTATATACGTCTGTGGTAGTCATTACATAATGATGAAAAACGGGGTCTTATATATGTTTGTAGTGGTCTTATATATGTTTGTGGTGGTCTTATATATGTTTGGGGTGGTCTCATATATGTTTGTGGTGGTCTTATATATGTTTGTGGTGATCTTATGTATGTTTGTGGTGGTCTTATATATGTTTGTGATGGTCTTATATATGTTTGTGGTGGTCGTTGCATTGAAGAAAACAGTGGTCTTATATATGTTTGTGGTGGTCTTATTTAAGTTTGTGGTGGTCGTTGCATAATGATGACGCCATAATGAGACTGAGACGGCGCTTGTGAGTGAGCGGGGACGACTAACACAAAATAGTTGTATTGATGACGTCGGCTAAATTAGCGATGACGTCGGCTAAATTAATGAGGGATGGGACGGCGCTTTTCGGTGAGCAGGGACCTGTTTAGCATAGTTTTAAAATAAACCTATAACCTTTGACCTTCCTCCGCTCTAGTTGCATTAGCCCAATATTTTAATATTGCATAGAGCATACGATAATTAGAAAATGGTAACACTGCGCATGCGTAATTATGTGTAGATGACCAACGTGAGGAACGTGAGTAATGTGACCCAAGTGGCTTACGTGCCGAACGTGATCATGACATTTGACCTTAACGTTGACCTTTGGCCTTGATGTTTGACCTATGCCTAATTGTGTAGTTGATGACATCTCCTCCAGGGCTGCCTCTTTACCTTTCGACTATTTTTAGACTTTGTTTAAGAATACGACATGATTTATTTTGGGGGGGGCATCACAACCTATTCACCAGGATCTCTTCCTCTGCAACAACCAATCAAACCTCTTCTTCATCCGCAACAGCCAATCAAACCCCTTCTTCCTCCGCAACAGCCAATCAAAAGCATTGATCTTTTAAACCCTTGATCCGATCCGGCCCAAGCGTCTAACCATCAGCACCTGACATATTACTTATGATGTTTCATTGTGTACATTGTGATGGTCGTTTTATACTAATATAATTTAAACAAGTTATATCACTGAGATCGACAAACAATTTGTTTGTAAGTTATGCTTCATATTTAAATCGTATCACTTTTCTGCAGAACACATATCGGCCATAGGTTAGACCGACAGCAAATGACGTAAGAAACCTCGTCACGTAAAACACGTCAGAGCAACGCGCTTACTGTAACGTTTGTGTTTAAATGTGGCGTGCAACAAAGCAGTTCATCATTATTGACCGCCTGTGGATTCTGAGTATCACGTGTCACAGAGCGAGTTAACAAGTGAAGTTATGTCCAGCACAAGGATCTGGTTATTACCAGTTTGCTTCGTGCTGCTTCAGGCAGTTACGACGACTGGTAAACAATGCAGGTACGAGCTGAAGCTGACCACCAGCAATGTAAAATATGCGGGAACCGACGATAATATATATTTCAGAATTCGCCAAGGCGGATATTGGCGTTATTTGGACAACTCTGGCATTGACGACTTCGAACGTGGCCACACTGACGCATTTACATTCGAAGACGACTGTATAGCAAAAGAACAACTTTCCACAACCATTGCATCTATACTAAGCAGGGGCCATGTACAGATCCTTCATTGTTTCACAAACCAGTGGCTGCTGACGAAAGTCGTATTGAAGACCGTGCGCCTTCCGAAGAAAGAAAGTTGGAAATGCGAGTTTCCACTACATGCGTGGTTGAAGCGCAATGACAAGAAGGCATTGCACCTATATTGACTCTAAATATTAGACGGGCGCGTGTGTGTCGGCGAACTCAACTGACGTCGTATCATACGCAGCATCTTTTGTTGCCCGCAATCTACATCAACCGCAGTGTGCTGATGTCATCACTGGTTTAACGACGCAGTGTTCACTTTACATCATGAGTTTACGAACCCCACTCCGTGTGTCATGAGCAAATGTTCATATAACATAAATAAACTGTGTTCTGAAGACTACAGCATATGTGTTGAATGTGTACAGCCTGCGAATTTGTATTTAGTTACGTTGTTAATCTCCGGACAATGTTCACAATTTGCGCGCTCACAAGCATTCACGCGAGAATAGTTCTTTGGTGGGCTGCATACCTGTGTCGTCACTGCCCTTTTTAAGCTGTCTTGACGCGTGACCTCTGAACTCAGGTCAGACGACAGATGCAGTAACGCTGCATTGCAAGTCTGAGCGACACCTACAGTCAGCTCATTCACATTGTGAGAGCTGAAAGTTACGTAGTTCTGGCAGGTAAGTGTCATTCTCACTTGCTGAAGCGTATAGTTGTGACTGAGTGAATAGATGAGTGACCGCGTAAGTGATTAAGACATTGATTAAAAGAGTGAGTTAGTGTTTCAGTGTTTCTTTGAAAGAATAAAGAGATGGATGGATGGATGTGTGGATGGATGGATTAAAGGATGAGTGAGTGAGTGAGTGTATGAGTGTAAGAGTGCATGAATGACTGAGTGAGTGCATGATTCAATGAGTGAGTGAGTGTACGAGTGTATGTGTGCATGAGTGAATGAGTAATTACTGTTTTCACATTGTCACATTAAATTTAATTATTCAATTTAATTATTATGTAGCCATTCTACCTAAGAGGAATTCCGCCACCGAATAGAAACTGCAAGAGGACTAGTTCAACAGACGTGTGAAGAAGAGAGGGTGGGATCCGTTGATTTATTGGGATATTTCCGTGGTGGGGGGGGGTGATATTTACAAGAGAGAAGGGTGGCCTCCACCTAAAAGACGCATATTGGCATTATCTGGACAACTCTGACATTGACGACTTCGAACGTGGCAACACTGATGCATTTACATTCGAAGACGACTGTATACAAAAGAGAAACGTTCCAATATCATTGCATCTATAAAAAGCATTGGCCATGCAAGCTTCTTTCATTGTTTCTCAAACCAGTGGCTGCTGACGAAAGTCGCAATTAAGACCGCGGGCCGTCCGAAGAATGAAAGTTGGGCATGCGATTGGAATATACGGTCGTGGGTTAAGTGCCGTGACAGGAAGCAATTGCGCCTATATTGTGTCTAAAGATTAGACGGGCGCGTGTGTGTCGGCGAACTCAGCTGACGTCGTATCATACGCAGCATCTTTTGTTGCCCGCAATCTACATCAACCGCAGTGTGCTGATGTCATCACTGGTTTAATGCCGCGCACTTGACGCAGTGTTCACTTTGCATCACGACATGGGCTTACCAACCCCATTCCCCGGAGACGTGTGTAATGAACATTTAGTCAACTGACGTCGTATCATACGCAGCATCTTCTGTTGTCAACAATCTACATCAACCGCAGTGTGCTGATGTCATCACTGGTTTAACGACGCAGTGTTCATTTTACATCATGAGTTTACGAACCCCACTCCGTGTGCCATGAGCAAATGTTCATATAACATAAATAAACTGTGTTCTGAAGACTACAGCATATGTGTTGAATGTGTACAGCCTGCGAATTTGTATTTAGTTACGTTATTAATCTCCGGACAATGATCACAATTTGAAAGCTTCCGCATGCAACACATTCAAACACTAAACAAAACATCCAGTTTATAAGCAAAACTATTTGTCATTAATCCCTAGGCGAGCAGAGTTAACCACAATACCCTTTGATGTTTCAGCAGACTTCCCGTTACAAATTACTTCTCCTGTAATGAGGTACCACAATAACTAATCCTACAAAGAGCGCTCTAACGCAACTAGTCTTTGTGCCGTTTTATTACGTATTCTTGACGTGCGGAACATTTGGCGGAACGCTTGTTTAAATCATCCTACAACCAGCTGCTGAACCCGCGTGATTCCGAAGCCTCACTCATAGCTAACTATGGATACAATCTGACATGTCTGTCAATGTGAAGGCATAATATATACATTAATGTACATTTACAGCCGATGGAACGTCGGCTGGTGACCCGACAACAGGTGTGCTGGCTCGTTGCCGGAACGGATGTGTAAAATCATATACAGCTCGCCGTATGCATCACACGAGACTCATACTTCACATATAGTTAAATATTGATATCTCATGACATGTCCGTCAATATGAAAACATCATGTCTACATTAATGTACATATAAATCGAAGTTAATTTTTGTTTAGTTGGGTTCTTGCATATTCACTTGTTATTCTCTTCCACGGATGGCGCTCTTTATCTTTTTATTGGCGTGTTTTAGCTTTGATGTCATGTGCTTTCCTATAGTATATGGCGGTTTGTAAACGTATTACGGTCTTTGAATGGAAGTTTGGTTACATAAAGGTATTTCACAATATGGGGAAAGGGTGACATACTTGTTTTTTGATATGGTTTCTGTTGATAAAAATGCTGTGCAACGACATCAACGTGGAAGCTTGGTGCACAGTTTCTTTTAACAACTAACTACATGCAACTTAATTCAGACTATAATAAGATTCCTGAGTGCTAAACGCATGCTTGTGCAACCCGCCAAAGGTGGCGCTTTTGACTTCGGTAGAATA